>CM060881.1:19925000-20525000 GCA_030762935.1 Hymenopus coronatus | reverse complement strand
TGTGTGTGTATGTCTGTGTATGTGTCTGTCTGTGAGTGTGTGTGTGTCTGTGTGTCTCTGTGTGTGTGTGAGTGTGTGTGTCTGTGTGTGTCTGTGTGTGTCTCTGTGTGTGTCTGTGTGTGTCTTTGTGTGTCTCTGTGTGTGTCTGTGTGTGTCTCTGTGTGTGTCTGTGTGTGTCTGTGTGTGTGTCTGTGTGTGTCTGTGTGTGTCTGTGTGTGTGTCTGTGTGTGTCTGTGTGTGACTGTGTGTGTGTCTGTCTGTGAGTGTGTGTGTGTCTGTGTGTGTCTGTGTGTGTCTGTGTGTGTCTGTGAGTGTGTGTCTGTGTGTGTGTCTGTGAGTGTGTGTGTCTGTGAGTGTGTGTGTCTGTGTATGTGTCTGTGTGTGTCTCTGTGTGTGTGTCTGTGTGTGTGTGTCTGTGTGTGTCTGTGTGTGTGTCTGTGTGTCTCTGTGTGTCTGTGTGTGTCTCTGTGTGTGTCTGTGTGTGTCTTTGTGTGTCTCTGTGTGTGTCTGTGTGTGTCTCTGTGTGTGTCTGTGTGTGTCTGTGTGTGTGTCTGTGTGTGTCTGTGTGTGACTGTGTGTGTCTGTGTGTGTGTCTGTGTGTGTCTGTGTGTGACTGTGTGTGTCTGTCTGTGAGTGTGTGTGTGTGTCTGTGTGTGTGTCTGTGTGTGTCTGTGTGTGTCTGTGTGTGTCTGTGTGTGTGTGTCTGTGAGTGTGTGTGTCTGTGAGTGTGTGTGTCTGTGTATGTGTCTGTCTGTGAGTGTGTGTGTGTCTGTGTGTCTCTGTGTGTGTGAGTGTGTGTGTGTGTCTGTGTGTGTCTGTGTGTGTCTCTGTGTGTGTCTGTGTGTGTCTTTGTGTGTCTCTGTGTGTGTCTGTATGTGTCTCTGTGTGTGTCTGTGTGTGTCTGTGTGTGTCTGTGTCTGTCTGTGTGTGTCTCTGTGTGTGTCTCTGTGTGTGTCTCTGTGTGTGTCTCTGTGTGTGTCTTTGTGTGTCTCTGTGTGTGTGTGTGTGTCTCTGTGTGTGTCTGTGTGTGTCTGTGTCTGTCTGTGTGTGTCTGTGTGTGTCTCTGTGTGTGTCTGTGTGTGTCTGTGTGTGTCTGTGTGTGTCTCTGTGTGTGTCTGTGTGTGTCTGTGTGTGTCTCTGTGTGTGTCTGTGTCTGTCTGTGTGTGTCTCTGTGTGTGTCTGTGTGTGTCTGTGTGTGTCTCTGTGTGTGTCTGTGTGTGTCTCTGTGTGTGTCTGTGTCTGTCTGTGTGTGTCTCTGTGTGTGTCTGTGTGTGTCTGTGTGTGTCTCTGTGTGTGTCTGTGTGTGTCTCTGTGTGTGTCTGTGTCTGTCTGTGTGTGTCTCTGTGTGTGTCTGTGTGTGTCTGTGTGTGTCTCTGTGTGTGTCTGTGTCTGTCTGTGTGTGTCTTTGTGTGTCTCTGTGTGTGTCTGTGTGTGTCTCTGTGTGTGTCTGTGTGTGTCTGTGTCTGTCTGTGTGTGTCTGTGTGTGTCTCTGTGTGTGTCTGTGTGTGTCTTTGTGTGTCTCTGTGTGTGTCTGTGTGTGTCTCTGTGTGTGTCTGTGTGTGTCTGTGTCTGTCTGTGTGTGTCTCTGTGTGTGTCTCTGTGTGTGTCTGTGTGTCTCTGTGTGTGTCTGTGTGTCTCTGTGTGTGTGAGTGTGTGTGTGTCTGTGTGTGTCTGTGTGTGTCTCTGTGTGTGTCTGTGTGTGTCTTTGTGTGTCTCTGTGTGTGTCTGTGTGTGTCTCTGTGTGTGTCTGTGTGTGTCTGTGTCTGTCTGTGTGTGTCTCTGTGTGTGTCTCTGTGTGTCTCTGTGTCACTGTGTGTGTCTCTGTGTCTCTGTGTGTCCCTGTGTGTGTCTGTGTGTCTCTGTGTGTCTCTGTGTGTGTCTGCGTGTCAGCTGTTCTTCATGTGCATGCGAGATATATTTGGACCAATACACACTTCCATGGGAATGGAGAAATTGTACACAACGTTCACGTTGTATAAAAAAAATTGGACCAAATTTTGAGCGTGGGACATTGGCTTTACGCGAAACCAGCCGAACTGTCAAGTGCAAGGATTCAGTGGCGGGGGTATAGGTTACACCTGAGTATCAGGTCACTACTGCATCTAGCCGCTTGGTGTGTTCGTTCACCTCATTCATCCCCCCGAGGGCGCCCCGTTGGGTACACATCTTTCATCCCTCGAATTTCCTGTCCCTAAATGTTCATCCTCATTTCATTCTTCCTTCATCCCATTGCTTTCTTTCAGGATTGTAAGTAGCATGAATGGTGCTCGGTGCGGCCTGACAGGAGAAAAAGATGCTTATTGTAAATCTCTCCGTCCCCTGACTTCGTCCGGTTGCCGGGGTTAAGACCGTCCCTATGATGCGGTTCCGAAAGGACCCTGTCATTGGTGTGGCATTACTCCTGGTTCCGGCCATCCAGTGCATTCGCCTACCTCACTCTTCCCTCCCAAGAGCGACTAGGTTCGCTGCCGAATCCCCACCTCCAAGTTCAAATATGCCGTTTTGTATAGTCCGGAAACCGGAGGTCATTCTGACCTACCTTGACCTAGCATCCAATATTACATCTGCAAAACGGTGTTCGGAAAATGACTGGTTATTTCAAAAGCCTTTGTGATGTAACATAGTTACAGGTGAGCACACAACAAAATGCTTATAATTTTTGATTTGTAATAGTTTTATGACGGACATATTAGAGGGAATGTAACGGTTTCCAAAAACCAGAAATGACACAGGTTGATTTGGTGCTTGACCTAACTGAGTACATAACCTGCTCTAAACAAAAAAACGGGATACACAAACAGAGTAGTTGTGTACGTAACTAAAAGCAAGGCTGTGCTAACGATTCCATGGCATGGCGATTCTTTTTTGTTTTTTGTTGTTTTTGGTGGTTTCGGTATATAAAACAATGTTTGTCAAACTGTGGAACCACAAGTGCATATAATGCTTTTCCTCCAAAATGTAAACATGTTAAAATACAATTTTAATTCCCCTACACGTACAATGTACATAGCATTCCACCCAAAAAACCGAAACCGGAAATATATTCTAAGAAATGTGTGTCTATTTGGTCGGAATCGGGGGCGGAATCTCCGAGGGGTGATCGGAATTTAAAAGGAATCACCTGATGGTGATTTCTACTCCCACTGCAGGTCGGCGAGAGCATGGACATCTTTTTGGCTGTGTTCTCAGGTCGTGGTATATCCTCATCGACACCTTTCTTGTGGATTGGGTTCTTGGGTGCTGAATAAAACTCATCATATACCTCTTCACCAAAGGACTGATTTTATTTAAATAGTTTCGTCCTAAAGCTCGAATCGAACAGAGACACACTTATCAGTTTCGCATTGGAAGTTGTTTCATAATGAAAATTCGTTCCTTTCCTGCATCGCCGTGCGAGACATAGTTTGGGGTTAGGCCTCTTTTGAAGTCACACGAGGACCTTCACCGACACGGACTTTCTCTACATGCAGTACAAATTGAAGTGTCCTTGTTAGAGAGCAGAGTCTGACAACTTGGAAGTCACCCCGAAAATTCTTGAATTTCTTGTTATAGCACAAGATTCTCATTTGCCAAAATTATTATTTGTGTTCTATATTGGTCCGGACATCGCTTGATACTCCCATGGCCTCAAGGCAAAACCCCTATTTTGTAACTGTATCTACTGCTCACTTCTGCCATCAGCTCAGGAATGCACTTAAGCGCGTTATCTAGCAAAGTCTGCCAAGCATGAATATTTGCAGTTACTTTTCGCATACCTCGCTAGCTTGGGGTTTTCTTGATTTTACATGTCAAAGGTCTCTTCGCTGCAGCATTTGTTCCTTCAACAGTATTATTATTGATTTAGTTATAATATATATTTCTTTATTGTATTTATTTATTTAAGTCGTTTATTCTGACATTAAATACAGGCTAAAATGTCTCTGTTAACTCAATACTTTGGTTACAAGATATATAATCTTTAATTCACTGCTGCAAACAATTCACTCGATGCGTAGAGAATGTCTTACCTCACCGACCGGTAATGTAAACAAAAGCAACAGGTTGCAATGACGGAAAGACCGGGCGGCAGGTTCCTTTTTTTCTTTTTTTTTTTCTTTCTTTTCTTTAATCAACAAATTTAGCTACAATTAATTACAATGGTGAATGGTACTTACAATATTTACAATTTCCTTACTTTAAGTACATTGGTGGTTTAGAAATGTGTATAATTATAATATGTGATCTTCAATAATACATTATACAGGCTGTTTCAAAACGACACCAAGCGAAAATAGCAGTCGATTAGCTTACACTTTGACATGTCCAAAACTTGATGTCGCAACTTTCAATCTCTTCTAGTTTTATGTGTGTTTAAAAATCGTACACATTTGGGATTAGGCAGCGAAGAAACAACGGTTATCATACGCCATGAAAACAATCTCAGAAGTGTTATACCAAACACATAACAAAACTCATATGCTACGTTTTCCATTACTAAGGTGACCTGTGCCGCGCCGGCGTGTCTATCAAAACACGCCTACACCACGTGACTGGGAGCTTCGCTACCAACCGGCATCTCTCTTGGAGTGGGCCAGGCACGTGCCATCTGGTTACGTACAACTGCCTAATCCATGGTGATTTTATGGCAGTTTTTGTATGTGCCGAATTTAGAGCTGAAAACGATATTTACGTATCACGTACGGTATGACCAACAAGGTCCACATCTTCGTGTGGTGTTGTTTTGAAACATCTTATTTGGCATTTTTTACTTTTCTAAGAGTTCTTAATCTGGTGGTGTTATTTTCGGTTATACTAGTAATATTCTTTGAATGTGTTGACCGATTTTTTCTTCCTGTAGTCGCATTTCTGTTTCATGTTGCCTAATTATGGCTTTTAACGGAGGGTCGTTTGGTAGGTTTTTGGATTTCAGCTGGGTCTCTTTCAGTTCTTTTCCTCTTGACAATAGCTTTTGACGGTGTGGTCTGTGTTCTGCGTCAGCGATGTATTTTCTGATCTTTTGGCGATGGCGTTATCTATTGGTTTCGTTTTAGAGATTGTGTGAATTTCATCTGATTTGGCCTAGCAATAAAAAATTCTGGCTGAAGAGGGAAAATCCCTGAAACAGCCATGAGTAAATACCTAAATCCCCCTCCCTAGGAAGGTAATCAAAATTAAATAAACGGTTGGCAACCATTGGGATGGGATACATTTTGATCGCGGGGCAGGCAAACAGACGGAGTATTTTGAGAAAAATCTTATGTGTTCCGTTCACGTGACTTTCTTTACTTCTGTGTAACAAATTATTGTTAATAAGCTTATTCTTCTATTTATTTCAAGCTAATCGAGAAAAAATTAGCAGAAATATTCTTATTACTTGTTTCCTTGTAAGTAGAAGCGAAATATGGGAGTATCATAGGTTAAAGTGAAGCCAAAAGCTGGTTACTAGGTGACTGAAGTTTCTTTGTTTGTATGGACACGAATTGACAAATTCCTGTATGAGAAAAGTATAAACTTTTCAAAGCTGAAACCAAAAACAAGGAATATCTCAAAAACGATCAACTCCTCGAAATAAAGCACATAACATAAATTGTGTGTTTTAATGTGCTCTAAAATTTTTGTGTGGTAGGTTTTTGTCCATTTCTTACAGTTTAGCAGTTATGCAAAATTCCTCCGGAATAAAGTAGTCTTCCCAGAAAATTCAAGATATACATATTATTTGTCAGGTAAAGATCTTTAATATACGATATTTTAATCAAACTTGTTAGTCATTTTTGAGAAAATCAAAATGTTCGAAAAAAGTTTCATGTAAAGGGTAGTTGGGGGAGGGGGGATTTTCTTGAAAATCTTCGTGTCGCATCCTTGGAAGATACCAAACTTAAATATCAAGTTTGGTATTTAACGGTATTTTCGTTTTTGAGCTATGCTGTCCACAGACACACAGACACACACACACGGACCTTTTTCCAAAAATATTTTTTTTTGGATTCAGGGGGACCCAAAACGTGTATTTCCGGTGAAATTTCGGTATCGAATTTTTGGGTGGAATACAATACCTTCTCTATACACTATGTACATAGTACGTGTAGAGAAAGTAGAAATTAAGAACCGCCTCTGTGATGTTGACAGCAAGCAATTGCGCAATGCACGGAGAAGGTTTCATTAGAAGTACAGTCTGGGCTAAATTCGGAGTGAGGTATGGAGCTATACATCAAATCAGGTACCAAACTCATTAGAGAGGAAGAATCACCGCAGAAGGGCCAACACAGCCGCCGCATCCCATACGCCCGCCACTAATGAACTGCCGGCCTCATCTCCTGAACGCGGCAGCGCGTTCTGGACGGTCTCTCCGATGGCTGAGCCCGGGCAGCCGCAACACCGGACGTCGGCTACAGAGACCTCCGCCGCCGCACCCGCAGTACCGGAGACTCCTACCGCCTCATCTCCACTCGCCACTGACTCAGTTCCTGAGAGCCCGCCGGCAGAGCCAGCAGACGGCTTAGCCGCTCCACCGCCTGCTACCGCCGCAGAAGGCCGGCAGTTGCAACCGCAGCTGCCGGCATGCCAGCCCGACTCCGCCGAAGAAGCCCGGCAACTGCAGCCGAATTTGCCGGCCTCTACCCGCGCTAGCCCAACACCACCGTCGCAGCTACTACCAGCGCAGCATCGTTGCCAACACAGCCTCCGCCACCGCAGTCATCGCCGAAAGTATACCGCAGCCATACGAGGTGTTCCTAGAGACTTGACAACTAGACTCATCACCGCCGCAGCTCGCCAGTTCTGGCCCTCAGTAATGAGGGCCTCAAGGATAATGTCCACCAGAGGGATGTCTCCTCTAGTCCGGATCGAGCTCGCCGTGGCCGGGGACCTTGAGGCTGCCCTGCGCGAGGGCCTGCCCATGTTTGGGCTGCGCCTAAGCATTGAGGCAAGCCGAGAACCCCGACCCTCACCATGCCGCCGCTGCTGCGCATTCGGCCACACAGCTGACACCTGCGCCGAGCCCCCGCGGTGCCACTACTGTGGGGCGCGAAGTTCGACAGCTGAATGCGCAGCCCATGATTTACGGACCCGACGCCGGTACTGCACCACCTGTGATGGCCTTGGCCACTTCACAGGACAGGCGCAGTGCCCTCTCTATCCTCGCAGCCGCCACACCCTCAACCGAAACTGCGAGGACCACAACCACCGACACCTCTACTCAGATAGAAGCCATCATCATCATTCAACAGACGCCTTCAGCCACCACCACCCCTCAGGCACCAGCACCAGCAGCGCCACCCGACAGCACCGTGAAGGACGCCGTGCAGGACCTGCACTCTGAGGTCCTGCACATCAGCGCCCGGCTGAATCTGCTGGAGGAAGCGCTGACTGCCATCACAGACTCTCACAGCACTACTTCACACAAACTTCAGGACACTGAGGCCAAAGCCCAGGACCAACCGCAGGACACGTCTGAGCTCCTCCAGGATCTTGGAGGACATCTGCTCTCAAGAAAGCTCGACGACAACCACAACGAGATCACCAAATGCTACACTTCAGTTCTTGATAACCAGGAGCTGATAGTCAACAACGTAGCAGAGCTAATCGCAAACAGCCAGCGACAGGTCCTTTCCACCAGTAACCCATGCCCTTACACACACCCGAAACACACAAATCATTCACTTCTTAAAAGATGATTAAAACTCGTCACTACCAACTCCTAATGACTCCCTAGCGCTATACTCTGGGCCTTCGGGCCATGTTTATAGACTAGTCAAGCCACCTACCTTTCCTTGTTGCAGCCCTCAGGCAGCAGCAATAGCAACTTCACCGCTACTCACGGAGCTGCTATTGCGGAACTCCATTATCCCCCACTCACTTTTCCTATCCTATATCCTCCCACACTTCACCCAATGGCGAGATAAGCCATTCTTTCTACCTTCCAATTCTCTTACTGTCTCTCCTTTCCAAAAAAAAAAAAAAAAAAAAAAAAAAAAAAAAAAAAAAAAAAAGCTCACGAGGATTAGACTAGGAGCATGGAGCAGCACAAAAATTGCTGATGAGAATGGTTCGAGAATCTGTCCCAGTTGCGAGGAGGAAGAGTCGTGGACCCACACCTTGGCAAGATGTAGAGGTACGGAGAAATGGCGGGAAAAATATGTACCGCGATTCTTTACCACCGCGAATGTAGAGCTAGAAGCATGTTGGACGCTACTGGCAGGCACAGAAGACGTGGACAGGCTAGCTAAATTTATACATAAGCGAGACATCTGAGATCTGAGAAGTCAGCCAATAGAGAAGAGGGGGGGGGATAAGATCAGCTAAACAAAAGTGACTACAGTGTTTTACATATATATATTTTTGTCACTGTTGTGCTATGGTTTTATATAGTGTGTATATATTATGTGTATATATTTCTTTTAAGTATACTTATCTATTATAATAGTGTACATTTATGCTTCTGAATAAGGTGTACCCTGTGTTGTAAATTTAAATTGCTGTATTTGAATATCTTTGTCTTTTTATTTTCGTGTTTAATCTTTTAATTCTTTGTTGATGTTGTTTTAATAGTGCTTTCTATTTTGTGTATTAAAAAGCACGTACGGTCTGTGGACCCGTGCTATTTTTGAAGATCAATGTATGATATTGTTATGTCAACAAATACTTATTCATTCATTCATACATTGTAATAGCTCTGATCGGTTGATGAACATTTTTCTCCATTACAAAATAGTTTCTTTGAAATTGCCAAAAAAGTACAGAAATATCGTATTACACTATTCAATGTTGTCTGAATAATAAAGCACGATTAACTAACAAAATTTACTGATCATTTAATCATTATTTGTATATGTATAAATAAATCTGTTTGTTCCGTTCACATGACTTTCTCTACGCCTCTGCAACAAATTATTATTAAAATGCTTAGGCTTCTATTTACTTCATGCTAATCGAGAAAAAATTAACAGAAATAGTCTTATTACTTGCTTCCTTGTAAGTAGAAGCGAAATAAGGGAGTACCATAGGTTAAAGTGACAGTCAAAAGCTGGTTGCTATGTGACTGGAGTTCCTTTGTTTGTATGGACAGGAGTTGACAAATTCCTGTATAAGAAAAGTATGTTTTTAAAGGTGAAATTAAAAAGAAGGAATAACTCAAAATATATCAACTCCAGGAAAAAAGTGTATATAACATAAGTTGTGTGTTTTAACGTGCTCTATATTTTTGGTGTGGCTGGTTTTTGTCCATCTTTTACGGTTAAACTGTTATGCAAAATTCCATAAAATTCATCCAGAAGCTATTCCAAGAAAATTCAAGATATGCATTTTATTTGCCAGGTAAATATCTTTAATTTACGAAATTTTAATAAAAATCGTTTGAGCCATTTTTTAGAAAATCAAAATTTTGAAAAAAGTTCCAAGTAAAGGGTAGTTTGGGGTGGGGGGATTTTTCTCAAAATCTTCCTGTCGCATCCCTGGAAGATGCTAAACTTAAATATCACCTTTGAATTTTACCGACTTTTCGTTTATTAGTTATCGTGTTCACAGGCACACGGACACACATTTTTCTGAAAATGCTTTTTTTTTGGATACAGGGGACCCTAAAACATATATTTACGGTGAAATCTCGGTAACGAGTTTTTGGGTGGAGCGCAATGCCTTCTCTATTATTATTATTATTATTATTATTATTATGTACCTCCAGAAAAGTCAACGAAATTTACAACATTAAACTATATTCCACGTTGTGTTGAACCTGCATTTTATGTTTTGTATTTTGTTAAAATATAAGGTATAGGTTTTGTTGCCCAATATCTACGAACTAAAGCATTGCTCATTGTTATAATAGTAGATAAAAACACTTTTTATTTCAACCGAACGTAATTGAGTACTTGACGAGTTCATTTCAGATCGCAAACTTGATTTTTACGGAATCCATGCGCAAAGAAGTGCAGCAAGCGTAAATTAATTTTGTTCCAACTTTACGCTCGCCGAAATAATTCACGATATTAGTGTGTATACATCACTGATCAACAGACAAACAATTGCATGATATAATGTTATGTTCAACGTCAATAAGTGACAAATATTCTTTCACTGCTCTAAGGATATCATAATTCTCACAGAACAACAATAATATTGGTTTGTCACGGCCTGCTATAACCGTACCAGCAATGCGAAATAAATAACCAACTATAACCCTTGGTGAATGGCTCAAACTTAACCTTAAATTTATTTCATCTTTCGTTGCTTTTCTTTTAATATCAGAAAATTCTCGTAGAAAAAAGTTTCTTGTTGATTCTCGCATGGTTGTGAAACGAGACGTTACATCATAAATCACATTTTTACCAGATGCCATGCATCCACGGTCTCATTCATGTAGGCTATGATTCTTGAAAGCTCGTATCGATCTATAAAATGGCGGATGAACATGGAATCTGCTGAACCAGACGAAATTATGCAAGTAGCGGACAGAGCAAAATTACAACTGCTACACTGTCTCCGTTGTAGAGAATGTTTTCGTTCTGCACGAGCAAGTCATCATGTTGTCAGCACTGATGTTAAGCAAGGTAACAACTGAATATCGCAGACCATTAAGCATAAACTCCGTGAAATAGGTAAAAGCAGTCTATTTTAATTATAATGTGTCTATAAATATTGAGAATAGTGAATGACACACGTGTTAACATTGTTTTATATTGTTCGTAGCTTCCTACTCACAATATAAACACAAGTTTTTTACTTTCTCGACACGTACTATGTACATAGCGTATAGAGAAGGTATTGCATTCCACCCAAAAAGTTGATACGTAGATTTCACCGGAAATACATGTTTTGGGTCCCCCTGAATCCAAAGAAAAAGAATATTTGGAAAAATGTCCCTGTGTGTGTGCGTATGTGTGTGTCTGCGGTATTTAAGTTTGGTATCTTCCAAGGATGCGACACGAAGGTTTTCAAGAAAATCCCCCCGTCCCAAATTACTCTTTACATGGAAAAAAATTCGAAAACTTTTATTTTCTCAAAAATGGCTTTAACGATTTTGATTAAAATCTCTTATATTAAGATAGTTATCTTTTAAAAATGTAGATCACGATAAAAGACGCAATTTATGTCATATACGTTTTTTTCGTGGAGTTGATGGTTTTTGAGGTATTCCTTATTAATGGTTTCAGCTTTAAAAAACATACTTTTCTCATACAGGAGTTTGTCAACTTACAGAGTGTAGAGAAAGTCATGTGAATGGAACGTATCAGATTTCTACCACATATATCATAAATAATATTCTACTTGCGCTGTTGATAAATATTTACGCACTGGTTTATACTAAAGCTACGGAGAGAGTATTAGCGAGAAATGATGAAATTCGCGGCCCGGTTTCTACATGAGAGAGGGGGGGAGGGGGACTTGTGACGTATAATGGATTGAGACAGCAGCTGATGGAAGTCCTTCCTGATATCGCCCTCAAAACCGCTCTTCCTCCGCCCCCGATGACATAAACCACCGCCATTATTTAAATGAACATGCATGAAAACAAAAAACAGACGCCGCTGCGCTCCTGACATGGGCGCACATTTTCTAGTGTTTCCTATTTGGCACCCAACTCCATGTAATGTACAAGGTCCAAAACAAAAAAATGAAACATTTTGGCTTGCAAGCGAAGGAGACAACGTCCAACTTTTCTTGTTTTTTCAAGCTCGTCAAAAGAAAATGGCAAGCCAAGTTTAGTTGGGGAAATTGCTCCAAGGTGAACTCTATCCTTTAAATGTGCAGGATCCTGCATTAGGAAGAAATAGCAAAGAAAAACTTGAGTCACGAAAAGAACACAAATGTGTGTGAGAACAACAACTTACAAGCAAGTGGCGGGTAAAAATATCCTGCTTTTTAACAAAAAAGAAGCGTTTTTCCATTTACATGGCCTTCTCTATCTGTTGTGTAACAAACTAGTGTTAAAAATCACGTTCTTCTATCTACTTAAAGAAAATGGAGATAAACATTAGCAGATATTGTCTAATTACTTGTTTCCTTCTAAGTATGAACAAGTGTATTTAATGACACAACAATGTCATATGTACATGTCCACAGACCGTACGTGCTTTGTAATACACACTAAAACAATATTAAAACAACAACAAATAAATAAAAGGGTAAACACGAAAATAAAAATACAAAGATATTCAAATATAGCAATTTAAATTTACAGCACAGAGTACACCTTCATAAATGCACCCTCTTATACTAGATAATTACACTTAAAAGACATATATACACATAATATATACACACTACACGGTTATTCAAAAAGAAAGAACAGATTTCAAATATTTATTGCTTCCAAACTACAAAAGATAGAAACATGATTCCTACGTTCATGGAGATAGAAAAGTGTACATTTTTATAATATGCATTCAATATGAGCCCCCTGTGTTACACGACATATGTGGCACATTTCTTGCCACACACGAATCAGCTGGTCTCCAGTTATCGAATTTACAGCTTCAACAATTCGATGTCGTAGATCTTCAAGAGTGCCAGACATAGGAGGGAAAAAAACACGGTCTTTAAGTAACCCCATAGATAAAAATCACACGGAGTGAGATCTGGAGACCTGGGAGGCCACCGGCGATAAAGTTGATCTGCTCCTCCTCTCACAATCCAACGTCCTGCAAACGTGTTATTCAAGTGACGTCGGACGTGGTAAGAGAAATGAGGCGATGCACCATCTTGCATGAAAAAAAATCATTGGAAAACATTAATCGTTGAGTAAAATTGTCTTCTTCCACATCTTCTAACACGGCAATGTACAATTCGTACCGTTTGTTGTGGTCGTCAGGATTCAATGCAGTTTGTATGTCTTCAGGTGCAGACGATGTTTTAGAACTCGCCATACCGTTGCTTGCTTGCTCGTGATGTGGATTTCTTTGGGATCCTTTCGTTGAACTGCAACAATTCTAGCTTTGCTAATGTCAGCACACAAAATGATTTCTCTTGAGGTGTCGTTTTTTTTTTTTTTTTTTTTTTTTTTCTCGAGTGGAGTGGAAAAACCCAATCTACAGGCGACAGAGGGGATAGCTCTGCCAAGTGTGGGGGTCGCCCTAAACTGGCAATACCCACTAAAAAACCACTCCACCGGAGAGAATTCGGGTGTAGGAATGCTGCAGTACCGCTTGTTGCACCTGCGGATTCAAGGAGCGGGTGTTATGGCTAGCCAAAGGCCATAGCCAGGAGAGAGTGAGGGCCAGGACGCAAACATGACCGGAGCCCTGATTGCGCCCTTGGAAGATTTGTGGTGAGGAATAAGTATATATTGTGTGTGTATATATCTGCAGCCCTGTAACAAAAGGACGTAGTCAGTATAACATTTTCTGCCCTTTCGGGTAAAGTCGTTGGTATATTTCGTATGTCTGCAGCCCTGTAACATAAGGACATAATCATTTAGATATTTCATTTTGGTATAAATTCTAAGCTAGTTATATTTTTACAACTACTGCTGCCCTGTCTGGCGAAGTCATTAGTTATTAGTTGTGTTTAACCCTCTAACTAGAGAGGGCGTTGTCATTTAGCAGAGACATCATTGGTTTCTCATGGACTTAGTGGTCACCCATCCAAGTGATGGCCATGCCCAATGCTGCTTTACCTGGCTGGTGTCGCCGCCATTTCACTACAGACATACAACAACAAACAACAGCGCCAATGCGGCCGTGAGTGGAACTTCTACCCCCCGCACTATTTCAATTGTAAACTTTTCTCTCTCCATGAACGTTGCAATTATGCTTCTATCTTTTGTAGTTTGGAAGCAATAAAAGTTTTAAATGTGTTCTTTCTTTTTGAATAATCCTGTATGCAAAACCATAACACACCAGTGACCCAAGTATGACATAATATATATATAGGTATGCAGAATATTGTTGTCAGTTTTGTTTAGTTGATCTTATTCCTCCCCCCTCCCTTCTCTATTGACACTGAGATCCTTGTAATTAGAAGGGAAACAAAGGAATGTACTAGGCTAAACTGATAGTCAAATATTTTAAACGCTATTGGAGTGAGGTTGTAAACTGCTCAATTACGTTCCGTCGTAGAAAAAATGTTTTATATACTATTATATTAGTATATAAAACTGTTGTTCCCGGGCAACAAAACCTATACTTTATATTCTAACAAAACACAAAAATAAAATGCAGGTTCAACAAAGCGAGAAATAAATTTTAATGTTGATAATTTCGTTGACTTTTCTGGTACGTAATAATTAACAAGTTGGACCGTTTTTAAAATATACTCCGATGAACTGTGAACATCGTCTTACTCTAGCGCGTACACAGCAGACAGAGAAGTTATTATATTCAATACCAATACTTCACGGGAAATACAAGATTTGAGACCCGCTAAATCCAAAAAGAGCACTTTTAGAAAAATATCAGTGTGCGTGTCTGCGGACAGCATAGCTGAAAAACAAAAAGACCGTTAATTACCAAACTTTGTATTTTGTTTATTATTTTCCTAGAATGCGACACAAAGACTTTCAAGAAAATCCCTCCTCCACTACAAACTACCCTTAACATAGAAAAGTTGTTCGAAAATTTAGATTTTTTGTTCAAAAATGGCTCTAATCAGTTTGATTAAAGATATTTACATCACAAACAATATGTATATTTTCAATTTCCTGGGAATAACCGCTGAAAACGTTTTTCTGGATAAATGTTGCTGAATTTTGTATAACAGGTAAACAAAAATTACAAAAATGTAGATCTCGTTGAAATACAATTATATCATGCGTTGAGATATTTGTTTCAATTTTAAAGTAAATAATTTCCTCAAATTTCGTCTCTCTTATTTTGATGCTGGCCATTGTAAAACGAAACGAACTTCAGTTGTTACAGATAGCCACAAGCTTTTAAACTATTTGACAATCGTTTAGCCTAGTGTGTTCCCCTTCTACTTACAAATACGTAAACAATGAGATGAATTCTACTAGGGTGATGTAGATAAAAGAAAAATCTTATGTTCTGCAAACTGTCCTTCAAAACCTTATTCTTTACCTACTTCATGCTAATCTGCATAAAGAGTAGCAGAAACGGTCGTATAGCTTGCTTCCTTGTAAATAGAAGGGAAATAAGGGAATAAAATACGAGGGCCGTTGTTTTCAACCTCCGAGAGGCTATAAATAAAAGACAAGTTCATACAAAACAATTATTGTATTACTAAAAGTTTTGTACACTTACGGTTACTTTTCAATATTATCACCGAAAAGATTGAGACATTTATCGCACCTGGGTACAAGCTTTGCAATACCCGCTTCAAAAAATGTTGCCGCCAATGATTTCAAATGAGCATTGACGTTGTTTTGAAGATCTTCGTACTTTACGATGTTTGCGGAGAGCCATTCAAAACAAAGGAAGAGGAATGCTGACTGCAGGAATTGTGCTGATCCATGACAACGCTCGTCCACAAAACCCATCGCTTCCTTGAACAATTTCAATGGGACATTTTCGATCATCCGCCGTACAGTCCTCATCTGGCACTCAGCGACTTTCACCTTTTCCCTGAACTGAAGACGTGGCTAGGAGGGCAGCTCTTTCAAACCAACGAAGATTATTGCAAAGCTTGTGCACAGGTACGATAAATGTCTCAATCTTTTCGGTGATTATGTTGAAAAGTAAGTGTACAAAACTTTTAGTAATAAAATAATTGTTTTCTATGAACTTGTCTTTTATTTATAGCCTATCGGAGGTTGAAAAAAAAACGGCCTCGTAGTAAGTACTTATATATATTAAATATTTGACAGTGCTTTACTCTGATTTCTGACTAAATACCCCTGGGCTGGGGTTTAGAGCACCAAACTGTGAAGCTCCTATATAAGTCGCAGTCAGAATGGCATTTCCCCCGCATTGTCAGTCATTACAAGAGCGTGGCGTATCGAATAGCGCTTTTTTCCGGCCGGTCTACACATTTTTAAAAGGCTAAATGTCATTTGGAGCCCCGTGTCCTAGAGAAGGCTTATCGAAGCCATTACCGCACGCTAATCCCTTAGAATTATTTGCTTTTCATCGAGACACAATCACTTGCACTGCAACAAAATTTTCCATTTTTTTAGAGCGAGACACAAAGGACCTCGTTATCTCGAGCTAGGGGGACGTGGTGGTATTTATGGCATGCCCTATTGGTCACGGCGCTATCTCCTCGGCCCAGGCATGACCACTCCCCATGGGCACTCTAATAAAAATCGCGGATAATTTTCAATGTAATGTTCACTTGGAAAAGCGCAAGGAAATGCGTGTTCGGCACCAGAATAATGAAGTATTGTTCTGTGCTAGGGATATTGTTACGTTCTTATCCAAGCAGTGTTGGCACTCCTGCGATGAATAATGCCTATCCACACAATTTGATTATCCATCTACAGTGTGTCCCGTTGAATGGTTACCACAAAGAAACCGTAGTATCTCCTAAACTAATAGACATACAATAGACCAAATTGTACACAAGGCACAACAAGAAATCGACACTGTCTTGTTCTGTACACCGCACTCCTTATCGTTTGTATGTAAATATAATGCACGTAGTAGCTAAAGAAGGTGTTTATTATATGTATTCTATACAAAAAGTTGATGTCAAGGTGTAGTATCTATGTATTGAGGCCCTCTGAATTTAAAAAAAGTATTTTTACTTTCTCTAGTACGTATGTATATATAATTTACATAGTAGCTAGAGAAGGTATTGTATGTATGCCAATCAAAAGCACAATGTCAAGGTTTCACCGGAAATATATGTTTTGAGAACCCGCTGAGTCCGAAAAAAGTAGTTTATACTTTCTATAGGATATGAGGAATAAGGAAACAAAACAAAGATCTGGTATATTTCATTCACATCACTTTCTCTACATCTCTGCAACAAATTATTGTTAAAAAGCTAATGTTTCTATTTACTTCATGAAAATCGAGAAAAAATTAACAGAAATAGTCGTACTACTTGTTTCCTTGTAAGCAGATGCGAAATAAGGGAGTACCATAGGTTAAAGTTACTGTCAAAAGCTGGTTGCTATGTAGAGAAAGTAAAAAGGCAAAATCGCGCTCCCTGTCTGTTAATTCTCTAAAAAAGGGGGCAAACTGGCTTATAATTTTTTCTCCACTAATGGCGCAACCTTACACTATTTTTTTCATCATGAAGGAGTATTTCATGAACAATACACACATATCCACTTGGTGGAACCAAGCCTCGTCTATGAAAAATATTAAATGTGGGTCAATTTTGCAATTGTATATACTATTGAGAGTCCACGTGCATACGAATCATAAATAAATACTCGCTGTGCAGTGGAAAACAAATGCTGAGCCATAATACACTTTGTGACTAAGCACAGGACGAAATAATATATCGCTTTGGTGCTTCGTAGCGCTGGGGATCGTGGGTTCGAGTCCCGCCTTGGGCATGGGTGTTATATGTTTGTGTATATGTGTGTGTTGTAGTCCAGTAATAATACAGAAAAACAAGGTAAAAAGAATAGGTAAATAAAAGTAGGGTATACAGTGCCGGAGTCCCGATCAGACTCCGGTACTGTATTTAAAAATAAAAAAATAATAACTTCACACGAAGTCACCGCCAGCTCTGAGCAGAGAAAAACAAATCAGTGCGATGACCTTGTGTACAGCAGCTGAGTGTTATCATGTTTCCGTGTGAGCAGTGGAAAAACACCGCGCAGCGGTTCGGATGTATTTGGGCTGCACGGCTGCACATCAAATAACCGATTTAACGAAATTTCAGTACAACGAAATGAATTTCACAGTCCTTAGAATTTTCGTTATAGCCACATTTGACTGTATATTCATATTATGGGAAATTGTACTAAATGTTGGTGTTGAATTTTTGGGTGGAACAGAATACTTTGGTTGCTTCCTATAGAAGGTAGCAGAGAAAGTCTGAAAGGATAAACTGAATGCCCAGTGTAAGTGAAGCAGTCAATTTGAAATCGTCATGTGGGTTTATTTAACCTCTTCTAGAGACTGAACTCTCTCCCTATTGGAGGGTGTGAGTGACAACAGCTTCTGGAGAGAAGATCTCGAAAATGCAGTGTTTTGTCATCTGGTCCTGACCTCTCTCGGCGCACTGATGCATTAACTTGGTCGCATGATGCGCTCCACTGAACCCGCTGCCCAAAACAGAAACAAACTCTGCCCCCCTCCCCCCACAATCTCCTTTGCTCCATCTGTTTCTAATACGTTTTCATGTTGATTTGATCCCAGCAGCGTTTTTCATCTGTTTCTGACTCGCAGTGATTGAATAGACTGCAAAACGTGTTCGAACGTGCACAACGTCCGAACCAGGCAAGGCCTCCTTCTCCTGTTTTCCTTCCTCTTTCCATTCCTTTTCATCCTATATGTAGAGTTATAAAAATAAATCTTAACTTGGCCTGCCCTGAGAGAAGGAACCACAGTGTGAGTCATGTATTGATGTACAGAGGGCTTTGGAAAGATGTGCCTCTGGTGCTGCGAGACACATGCCATTTCAACACCTAAGAATAGAATATGAACATAATCAAATTGCACAAGCCACCAATATAAAATTCCTGGGTGTTATTATAGAACGGATAGTTGATAACAATTGTAGAAAGAAACGTCTTGAATAAAAGTTGCTTTATATAACAAAATGGAGGAAAGTAAATGTCATTTGTTGTGTTTTCAATGGAGAAGCTTTGGATGGTACTACACGTACTATGTAAATAGCGTATAGAGAAGGTATTGTAATGCACCGAAAAATTCGATACCGAGATTTCATTGGAAATACATGTATTTTCAGTAAAAGGTCCATGTGTGTGAGTGTGTCAGTTGACAACATACTCAAAAACGAAAAGGCCGTTGAATACCAAACTTGTTATTTAAGTTTGGTATTTTCCAAGTATGCGACACGAAGATTTTCAAGAAAATCACCCCATCCCCAACTACCCTTTACATGAAACTTTTTTCGAAAACTTTCAAAATGGCTCTAACGATTTTGATTAAAATATCAAATATTAAAGATATTTACCTGACAAATAAAATATATATCTTGAATTTTCTGGGAATAGCCTCTGAAGACTTATTTATTCTGGATGAATTTTACGGAATTTTGCATAACTGCTAAATCGTAAGAGATGGACAAAAACTTAACCCACAAAAAATGTAGAGCACATTAAAACACACAATTCATGTCATATATATTTGTGAAATTTATCGTTTTTGACATATTCTTTGTTTTTGGTTTCTGCTTTGAAAAGCATACTTTTCTCATACAGGAATTTGTCAACTCGTGTCCATACAATCAAAGCCTCTTCAGTCACATAGCAACCAGCTATTGACTATCACTTTAACCTATGGTACTCCCTTATTTTGCTTCTACGTACAAGGAAGCAAGTAATAAGACTATTTCTGCTAAGTGTTTCTCGATTAGTATGAAGTACTCGATTAGCATGAAGTAAATAGATGCATAAGCTTTTTAACAATAATTTGTAGCAGAGATGTAGAGAAAGTCATGTGAATTGAATACATTTAAATGAGGTTTTGTGTTGATAACTGTCGTTATTGTTTAATTATAGCAAATCGTGTGCCACTTTCTGAATGACCGTCGTATATTCTCAGAGTGATAAAAACAGCTTTCTCTCATTGCTGGAAGAATGGCAGCAATAAAGCGAGTTACACACAGCGTCTCCTCCATCAAGAATCGATTTCAGTGACGCGGTGCGGCGTTATAATAAGCTGCTTTCTTAAACACCTGCTAGCAGCATCTTCCAATATACAATATTCTTTATCACCGAAAAATAACTCCTTATTACCTTCTCTATACGTACCATGTACATAGAGAATAGACAAGGAATTGCATTGTACCCGAAAATTCGATATCGAGATTTCACCAGATATACATATTTTGAGGCCTGAATCCAAAAAAACCGTTTTAGAATAATGTCCGTGTGTGTGTCTGTGTGTCTGTGGGCAGCATAGCTCAAAAACTAAAAGACCGTTAAATACCAAACTTGGTATTTAAGTTCAGTCTCTTCCAAGGATGCGACACGAAGATTTTCAACCCAACTACCCTTCACGTGGAAAAATTTCGAAAATTTTGAGTTTATAAAAAATGGCTCTAACGATTTTGATTAAAATATCATATATTAAATACATATACTTTACAAAAAATATATATATGTATATATCTTGAATTTTCTGGGAATACCCTCTGAGGACTATTGTGGATTAATTGTACGGAATTTTGTGTAACTGGTAAACCGTAAGAGATAGACAAAAACTTACCACACAAAATATGTAGAGCACATTAAAACACACAATTTATGTTATATAATTTTTTTCGTGGAGTTGATCGTGTTTTAGATATTCTTGTTTTTTGTTTCAGCCTTAAAAAACTTATACTTTTCTCATACAGGAATTTATCAACTTCTGTCCATGCAAACAAAGGAACTTCAGTCACATAGCAACCAGCTTTTGACTATCACTTTAATCTATGCTACTCCCTTATTTCGCTTCTACTTACAGGGAAGTAAGTAATAAGACTATTTCTATTAATTTTTTCTCACTTAGCACGAAGTAAATAGATGTATAAAATTTTTAAAAAAATATGTTGCAGAGATATAGAGAAAGTCATGTGAATGGATTACATCAGGTTTTTATTCCTTTCTCTATCACGTACTATATATACATACATAATAAGTACAGAAGCTATTGTATTCCGGTCAAAATTCGACATAGAGATTTCACCGAAAATATGTCTTGAGTTCCCTCAAGTAAAAACAAAGCCATTTAACGAAAAGTACCTCGCGCGTGGAATTCTGTGTATAGATGTGTTTGTGTGTGTGTGTGTGTGTGTGTGTGTGTGTGCGTGAACAGCATAATTAATTCCATTCACATGACTTTCTCTACATCTCTGCAACAAAATCCCATAAGAGAAAAGTATAATTATTTTGAAACTGAAACCAACAAGAATAAATGCCTCATAAATAAACGGCGGCCACAAAAAGAAAAAAAACAAAACAAAAATACAAAAAAACATGTATTTTAACGAGATCTACATTTTTACTTTCTCTACACGTACTATGCACATAGTGTATACAGAAGGTATTGCATTCCACCCAAAAACTCGATACTGAGATTTCACCGGAAATATATGCTTTAAGATCCCCTGTAACCCAAAAAAAAAAAAGCATTTTCAGGAAAATATCCGTGTGTCTGTGTGACTGTGAACACGATAACTCATAAACGAAAAGTCGGTAAAATACCAAACTTGGTATTTAAGTTTAGTATCTTCCAGGGATGCAACACGAAGATTTCGAGAAATATCCCCCACCCCAAACTAGCCTTTACATGGTATTTTTTTTTCAAAAATTTTGATTTTCTTAAAAATGGCTCTAATGATTTTGATTAAAATGTCGTATATTAAAGATATTTACCTCACAAATAAAATGTATATTTTTAATTTTCTGGGAACAGCCTCTGAAGACTATTTTATTCTGGATGAATTTTACAAAATTTTGCCTAACTACTAAACCGTAAGAGAAGGACAAAAACTTACCACTCAAAAATATACAGCACATTAAAACACTGAATTTATGTTATACACATTTTTTTCGTGGTGTTGATCGTTTTTGAGATATTCCTTGTTTTTGGTTTCAGCTTTGAAAAACTTATACTTTCCATATAAACAAAGGAACTTCTGTCACATGGTAACCAGCTTTAGACTATAACTTTAACCTATGGTACTCCCGTATTTCACTTCTACTTACAAGGAAGGAAGTAATAAGACTATTTCTGTTTAATTTTTTCTCATTTAGAATGAAGTAAATAGAATCATAAGCTTTTTAACAATAATTTGTAGCAGAGATGTAGAGAAAGTCATGTGAATGGAACACATCAGATTTGTCTATGTTGATATGAAGCGCGCAGATGAAGTTGCCGGTTGCAAGATGAGGTTTCCCCTGAAAGAAGGCCGCAATCAGAACGAGTGTTGTAAACAATTTCTTACTCCCTAGGTGATCAACCTTCCGTTTTCTTATTGCCCGATAGCTTCCGACATTAAAAGTGTACACAGGAGGGTCATTTTCTTTTCTATATAATATCGATTCTGAAATATCACCCCTGGGACGCCCAAAGCAAACAAAACTCCGACGCTTAGCCCTTGTAAAAGAAAATGGGCAACTTTTCTTGTTGCGCTTTCTGATCA
The DNA here is from genome assembly GCA_030762935.1 of Hymenopus coronatus. Taxonomy (NCBI): domain Eukaryota; kingdom Metazoa; phylum Arthropoda; class Insecta; order Mantodea; family Hymenopodidae; genus Hymenopus; species Hymenopus coronatus. The sequence goes on along the minus strand of CM060881.1, from coordinate 20,502,857 downwards.
CAGAGCAATCAGTTTGCAGGGTTAGGTAAAGTGTATTAACTAACAAACGGTCGTGGAAAAGGTGGTTTAATTTATTAGATCTCTATCTGTTGGCACGACCGGATTTTGTTTTTACTTTGTCTACTTGCATAGTGTATGGAGAAGGTATGGTAATGCACCCAAAAATTCGATACCGACAATTCACCGGTAATACGTACATGTTTTTAGGACCCCCTGAATCCAAAAAAGCATTTCTGGAAAAACATCCGCGTGTACGTGTCTGTGGGCAACATAGCTCAAAACGAAAAGACCGTTAACCACCAAACTTGGTATTTAAATTTGGTGTCTTGCAAGGACGCGACAAGAAAATCCTCCCACCCCCATCTACCCTTTACATGGAACTTTTTTCAAACATTTTGATTTTCTCGAAAGCGTCTCTAACGATTTTGATTAAAATATCGTATTTTAAAAATATTTACCTGACAAATAATATGTTTATGTTGAATTTTCTAGGAATAGCCTCTGAAGACTACTTTATTGTGGATGGACTTTCGTAATTTTGCATAAGAGATAGACAAAAACTTACAATACATAAAATGTAGATCACATAAAAACACACAATTTATGTTATATAACTTTTTGTGGAGTTCGTCGTTTTTTAGATATTACTTGTTTTTGGTTTCAGCTTTGATCAAAATACTTTTCTCATACAGGAATTTGTCAACTCCTGTCCATACGAACAAAGGAACTTCAGTCACATAGCAACCAGCTTTTGACTACCACTTTAACCGATGGTACTTCCTTATTTCGCTTCTACTTACAAGGAAGCAAGTAATAAGACTATTTCTGCTAATTTTTTTCTGGATTAATATGAAGTAAATTGAAGCATAAGCTTTTTAACAATAATTTGTTACAGAGATGTAGAGAAAGTCATGTGAATGGATCACATAAGATTTTTTTTTAATAATTTATTTTTGACGGATCGTCAGCAGCGTTGCTTTACAGGCTACAAGAGAACAATTAACGGTATAACAATAACATTTCATATGCTGCATTCCTGTATCATAAAAAAACAAAATTTGTATTTTACTTAACATATTCACTGATACATTTAATGATAAATAATGGATCGTGAACATTAAAGCATAATATGAAAAACATTACTGACAGAAATGCTTGGTAGAATGAAAACAAAGCAAAACATAAAAGATTTGCAGTTATTAAACATTCTGATATGTGCCATTTACAAATTTTTATAGCTGTTCCATACACAAAGTATTCCTCCAAAAGAATATTCTTCTATCTATGTCATACTACTCGAGATAAACAGCAGAAATTGTCTTATTACTTGGTCCCTTTTAAGTAGAACAAGGGAATAAATATACTAGGCTAAAGTGATAGTTAAATATTTTAAAAGCTGGTCGCTAGGTATGGTCCCGTCTGAGAAAAGTTAGTAGTTTAAAACTGATACCAATAACCCGGAATAAATTGAATATATGACATTTTAATAAAAATGGTTAGAGCCATTTTTGAGAAAATCTACATCTTCGAAAAATGGTCCATGTAAAGGGTAGTTGGGTATAGGGGAATTTTTATAAAAATCTTCGTGTCACATCCTCGGAAGATACCAATCTTAGATACCAAGTTTGGTAGTTAAACGGCTTTTCATTTCAGAGCTTTGCTGTCCAAAGACTTGCGCACACACACAGGCAAGATTCTATAAACTTTTCTTTTTTTTTTCTCTCTCTCTCAGAGGGTCTCACGACGTAATATTTCTGGTGAAATCGTGGTATCGAATTTTAGGTTGCAATGCAATAGCTTCTCAATCTTTTGGCACGACAGCATTTTATTTATATGTTTCTTATCCAAGGAGTAAAACAGGAGTTTAGGGATTTTGGGACACACTTTATGGGTGAAAAGAACGAAATTGTCAACTTTTATCCTCCCTACTAGGGTAAAATGTTCCTAGTAAGTAGACAAGGTAATTATATCGCACCCAAAAATTCTATACCGATATTACACTTGAATAAATGTATGTAGTATACACATGACTTTCTCTACATCTCTGCAACAAACTATTGTTAAAAAGCTTATGCTTCCATTTACTTCATGCTTTCTTTGTAAGCAGAATCGAAATAAGGGAGTACCATAGGTTAAAGGATAGTCAAAAGCTGGTTGCTATGTAACTGAAGTTTCTTTCTTTGTATGGACAGGAATTGACAAATTCCTGTATGAGAAAAGTATGTTTTTAAAGCTGAAACCAAAAACAAGGCAATATCTCAAAAACGATCAACTCCACGAAAAAAATGTATGTAACATAAATCGTGTGTTTTAATGTGCTTTATATTTTTGAGTGGTAAGTTTTTGTCCTTCTCTTACGGTTTAGTAAAATTCATTCAGAATAAAGTAGTCTCCAGAAGCTGCTCCCAGAAAATTCAAAATATACATTTTACTTGTCAGGTAAATATCTTTAATATACGATATTTTAATCAAAATCTTTAGAGCCATTTTTTGAGAAAATCAAAATTTTGGGAAAAAAGTACCATGTAAAGGGTAGTTTGGGGTGGGGGGATTTTTCTAAAAATCTTCGTGTCGCATCCCAGGAAGATACTATACTTAAATACCAAGTTTGGTATTTTACCGACTTTTCGTTTTTTAGCTATCGTGTTCACAGACACACGGACCTTTTTCTGAAAATGCTTTTTTTGGATACAGGGTACCCTAAAACATATATTTCAGTGAAATCTCGGTATTGAATTTTTGGGTGGAGTGCAATACCTTCTGTATACACTATGCACATAGTACGTGTAGAGAAAGTAATTAGCACTGAAGCGGATGTTGATAATGAGGAAAGAGGTGCGATATCTAGGTGATAGTACCTGCTTCTCATCACGGAGAAGCATTGTCCTCGGCAACATCAAAGCGAAGAACACAAACATGCTCTCTGGGCGAAGTCCCCTGGCGACTTCAATCGATATACATTAAGGATATGCCCGGCTAGCAAAGCTCTCTACTCATAATTAGCATGGGCAAATGTCTTTCGCTATTCACAAAAGAAGCGCCAGCAAATCACAGACCACGTGATCTTCTTGTAATTGCTTGCTCTTACCATCTCCTAAAATATACAACAGTGTTGCTAACGTCAGGTGTGGGCTTTAAATTCTGTATCAGAGTTGCTGCAGAGGCGGCATTTTCAATATCTTTATAACTGCAGTGCTCATTGGCAAGGCTTGCCAGTGCGTACCTTAAATTCCTTGGTGCAATTAAATGTTGTTGCTTAAAATTAATTAGGAAGCTGGACCGAAGGGCGTTTATTGTTATACTGACTAATAAGTTAATTGGGTATATATAGTAGGTTACTTTTTTTTTGCAATATAATTTGTTTTGTGTCGCTTTAACAGCATGGTCATATCGCGACCTTACAAATTATACATAAAATAGTTATTTACACATTGGTAAAATATGATTACATTTATACTTTACAATAATTCAAAAAGTTTACACTATCTTATAAATATTATTGTCTTTTTGATTGTCTGGTGGTTATGTAGAGCACTTGGTAAGTCATTGAATACGCCTGAAGTCTCTGTTTGTCGTATCTCGGACACTGCAGCAGGATATGTAGGGCAGTAAGTGGTGTTTTGCAGCTCTCACATTTTGATTCTGGGTCTTTATTAATGATGAAGGAATGTGTCAGTTTGCAGTGTCCAATTCTGAGGCGGGTAATTATTGTTTGCTCACGACGTTCTAATTTTCGGAGGGGTTCGAAGAAATTGGTAGATCCGGCTCGGGCATCATGCAGTTTGCTGTGGGATGTTGACCATGTCGCTTTCCAGTTTTCTGTAAACAGCTGTTTGGTGTACCTAATGTTACTTGTATTACGATTATTAATTTGTACTTACTATTATTAATGGTAAGATTATTATTATTATTATTATTATTATTATTATTATTATTGTTAGTGAATGTTGTTCATTTATCTCTGTCGCCAGGCAGTATGCAATTGCAGAGAATAAATACATGCTGTTCTCTTTCCAAGTTCAGGGGTAAAACAAAAAAGAGATGGAGAGGAACTTTCAGTTTGAAAACCAATTTATTTATTTTAAGATTGCAATCTAGCAGTGTACTTATGCATGTGCTTATGCAGAAACCGGTGGTAATTCTATACAATTTGTCAAACGTCTAGTAACAGAACAGCTTCAAAGAACTATAATATTGATTGCAAATTTGTTTAGAAAGTTACCCACAACTATCACACTGTTATAGCACAGAGGTATGGAGCTGAACTGAATCTGTGAGGCTTGTAGAAGAACTGTCAAGATGGATCTACTATTCCATGATAATTAATTTTCCTTAGAAAATCCAAAAAATTACACTCATAGCATCAATAAAAGTTTGTATTTAGTAACCGTCGTCTCTTACTAATGACAGTTAAAGTTTCAGTTATATCCATCATGTGGTTTCGTTACCATAGGCGATTGAATCAACAATATTGTGATTCTTTAGAAACATGGAAACAAAACGAGTTTCGTGCGGTGATTAAACACTGAAAGAGATAAAAGCAGAGATTGTAACAATTTACAATTGGATAAATGAATTTAAACGCGGCCGTACATCCACAAATGATAAAAGTCGTTCCGCAACATCCAGTAGAAGTGACTTCCTCCAAAATGGTTGACAAAATCTAGGATATGGTTTTGAATGATCCACAAATCAAAATTCGCGAAATAATAGGGGCCACAGGCTTATCACAAGGTACAGTGTTGTCAGTTTTTGCTCTCGGCAAGATGGCTGCCGCGTTTACTCTAAAAGGAGAATAAACGCAATCGTGTGATCGATTCGGATTCTGGTTTAGTAATTTTCCGTCGCATTCTTCCCAAGTTTCAGTGTCGATACACAACTATGGATGAAACATGGTTACACTACTTCACTCCAGAGACAAAAGCACAGTCAAAACAGTGGGTTTTTAAAGGAGAACCGGCTCCAAAGAAGGCAAAGGTGTTGAAATCTGCAGTCAAGATGATGGCCTCGACTTTTTGGTATGCACGCGGAATTATCTACATTGATTGCTTGCAGAAAGCAAGAACAAAAAGAGGAGAGCTATATGCATCGTTATTGCACCAGTTGAACGGGGAAATCTACAAAAAATGCCCTCATCAGGCAGGGAAAGATTCTCTTCCATGAAGACAATGCAAGAGTGCAGATCTGCGCAGTTTTGATGCCGAAAATTGTAGAATTAAGATTCGAATTATATACTACAACATTCATTGTGTTCACCAGATTTTGTCCCAGTGGCTTCTTTTATTTTAATCCTTTAAAAAGTGATCGGCGGAAAAGATTCACATCTAAGGAAAATGTCATTTCCCAAACACATGCCTATTTTGAACAGCTTCCGAAATTCTACTTTTTGGAAGGCTTAAAGAGTTGGAGAAACGCTGAGAAAAGTGTATCGAGCTAAAAGAAGATTATGTTGAAAAATCTGATGTGTGCCACACACATGACTTTCTCTATATCTCTGCGACAAATTATTGTTAAAAAGCTTATGCTTCTTTTTACCTCATGCTAATCGAGAAATATAGACACTGTCTCATAAGCAATCTCGTTTTCTTTAAGAACAACAATTATTTTAAATGTGTTCTGATAAGCAATTAACTAATCTTCAAAGTACAGACCATTATATTCTATGGTCTTGAGTCATCTTTCAGCAAGGTTTATTATCACACGATGGTATCAGTCTCTGGTTTTTGATGCGAAGAATTCGGTGAAACCCACCTGCACTGCTTCAATGTTGTCAAAATTTCTGCCACGTAGAAAATGGGTCATGGATCGAAAAAGATGATAATCTGATGGTGCAAGATCAGGGCTGTATGCTTCATGTGGTAGCTGTTCGATTCCTCCCAATTCCTGAATTTGTTCCATGGTTGTTCGTGCAGTATGGAGTCTTGCATTGTCCTGTTGCAATAGAACTCTATTTCGTTTAACTAATGCTGGGTATCTCCGTATCTAAATTTCATGAACTCGTTCCAGTTGTTGAGAACAAAGATCCGCTTCAATCGCCCGCCCGTTTATAACAAACTCCCAGTGAATCACACCTTCAAAATTGCAGATACACAACATTACTTTAGGATCGAAGCTGTTTTTTTAACGATGACTTTGGCAGGTTGGGGAGGATCAAGCCACAGTTTCAAGGCATCAAGGTTTCGGTAATACACGCATTTTTCATCACTAGTGACAATTCCTCTGACAAATCTATCATCCATGGGATTACGGATAAGCTAACGATAGCTATCCACTCTACATTGACCTTTTGACGTGTCAGTTCATGAGGTACAGATCTACAGCTTCTGTATGATTTTCCAAGTGTCTTAATGTGGCGATGTATGGTATCTTTTGATGCACCAAGTTCTTCTGAAAGCCTAGGGTACTTTTTTGCGGATTCTCTGGCAAAACTTGGAGTGTATCCTCAATATCCAATACTTAGGTCTTCCAGAACGTGGTAAATCTTTAGTGTTTTCGTCTCCATTGTTGAAGCGTTGGGCCTATCGTGCCACACGCTCACTAGCGACACCTTCTCCTTTCACTTCACATATTCTTCGAGCTGTGGCAGCGGCTTTATAATCTTGTTTCCAGTAGTGCTTTAGAAGGACTCTAAGTTCAAACTTTGTTATCTCCATTTTGTGATTGTTTATAAACATCTGAAGACATACATGCTCGCAATGTTCGCAACACTAGCCATGGCATCATGTAAATAGCATTGCTAGACCAAAGAAACCCAATAAATTTTCAAAACACGTTTTTCAAAAAACCGACTTTACTTATGAGACACCCTAATAATTAGCAAAATAGACTTAGTACTTACTTCCTTTTAGGTAGAAGCGAAATAAGGAGGCACCATAGGTTAAAGTGGTGGCCAAAAGCTGGTTGCTATGTGACTGAAGTTCCTTTGTTTGTACGGACAGGAGTTGACAAATTCCTGTATGAGAAAAGTATAAGTTTTTTAAAGCTAAACCTAAAAACAAGGAATATCTGAAGAACGATCAACACCATGAAAAAAATATAAATGTAACATAACTTGTGTGTTTTAATGTGCTCTACATTTTTGGTGCGGTAAGTTTTTATCCATCTGTTACGGTTTAGCAGTTATGCAAAATTCCGTAAAATTCATCCAGAATAAAGTAGTCTTCAGAGGCTATTCCCACAAAATTCAAGATATACATCTTATTGGTCATGTAAATATGTTTGGATATTTTAATCCAAATCGTTAAAGCCATTTTTGAGAAAATCAAAATTTTCGAAAGAAAATGTCCATGGAAAGGGTAGTTTTTTCTTGTCACATCCTTGGAAGAACCAAACTTAAATACCTAGCTTGGTATTTAACGGCCTTTTCGTTTCTCAGCTATGCTGTCCACAGACACTCACACAGGACCTTTTTCCAAAAATGCTTTTTTACGATTCAGGGGGACCCAAAACATGTATTTCACGTGAAATCTCATCGCATTTTTGGGTGCATTACAATATGTTCCCTATACACTATGTACAGAGTACGAGTAGAGCAATTAAAATGACAAAATCTACCTAAAATAATTAGCTTTTCTATTTTTACCTTCTCTACAAGTACTATGTATATAGGTTATAGAGAAGTTATTGTATTACACCCAAAAATTCGATACCGAGATTTCACCGGAAATACATGTTTTGAGACCCCCTGAATATATATTTTTTTAGAGAGATGTCCATGTGTGCCTGTCTGTCTGTCTATCTGCGTGTGTGTGTGTGTCTGTGGGCAGCATAGCTCAAAAACGAAAAGTTCATCAAATACCAAAGTTGTTATTTAGGTTTGTAATCTTCCAAGGATGCGACACGAAGATTTTCAAGAAAATCCTCCCACCCCCAACTACCCTTTTCATGGAACTTTTTTCGAAAGTTTTGATTTTCTCCGAAATGGCACGAACGATTTTAATTAAACTATCGTATATTTAAGATATTTACCTGACAAATAATATGTATATCTTGAATTTTCTGGGAATAGCCTCTGAAGACTACTTGAATGAATTTTACGGAATTTTGCACAGCTAGTAAACGGTAAGGGAGAAAATGAGTGATATTCCTTGCTTTTGGTTTCAGCTTTAAATTACGTATACCTTTCTCATACGGGAATTTGTCAACTCGTGTCCAAAGGAACTTCAGTCACATAGCAACCAGCTTTTGACTGTCATTTTAACCTATGCTACTCCCTTATTTCGCTTCTACTTACAAGAAAGCAAGTAATAAGACTATTTCTGCTAATTTTTTGTCTCGATTTGCCCGTGGCTATAAGGGTTCAGAGGTGTATGTATTTCTGTTACGACATAAAGTGTAATGGTGCACTTACAATATCGTATTACTCAACTATAATAATTAGCAACAGCCTCAAGGACACGAACTCCGGATCATCGCCTTGTAACGCGAATGTCTTTTATTTACTACAGCAATAGGGAAACAAAGCCGGGCTAATGTTAGCGTTTGAAACGATGCCAGAAGGGTTATTATCGGTTTGCAAATCTTATTATTCCATTAGATAAAGTCTTCCTTGACTCAGTCACCCTCCCTCCCCGGGCCCCGGCGGCTCTGAAACAAATTACTTCCTATGCTATAATCCGAGATATGGCGGGGGTTGCCAAGAAATTTCATTACGTATTCTTTGCCATGTGCAAAATGCCATATCCAATATTTCCTTATTAAAGCGAGACAGCGATGTGCTGTTGTTTAGAAGATGCTGCTGCGTCAAAATAAGAAACTATTTTATTCCATTTTCACGAAACTGAGGGCGCGTAACGAAGGTTTAAGATATCGCCTGCAATCTGCTACTGATAAACCTAATACCCTTTACGGTAAACCATAATATTATAATAAAATCTGATGTGTTCCATTCACATGACTTTCTCTACATCTCGAGAAAAAATTAGCAGAAATAGTCTTATTACTTGCTTCCTTGTAAGTAGAAGCGAAATAGGTTAAAGTGATAGTCAAAAGCTGGCTGCTATGAGACTGAAGTTCCTTTGTTTGTATGGACAGGGATTGTTAAACTCCTGTATGCGAAAAGTATGTTTTTGAAAGCTGAAACCAAAAACGAGGTATATCTCAAAAACAATCAACTCCAAGAAAAAAATGTATACAACATAAATTGTGTGTTTTAAACTGCTCTGCTTAGTTCTGTGGTAAGTTTTTGTCCGTCTCATACGGTTTAGCAGTTATGCAAAATTCCGTAAAAGTTGACCCAGATTAAAGTAGTCTTCAGAGGCTATTCCCAAAGAATTCAAAATATACATTTTATTTGTCAAGTAAATATCTTTAATATACTAAATTTTAATCAAAATCGTTAGAGCCATTTTTAAGAAAATCAAAATTCTCGAAAAAAGTTCCATTTAAAGGGTAGTTTGGGGTGGGGGGATTTTTCTCAAAATCTTCGTGTCGCATCCCTGGAAGATACTAAACTTAAATACCAAGTTTGCTATTTTACCGATTTTTGTTTCTGAGTTATCGTGTTCACAGGCACACGGAAACACGGACACACACGGACCTTTTTCTGAAAATACTTTTTTTGGATACAGGGGACCCTAAAACATATATTTCCGGTGAAATCTCTGTATCGATTATTTTTTGGTGGAGTGCAACACCTTCTCTATACGCTATGTACATAGTGCGTATAGAGAAAGTAATTATATGTCACATATATTGTGTGTTTTAACAAGATTTAATGTTTTGTTATGCTCTTATGATTTACCAGTTTTGGAAAATTGATGCAGTATAAAGATGTCCTTAGAGGCTATTCCCAGAAAATTAAAGAAATAAGATATACATTTTAATTGTCATATAAATTTCTTTAATTTACGATATTTCAGTCAAAATCGTTGGAGGCATTTTTGACAAAATTAATATTTTCTAATATTTTTCCAGGTAAAGGGTAATTTGACTGTGGGGATTTTCCTAAAAATCTTCATGTCGCGTCCTTGGAAAATACTAAACTTAAGTACCAAGTTTGATATTTTACCAACTTTTCGTTTTTGAGTTATGTTCAAATTGAGCATCGACGTTGTTTTGAAGATCTTTGTTGGTTTGAAAGTGCTCCCTCATAGCCACGTCTTCAGTTCAGGGAAAAGGTGAAAGTCGCTGGGTGCCAGGTCAGCACTGTACGGCGGATGATCGAAAATGTCCCATTGAAATTGTTCAAGGAGCCGATGGGTTGTGTGGACGAGCGTTGTCATGGATCAACACAATTCTTGAAGTCAGCATTCCTCTTCGTTTGTTCTGAATGGCTCGCCGCAAACGTCGTAAGGTACGAAGATCTTCAAATAAACGTCAATGCTCATTTGAAATCATTGACGGCAACATTTTTTGAAGCGGGTATTGCAAAGCTTGTGCACAGGTACGATAAATGTCTCAATCTTTTCGGTGATTATGTTGAAAAGTAACCATAAGCGTAAAAACTTTTAGTAATAAAATAATTGATTTCTATGAACTTGTCTTTTATTTATGGCCTATCGGAGTTTGTAAAAAAACGGCCCTCGTAAATGTAATTTAACTACAGTCGCATAACTACAGCTTTTATAACATTTGACTGTCGGTTTAGCCTGTGCATTCCCTTATTTGCCTTCTACTAACAAGAAACTAAGTAATAACACCGTTTCTATTAATCTTTAACTTGATTAGCGTGGAGTATGTATTAGAATTAGTTTTTGTAATAATTTTGTTTGTAGAATAGGTCATCTGAATAAAAACCGTTAGAGTTTTACTTTCTCTACACGTACTATGTACATAGTTTATAGAGAAGGTATTGTAGTGCACCCAAAAATTCCATACCGGGATTTCACCGGAAAGAAATGTTTTGTTACCCCCCTGAATGCCCCCCCCCCAAAAAAAACATTTTTAGAAAAATGTCCGTGTGTGTCTGTGTGACTGTGTGCCTGTGGACAGCATAGCTCAAAAACGAAAAAACCGTTAAATAGCAAACTTTGTTTTTAATTTTGGTATCTTCCAAGGATGCGACACGAAGATTTTCAAGAAAATCCCTACCCCCAACTACCCTTTACATGGAACTTTTTTCGAAAATTTTGATTTTCTTAAAAATTACTCTAACGATTTTGATTAAAATATCGTATATTTACCTGACAAATGAAATGTATATCTCGAATTTTTTTGGGAATATCCTCTGAAGGTTACTTAATTTTGCGTGAATTTTACGAAATATTCCATAACTGCTAAACCGTAAGAGATGGGCATAAGCTTACCACACAAAAAATGTAGAGCACGTTAAAACACTCAATTTATGTAATATACATTTTCTTCTTGGAGTTGATCGTTTTTTTAGATATTCCTTGTGGTTAGTTTCAGCTTTGAAAAAGCTTATACTTTTCTCATACAGGAATTTGTCTACTCCTGTCCACGCAAACACAGGAACTTCATTCATATACCAGCCAGCTTTTGACTATCACTTCAACCTATGTTACTCCTTTATTTCGCTTCTACTTACTTCTATACGGTTTTTTACAATTATTTGTTACAGAGATGTAGAGAAAGTCATGTGAATGGAACACATCGGATTTTTTTATATTTGTAGCGTTAAAGATGGTCATTAGTCCCTCTGAAATGAATAAATAATGAATACTGAACAAATATATTGCAGGTACATTGTTAAAATGCCTGTTACCGCAACATGAGGATATTTCTGCAAGTCAGTATGAATGCATCACTTTTAACGATTTTCTCCCTATAAAACTCCCCTGCAACGTTAAACTGCTACTCAGCATTCATTTCCCCAAGACCTGCGCAATATTCCTGCCCCGCTACATTTAGGCTCGCTCTTCTTCTTTTTTTATTTTTTTTTTTTTATTTTTCGGTCCAGCAGAATTTTAAAGGTTTTTCTTTTCTTTTAAAAGCAACGGAGAACATCAAAGGGAAATTGCATGTTCGACGACTCTACCTGCGCTTTACACTCAAAGTTTATGTTGTTATTACTTATGGTTGGGATCCCAGCACTGACTCCTTCATCAGGCTGCCTGATTGCAGCCAATCTGAGTGGAGTGCAGGAAACGCCAGAATCCTCCGTGTTTCAAACATACGAGGCTGCTTTCACAACGCTGCCAAATTTCCATGAAAGAATTAAGCGTTTTGGTTGAGGCTTCGTGCTTGATAACCTTCATTATTCTAAGGACCATATGAAACATTTCAACAATACACAGTGGCGGCTCGTGGATTAAAAATGTAGGTGTTCACAAAATCAACAATGTACCATCACCCCAGCCGCTACTGCTACCGCCGTCGCCGCAACATCAAATCCAGTAATATTAGAAACAATGATAGTGCCTAATAAGAAAAATTATAAATTTGTTACACAAATCGTCACCCACTCAGTATTGTTAAGATGTTGAATTTCTTAGTCTTCGAGAGTTAACAGCAACATGAGGTGATGAAGGGCTGAAGTTCTTTGATGCAATTCATGTGAAGAATGGCATTTACAGTGAATAATATTTACATTGTTTGAATTACGCAATTAACACCAAATTTATTTGTACAGAAATTCCACGCGCCGGTTTTTCAAATGTGCAAACTTTTCTATCACTCGGTGATTAAAGTGTTTTATGCTGTTGACCAGTTTCTTCTCAATAGCAAGCTTTGCCAGTGCTGAAAGTCGGTCTTCACCCATCATATTCCTAGTAAAGGTTTTAACTCTCTTTATTGTGGAAAAGCATCTTTCTGGTTCTGATGTTGTCATGGTCGTGTTGATAACAATCTTCAGTAGCTCGGTTAGTTGCGGAAAACTTCCTTCGTTGAGGTTGTTTTCTGTTATGAACTGCTTAACTCTCGCATAAAATGCAAATTACTAAGAAAAATAGCGCGCTTCACAAAGACTGCAGTTGCACTTCCGGATAGTTTCAACTAAAGCTCAAAGATAGCAGCACCTCCCGCTGATAAACAGAACCCTTGAGGTATTAATGAGAACGAAAGTGCACGGTCGCACTGTGGTCATTTCTGGCTGTAAAATTCCAAGCTGCTTTGTTGCCCGCGCAAGCGCAGAGCTGCTAAACGTTAGTAATACGCTAGCACACGAGGCCTGTGCTACAAGCGTTGTTGTCACATACTTGGCTGTGTTCAATCTGAAGAGCAGAGCGCGGTATATTTAAACAAGTGGCACCGGATAGCGCATTTTATTAAATGTTTCCTGGAAGAGAAAAAGGAGATCCACTAAGAAATATTGGAGGTTCACGTGCTCTTGTGCTCCTACACAGCAGCCGCCGCTGACAATACACAACGTACAATTCATTGTTAAATTGGTTTTGTTGGCGAGGGGTGTACTGGTTTAGTTAATGTCTTGAAATGTAAAATAAAATGAAAAGGGATTTTACTGTCGCGATATTGGGGATAGCTATTTGAGGGTGGTGAAAAGGAGATTGTAGAGATTGGGCGAACATGACAACGCACTTGTCAGATCGGTGGGGGAGTATTTACCTACTGAACGCCGGTACAAGCAGTTTCGGGTTCCCTGCATGGCTAGCCGACACCCCCGGTAAAAACGGCTTCAAACCAGCCAACAGCGAAATAGCTGAACTAAGTACTCCCCCCTCCCATTGGGAGTGGTCTATCAAAATTAACCAACATAAACAATTTTCAAAATTAAACACCAGCGGAGCAGAGGAAGGATGCTGCTCCTGAAAATACAACCGCTTGAGGAAGCTATCTAGCCCTAACTCCTTAACATCACCCGAAACCTCAAAAATATAACCTTAACCTCCACCTCATATTGTGGTTAAACCCTTACCAGGGTAGGCACACAGCAACTACACCTAGGCTCACCACGAGCCTACCACATCTCGCTCGTACACGCACACGAGAGAGTGCAGCCAGTTTCCAGACACCAGAGCTTTAACAGCTCTGCTAGTGGCGCAAGCCATGCAGGAACCCGGTATCGACGTTCAGTTGGTAAGTAGTCCCCCAGTGATCTGATAAGTGCGTTCTCATGTTGGCCCAATCTGGCATAAAACTTTTGAGCCCGGTGCCTAACTACATCCTCCACATATGAGAGAGTATAAGGTTCATGTAGTAGCCTCACTGGGATAGGTTCACATACTGAATAGACGGACTGGGGTCCTTTATTCTGTATCCGCTATAACCAGGGAAACCAGGTGCCTGCTGCCATGCCCCATACTTCGCAAGCATAGAACATCAGTACTGTGACAGTATTAAGGCCACAATTTATAAGGTTTTTAATTTGTAGTTTTATTATTAACTTGAAATAAATAGCTTGGCTAAATAGCTTAAAGCATACATTTAACTGTTAATTTGTGTGTGAATTCTATTACATGTGTTATTAATATATTTGGAAGACTGTGTTCATTCTAATGTAAAAAGGTTTACGTAAAGGAGTTTGTTGGCTCGAGACGTGACCAACAATCGCAACAATGATAGAAAGAGACGCAAACATTATATGTATGTGCATTGCTAAAGCTTACATACGTTACACGGCCTTGGAATTAATACATGGCAACACAAATATTTCTGTTTAAAGAAAAATGAAGAGCGATTTGGCTTAACAACGAAACAAGAAGGAGTAAAAAATGTATTCTTGTAGTAAATAAATGCTATAATTTGATTCTGTGTGTGTTTATGTATCTGCAATGATTAACAATAAATTCAAAAGAGTAATAACAATATTATTTATGGTAGTTAAAACGGCGTCTCGTACACCACAAACCTGAGAGAGGGAAGAGTATACAAGGTAGAAGTAGAAAATTAAATACACAGAAGCAACTTATTCGTTGCAGTACTTATGCTATGCCCTAAGATAAAGCATGACATGTGAAGTTTAATTTAAATTGTGTGTACGTTTTGCTTCAGCTGCTGGGCGTGTCGATGCTGGGGCTGTCCCTCTGGATGCGTCTGGAGCCCGGCTTCGCCGAGTGGGTCGACAAACTGTCTATTGAGGAGTACTACATGGGTATATATGTGCTGGTGGCGGCATCTGTCCTCATCGTCATCGTCTCCTTCCTGGGCTGTGTCAGCGCCTTCATGGAGGACGTCACCATCCTCACAGTGGTGAGTACAATGTTGCGAGAGCAACAACCTTTTGTCACGAGCACAATATTAAAAACAACCTCACGTGTTCCACTCAGATGACTTTCACATCTCAATCGTTATTAACAAACATAAACTTCTATCTACTTCATGCTAATCGAGATGAATATTAGCAGAAATTGTACTTGCTTTCTTGCAAGCAGAAAGTATATAAGGGAATAGACTAGACTAAAACGACTTTAAAATTTCGTTTCCATGTGGATGAAATTCGTTTCTATGCATTGCCCGGAGTTCTCAAATGTGAAAAAGTATTTAAAAACTGAAAAAAATGATAGGATATAAATTGTGTGTTTTGACGAGATCTACATTTTTGGTGTAGTAAGTTTTCGTCTATCTCTTACGTTTACCACTTATACAAAATTCAGCAAAATTCATCCAGAATAAAGACCTCCTTAGAGGCTATTCCCAGAAAATTCAAGATATACATTTTATTTTCCATATCAGTGTCTTTAATATACGGTATTTTAATCAAAATCGTCAGCGCTATTTTTGAGAAAATCAAAATATTCGAAATGTTTTCCATGTAAAGGTTAAACTTAAATACCCAGTATGGTATTTTAGTGACTTTTTGAGTTATCGTATTCACAGACACACGGACACGCTTACATACAGACATACTGACACATACACGGACGTTATTCTAAAAAACCTTTTTATAGATGCATATATTTCCAGTGAATTCTTGGTATCGAATTTTTGGTGAATACAATAGCTTCTCTATACACTATGTACTAATACGTATAGAGAAAGTAAAAATGAAACAAGCAGTCTCGCTGTATTGTAACCCTGAGCTGATTGCGATACAAAATCCATCCTCAGAAATCCCGTAGTGCTAAACCGGCGCATGTCACTCGTCTGAGTAACCACTTCAAATCAAATCTTCAATATTTTCTTAATCTCTCTATCACGTATATACAACGTAAATAGGAGGAAGATAAAATATTGCATTCCACCCAAAATTTGATACCGAGATTTCACCGAAAATACACGCTTAGGCGTGCCCAGTATTCAAATTTGAAAGAATATTTTGGAAGAAGGTACGTTTGTGTGTGTGTGTGTGTGTGTGTGTGTGTGTGTGTGTGTGTAACTGCGATAGCTCAAAAACGAAAAGTCAGTAAAATACAAACCTGGATATTATAGTCGGATATACGAAGGCCTTTGTGTGATTTCCTCGGAACTTGTTTATTCCCAGACCAAGAAATTCTCCTTCCAAAGTAATCCATCTCAATGGACAAAACGTAATGTTCTCGTAATTTCGAAGACCAGCCACGGATTATATAAGGGTTCGACAAGTACTGAAGAAGGGAGCTGAAGCGAGTTAAAGATCCATCGAGTCAGTAACGCTTGCTAAGAAAATGTTTCGAACACAGTAATGCAGTTATTTGTGTATCAAAAATGTTCTACTGACTAATAAAGTGAATTTAACAGAAACTTGCACTCTCGTTTGTTACAGCATTTAAGTAACGCGAAAATTTTTAGCCAAATTCCCCCACCACAACTACCCATTACATGGAAAAAAAATTCTACAGTTTTTATTTTCTCAGAAATGCTCTAACCTTCATTAAAGTGCCGTATTTAAAGATATTTACATGACAAGGTAAATGCATATCTTGAATTTTCTGAAAATAGTCTCTGAACACCTCTTCATTCTGGGTGGCTTTTGCATAACTGGTAAACCGTAAAATATTGGCAACTTACCACATAAATATTTAGGTACCGATAAAACACACAATTATGACATAGTATACAATTTTGTCGTAGCATTGCTCATTTCCAAGATATTCTTCGTCATTGACTAAAATATTTAAAACTTTTCTCATGCAGAAATTTGTCAACTCCTGATCATGCAAATAAGTGGATTTGAATCATATGGCAACCAACTTTTAAAAGAATTTACCATCACTTTGTCCAAGTGCATTCCATTTTTCCCTTCTACTTACAAGAAAACAAGTAATAAGACTATTTTTGTTAATGTCTATCTCGATTAGCATGAAGTAGATAGAAGAATAAGCTAATTAACAATAATTTGTTACACAGATGTAGAGAAAGTCATGTAAATGCCATATATTAGAATTTTTAATTTAATTTATTGAACAAAAGTGAGTATCGTTTTTCGATATGAATCCATAACGTCTTAGCAAACGTGGACGGATTTCTCTGACAAAAAAATCTGATAGGTTCCATTCACATGACCTTTTCTATATCTCTGCAAAAAAGTATTGTTAAAAAGCTTAAATCTCTATTTACTTCATGCTAATCGAGAAAAAATTATCAAAAATACCTTACTTCCTTGTAAGTAGAAGCGAAATAAGGGAGTAGCATAGGTTAAAGTGATAGTGAAAAGCTGGTTGCTATGTGACTGAAGTTCCTTTGTTTGTATGGACAGGAGTTGACAAATTCCTGTGTGAGAAAAGTATAAGTTTCTCAAAGCTAAAACTAAAAACAAGGAATATCTTAAAAACGATCATCTCCACAAAAAAGTATATAGCATAACTTGTTTTAATGTGCTCTACATTTTCTGTGTGGTAAATTTTTGCCCATTTCTTACGGTTTATCAGTTATGCAAAACTCCGTAAAATTCATCCAGAATAAAGTAGTCTTCAGAGGCTATTCCCAGAAAATTCAAGGTATACCTTTTATTCCTCTGGTAAATATCTTTAATATAGGATATTTTAATCAAAATTGTTAGAGCCATTTTTGAGAAAATCAAAACTTTCGAGAAAAGTTCCATGTAAAGGGTAATTGGTGATTTTCTTGAAAATCTTCGTGTCGCATCCTTGGAAAATACCAAGTTTGGTATTTAAAGGTCTTTTCGTTTTTGAGCTATGCTGTCCACAGACACACACAACAACACGCACACACGCGGACCTTTTTTCAGAAATGCTTCTTTTGGATACAGGGGGACACAAAACATGTATTTCCGATAAGATCTCGGTATCGAATTTTTTGGGTGAATGACAATACCTTCTGTATACACTATGTAGTATATAGTGCGTGTAGAGAAAGTAAAAAGACTGATACATTCCATTCATATCACTGTCTCTACCCGCTCTGCAAACCACCTATTGTTACAAATCTTTCATATGTATCAACGCTAAATGAGATAAATGTCTCATTTCTTAGGACAAAAGCGCTGAAACTTTTTCGGGGAAAAAAATATTAAAGGAAATAAATGTTCATCCAGCGTCGTAGGTATATGGCGCGTAAAAGAATCTCAAGCTGATAAAGAGGCATCTGAGTAAAATTAACCGGTCGTTCACGGGCAATATAGAACGGAATAGTAAGAACTGCGGCAGTAGCGCCCATAAATAAAACTCAATTTAACTTAATTTATTGTAATATTTATTTTGATTATCATGATACAAATAAAAGAATAATCTTCTATAAGACTAGTTTGTTTGCAGAAAAGATTTTTCCCCTATCGAGCTAAGACAACCAATTTCAATTTCATCACATAACGAGAATCAATAAAAAGGTTTGAAAATCGTGTAATTCTAGCGTTCTTTTTTTTTTTTTTTTTTTTTTTTTTTTTACATACAGTAGAATAAAATAATAGTTATTTATGATGAAAGAGCGTAAAGTTATGGTTTTTGATTCCAGCGGAAATATTGTCAAACGAGTCACAGTCGAGAATCAAAAAGAAACTTTACGCTCGCATATCATAAAACGTTTTTTCTACGAGAATTTTGTGATATTAAAAGAAAAGCAACAAAAGATGAAATAAAATTGAGGTTAAGTTTGATCCATTCACCAAGGGTTATAGTTGGTTACTTATTTCGCATTGCTGGTACGGTTATAGCAGGCCGTGACAAACCAATATTATTGTTGTTCTGTGAGAATTATGATATCCTTAGAGCTGCTAAAGAAGCAGAATCAAATTTACTACTTGCTAAATCCCGAAAAGTTTATGAGACAGATGAGAAATGTATGAGGTGATGTTTGTTGATCAGTGATGTATACACACTAATATCGTGCATTATTTTGGCGAGCGTAAAGTTGGAACAAAGTTACTTTACGCTTGCTGCACTTCTTTGCGCGTGGATTCCGTAAAAATCAAGTTTGTGATCTGAAATGAGCTCGTAAACTACTCAATTACACTCGGTCATAGAAAAAATAATTGTTGTTTCTGCTCATCCCAATTAGAATGGAACGTATGAATACAAACACATGGTTTCATCTACTTACAAAGTGCCTGGAAGAGAAAGTAATAAAAGGGTTGGTCACAATTGGGGGTAATGTTATGAATACCCTTTTGATACTAATCCAGCAATGAAGTAAAAGTTTAGACATAAATAATTATTGTCTTAAAGCTAAGGAAAGCAAAAGCAAAGGCAAAGTCAGAAAGGAATATAAACCCTTTTTACAGAGTTTAACCAATGTAAGGATTAACAAGGTTGTAAACCTCGACTTTAACAACAGCTAACGCAAAAATTAGTCTTACGGCTTTGATTAAAATGCAATATGTTTAAGATATTTTTATGGGAAATGAAATATAATATGCTTAAATTCTTGGAAATAACCCTTATTATGCCTTCTTACAACTGGTAGTGCAGTATAGTGCAAGAGAGGATTCCGCGCCTCAGTGATTGCCTCTTTCTACGTCATATCCCGGGAGTAGAGAATGAGATGAGAGCAATTACAGAATGCAAGCGGAACCAGACTGCGGCAGGGAGCCATCGTGGAGAGTCCCAAGCAGTTCACCTCGACCCGGTGAGCGCCTCAGGTCTGAATAAACGCCCCTGAGTATATCGACGACCTCCAGTGCCATCTGAGCTTCCGAGTGCAGTAAACTCCACGAGAGGGCGCCACCGCCGCAGTCCTCGCCGACATAGATTGAAAGACCAAACAGAGGCCGGGAAAGTCGGGGAAATGAAACCTCTCCAGCATTTATCTAGTGACCCGGGAAAACCCGCGAATAGCCCGTACATCAGAGAGGTCGGCTGCACGGAACGCGAAGCCCGCATCGGTTTTAAATGCCTTTTGTGTTACTCCTGCACAGGGAAAAAGAACCGAATTTCAATGCCAATAGCATAGTGACTACTTTTTAAAGACATGAATATTGCTTTAGCTCAGTGTATTCCGAGATGTTCCTTGGTATTGGTTTCAGCTTTAAGCGACTTAAAGTCACGGAAAATCATCATATTCCTTTTGTTTTACCTCTGGCCTCTCGGTTTTTTCACTTAGCGACATGTTTTAAAACATTTAACTATCGTTTTAGCCTAGTGTACTCCCTTATTTCCCTTCTGCTTACAAGGAAGCAAGTAATAAGACTATTTCTGTTCCTGTTTATCTCGATTATCATTAAGTAAATAGAAGAATAAGTCGTATTCCGTAGTCAAGGATAACATGCTAACGTCTGGTTCTCAAGGCCGCGAGTTTAAACCTGTAGGAAGGCACTGGATTGTCATGGCTTCCTTCGGAAGGGAAGTAAAGCCGTTGGTTCCGAGTCGTAAATTTACGCCACTTGAAAGAACTTCGAGCCTGATAAAAGAGGCCGCTGAACAAAAGTAACTAGTCGCTCACTGGCTCAATATAGAATGGGAAGGTAAGAATTGCAACCTCCATAAATAAAACTCTAGTTGAATTCATTATAATATTTATTTTGATTAGCATGATGTAAATAAAATCACAATCTTCTGTAAGACTAATTTATTGCAGAATAAATGTCCTTTCTTAATGGTGCTAAAACAACCGAATTTAAATTTCCCGAG
This sequence comes from Hymenopus coronatus, assembly GCA_030762935.1. Lineage (NCBI taxonomy): Eukaryota > Metazoa > Arthropoda > Insecta > Mantodea > Hymenopodidae > Hymenopus > Hymenopus coronatus. Next base: position 20,482,059 of record CM060881.1, on the reverse strand, counting down.
AATCTCTAAAAGTTTCTGAAAACCGTATAACTCAAATGTATTTCCTTTTTTGCTTATTACGTACAAGGAAGTGAAATAATGATGTAAGAGCGTAAAGTTATGGTTTTTGATTCCAGCGGGAATATTGTGAAACAAGACACAGTCGAGACAACAAAAGATGAAATAAAATTGAGGTTAAGTTTGAGCCATTCACCAAGGGTTATAGTTGGTTATTTATTTCGCATTGCTGGTACGGTTATAGCAGGCCGTGACAAACCAATATTATTGTTGTTCTGTGAGAATTATGATATCCTTAGAGCTGCGAAAGAACCATAATCAAATTTACTGCCTGCTAAGTCCTGAAAAGTTTATAAAGCACAATATTAGAAATTTATGAAGTTGGAACAACATTACTTTACGCTTGCTGCACTTTTTTGCGGGTGGATTCCGTAAAAATCAAGTGTGCGATCAGAAATGAGCTCGTAAACTACTCAATTACGCTCAGTCGTAGAAAAAATAATTGGAATGGAACATATGGATACAAACACATGGAGGGAATCTAATATCTCATCTACGTACCAAGTGCCTGGAAGAGAAAGTAATAAAAGGGTTGGTCACAATTGGGAGTAGCATTATGAATACCGTTTTGATATTAATCCAGTAACGAACGTTCATAACACAGAGAAGTAAAAGTTTAGACATAAACTGTTCTTTACTCACTCGGGGATGTAAAGAAAGCAAAAATACAGAGTCGGAGAGGGATGTAAACCCTTAATGCAGAGTTTAACCAATGTAAGGGTTAACAAGGTTGTAAACCTCACTCATTCGACGAATAAGAGCCCTTCATGAACAACTTTAACAACAGCGAACCCAAACTGCTACATTATTTTAGCTTGCAAATTTCTGAGTCGTAAAACGGGGAGAAATATCTTCAACCCCTTCTCAGTGAAATTAAGTCATGTCAGCATATCAGGTTTATATCATTTCTGTGTTGCATTTTCCTTTTATTCATCTTGTTTCGTCTCTCTATCTCTCTGAACGGGGCTTTGAAAGATTTTGTGCCTCACAGACGTGGATTTACAGCGGCTTAGAAATTCATGTTAACTTCCCTAGCTATCTGCTATAACAGCGTTCCAAGTAGAGCTGGTGCTATTGCTGGGCAGCTGGGAATATACAGCCTGGGATGTCAATAAGGGTATATTTGTATCAGCATATGCAGGTTTCCCGCTATTTACTAAACTTACGTCCACGAGGAAAATTTTGCGATATTTTATGGATAATTTTTCTTTGGGGGAGGGGGGGGGGAATTTTGTTTTGTTTTTCTTTTTTACTTTCTCTACTCGTACTATGTACATAGTGCATAGAGAAGGTACTGTAGTGCACCCAAAAATTCGATGCCGACATTTCACCAGAAATATATATTTTGTGACCCCTTCAAACCAAAAAAAAAGCATTTTTAGAAAAAATGTCCGTGTGTGTGTGTGTGTTTGTGTGTGTGTCTGTGGACAGCATAGCCTAAAACGAAAATACCTTTAAAATCCAAACTAGGAATTTAAGTTGGGTATCTTTGAAGGATACTTTTACTTTCTCTAGCTTCTCTACAAACTCTTTACAAAAGATAATTCCTCTTTCAACATCATGCTAATCGAGATAAACAGCAGAACTTTATTACTTAGTTCCTTTGTAGTAGAATGGAACTAAGGGAATATATTAGGTAGGCTAAAGTGATAGTCAAATGTTTAAAAGCTGTCGTTATGCGATTGTCATTGCAAATCGCTTCTTTGCTTGGCCGGGAGTAGAACAAAAGAAAAACAACATTCCCTATTTGTGAAAAGTGTAACTACTTCACAATTGAAACTAACAACAAGGAATATCTCGAAAACGGTAAACTCCACGAAAAAATGTGTATGAAATAACTCGTGTATTTTAACAAGATCTACAATTTTGTATAGTGAGCTTTTGTCCATCTCTTGCGGTTTATTATTTATGCCAAACTAAGCAAAATTCATTCAGAATAAACAGTGTTTAGAAGCTATTCCCAGAAAATTCAACATTAACATTTTATTTGTGATAGAAATGGCTTTAATATGTGGTATTTTAATAAAAATCGTTAGGGTCATTTTTGACAAGATCAAAATTTTCGAAAAAAGTTCCATATAAAGAGTGGTTGGAGGTGGGGGATTTTATTTGAAAATCTTCATGTCGCATCTTTGGAAGATACCAAACCTAAATATCAAGATTGGTTTTTAACGTACTTTCGTTTTTGAGCTATGCTACTCACAGACACACACACACAGACAATTTTTCTAAAAATGCATTTTTTAACTTTCTCTACACGTACTATGTACATGGTATGTAGAGAAGATATTGCATTCCACCCAAAAATTCGATACCGAAGTTTCACCGGAAATACAATTTTTAGGTCCCCCTGAGAAAAAAAGCATTTTCAGAAAAAGGTCCGTGTATCTGTGTGTGTGACTGTGGACAGCATAGCTCAAAAACGAAAAGACCGTTAAATACCAAACTTGGTATATAAGATTGGTATCTTCCAAGGATACGACACGACGACTCTTAAGAAAATCCCTCCACACCCAACCACTCATTACGTGGAACTTTTTTTGAAAATTTTGATTTTCTTAAAAACAGCTCAAATGATTTTGATTAAAATATCGTATATTAAAGATATTTGCCTGACAAATAAAATGTATATCTTGAATTTTCTGGGAATAGTCTATGAAGACTACCTTATTCTGGATCAAATTTACGGAATTTTGCATAACTACTAAACCGTAAGAGATGGACAAAAACTTACTCCACAAAAACTATAGAGCGCTGTAAAACACACAATTTATGTTATATATGTTTCTTTCGTGGAGTTGATCCTTTTTCAGATATTCCTTGTTTTTGGTTTCAGCTTGGAGAAACATAATTTTCTCATACTGGAATTTGTCAACATCCGTCCATACAAACAAAGAAACTTCAGTCACATAACAAGCAGCTTTTGACTATCACTTTAACTTAAGGTACTCGCTTATTTCGCTTCTACTTCCAAGTAAGCAAGTAATAAGACTATTTCTGCTAATTTAGTCTCGATTAGCATGAAGTAAAAAGAAACATAAGCTTTTTAACAATAATGAGTGTAGAGAAACACTTAGATTTTTTTGGATTCAGGGGGTCTCAAAACATGTATTTCCGGTGAAATCCCAGTATAGAGTTTTTGGGTGCATTACAATACTTTCTCTATACACTATGTGCAGAGAATGTGTAGAGAAAGTAAAAATAATAGCAACGGAACGAAGGAACAGCGATACCAAGAGAAAGCGTATAATGTTGTACAGACAAACTTTATTATATTCCCCTCATAAAGAAGCTGCAGTGCAGATAGCCTAACTCGTTCGTTAGATTTACGGGCGGCGTTTCCACGAATATACACACTTCCGTTACAAGAATAAGAGCGGGCGTGAGCACCGCTGCAATCAAAATATTGACACACCAGCGAGAGAGAGAGAGAAAACGGAATATAAAATATGTTAACGATTTATGAGAAACACATATTTCTCCGTCTGCGGAACGAGTAATGTTTCTTCTGCTGCCGTTCCCTCCATCTCGTCTCTTATGGTCCATTTAAACTTGAGCAACGACGATATTCTCTTGTCTGTAAAGAGACTTCGCGTGTTCAACTGTGTGTAAAAGATGTACAACGTCTCTCTCTAAGATACCTTCCTCTCAACCAGAGTGGAAAGTTTAGGATGGGGTGAGCACATGTAAAACAAACGGCGGGTGGCATGCGTCGCTGTTGACATTAATTAAGCTGTAATGTACATAGTACATAAGGTATGGAGCTGCCATCCGTAGTAAATACAAATCTAATGCGTTCCATTCACATGAATTTCTCTACATCTCTGCAGCAAATTATTGTTAAAAACCTTATTCTTCTATTTACTTCATGCTAACCCAGAAAAAATTAGCAGGGATAGTCTTATTACTTGCTTCCTTGTAAGTAGAAGCAAAATAAGGGAGTACCATAGGTTAAAGTGATAGTCAAAAGCTGGTTGCTATGTGACTGCAGTTCCTTTGTTTGTTTGGAAAGCAGTTGACAAATTCCTGTATGAGAAAAGTATAAGTTTTTTAAAGCTAAAACCAAAAAATCAGGAATGTCTCAAAAATGATGAACTCCACGAAAAAACTGTATATTACATAAATTGTGTGTGTTTTAACGTGCTCTATATTTTTTGTGTGGTGAGTATTTGTTTTTCTCTTACGCTTTACCAGTTATAAAAATGCAATAAAAAGCATCCAGAATAAAGAGGTCTTTAGAGGCTATTCCCAGAAAAGTCAAGATATACATTTGTTTTGGCAAGTTAATACCTTAGATAAAACGGATTTTAATCAAAATCGTTACAGCCATTTTTAAGAAAATCAAAATTTTCGAAATTTTTTCCATGTAAAGGGTAGTTGGGGGTGGGGGATTTTCTTGATATATTTTCTTCAAATATACACATACAGACAAACTCACACACGGACATTTTTCTAAAAATGCTTCTTTTGAGTTCAGGGGGTGTCAAAACATATATTTCAGATGAAATCTCGGTATGGAACTTTTGGGTGCATTACAATACCTTGTCTATACATAGTGTACATAGTACGTGTAGAGAAAGTAATAAACGGCGGATGACATTACATTATCAACCTGTAATGTAAATAGTACACAATGTATAGAGTTTCTGTCCGTAGTAAATAGAAATGGCGTGTTATTTATGGACGCTCTTTAACTTCTGTGGTTCTCAGCGTCCCGTTCTAAATTGGGCGTGCAAGACCGCTTAATTTTGCTCAGAGGGCTCTTTATCAGGCTTTAGATTCTTTCACCTGCCTCAAATCTACAACATGAGACCAACGACTTTACTTCCCTTCCAAAGAAGCCATGCTAAAGACATTTACGCCCAAAAAAGTCATCGTCCGGATTTAAATCCGCGACCTTGGGTATATGAAGTTAGTATGGTAGCCAATACACCGCGGAGGATGATACCCAAGATTGCAGGTTCAAACCTCGAGGAGGGTGAATTCCTAGCATAGCTTCCTTCCTAAGCGAGCTCCGATTCGCATTAGGGGGAAGGGTGGCACGCATCCATGTAAGTATATCTAATTAGCATCTTATTCCATAAAACGCTAATGAAAACGAAATATTATATCAAATACAGCCGCTGTACAGAAACGGTCCCCATGGCCGCGCTCGCTAAAGCGTCTCCCTTTGGTGCTTCGTGGGCAGGGGATCGTGGGTTCGAGTCCCACCTTGGGCATGGGTGTTATATGTTTGCCGGTCCCCATGGCCACGCACGCTAAAGCGTCTCGCTTTGGTGCTTCGTGGGCAGGGGATCGTGGGTTCGAGTCCCGCCTTGGGCATGGGTGTTATATGTTTGTAAAAGAAACAGTAAAACCAGTAATCCTGGTCAGACTCCGTTACTGTTTAATAAATAAAAAAAAAAAAGCGAAGTAAATCAGGTGGTCCGTGTAATATTTATTTGCACGTCAAAAAACCTCATACCTAGCAGGGGGGGGTAAAGTTCTGGAGCACCATTTTCTGCCATTTCACGTCCGCAAGTCGTGACGTCATCCTACAGTGCCATCTGTGGGCAACGAGTTGATCTCTCGTCACCATGGCGCATAACGGCGAAATTGTAAACTAAATACTACAACTACTTCTTCTACTACAAAGGCAAATATAGCATTGCATTCCACCCAAAATGTTGATATTACTGACGTTTTACTGAAAATACATTTTTACGGTCTCATGAACTAAAAACAAATTAGAAAAAGGTTCATATGTGTAGTGTGTTTGTGTGCGCGCGCATGTTCATGTGTCAGCGTGTCAGTGAGTACGATATCTCAAAAATGAGAAGTCAGTTTATACCAAACTTGATAATTAAGGTGCGATACGAACATTTTAAAGAACCCCCCCACCTACAAACTACTCTTTGCAACGAAAAAGTTTCGAAAATTTCGATTTTCTCAAAAATGGCTGTAACAATTTTGATTAAAATCTCTTATATTTAAGATATTTACATGCCAAGTAAAATCTATATCTTGAATTTTCTGAGAATAGCCTCTAAAAACCTTTTTATTCTGTATGATTTTAATGCATTTTGCATAAATGGTAAACAAAAACTTACTGTGCATAAAATGTAGAGTGCGTTAAATTACACAATTTATATCATATTTATTTTTTTCGTGGATTTGATCGTTTTTGAGATATTCGTTGTTTTTGGTTTCAGCTTTTAAAAAACATTTTTTCTCATAAATGTAAATGGTGTGTTATTTATGGACGCTCTTTATTTGCTGTGGTTCTCAGCGTCCCATTCTAAATTGGGCGTGAAAGACCGCTTAATTTTGCTCAGAGGCCTCTCTATCAGTCTTGAGGTTCTTTTACGTGCCGTAAATCTAGGACACGGGACCAACGGTTTTACTTCCCTTCCGAAGGAAGCCATGCTAAGGATTTTTACACCCGAAAAAAATCCATCGTCCTCCGCCGGGTTTGAACCCGCGACCTTGAGTATATGAAGTTAGCATGGTAACTATTACACCATGGAGGGCGACATACATTTCCCATACAGGAATTTGTCAACTCGTGTCCATACAAACAAAGGAAGTTCACATAGCAACCATCTTTTGACTATCACTTTAACCTATGTAACTCCCTTATTTCATTTCTACTTATAAGGAAGCAAGTGATAAGACTATTTCTGCTAATTTTTTTCTCGATTAGCATCAAGAAAATAGAAGCATAAGCTTTTAATTAATAATTTGTTGCAGATATGTAGAGAAAGTCATGTGAATGGAACATATCAGATTTTTACTTCAGTAATGTGGCAGCACAGAAGTAAGGACACAAGGGACATTATCCAGGATTAGGATCACAAAATATGGCGTTTTGAATCAAAAGGCTATTTACCCCACAGAAGAGAGCGTAGAAAATTGGCGGAAAGGTTAAAGACAGAGACGCTGGCACAATAAACAACGTGGCGTTGTGAAAATGGGATGCAACAACCCTGTTTCATTTCACTCAGCAATTCAACGGTTAGACATTTCACTTTCTCTACACGTACTATGTACATAGTGTATCAACAAGGTATTGTATTGTACCCAAAAAGTTCCATACCGAGATTTCACCGGAAATACATGCTTTGGGTCCCCCTGGATCCAAAAAAAAACATTTTTAGAAAAAGATCCGTGTGTGTACGTGTGTGTATGTCTGTGGACAGCATAGCTTAAAAAGAAAAGACCGTTAAATACCAAATTTGGTATTTAAGTTTATTATCTTCCAAGGATGCAACACGAACATTTTCAAGAAATTCCCCAAACCCCAAACTACCCTTTATATGGAACTTTTTTCGAAAATTGTGATTTTCTCAAAAATGACTCTAACGATTTTGATTAAAATATTTGTGTATAAAATATATTTACCTGACAAATAAAGTTTTTATCTACAATTTTATGAGAATAGCCTCTGAAGACTACTTTATTCGAATAAATTTTACGGAATTTTGCATAACTGCTAAACCTCAAGAGATGGCAAAAACTTACCACACAAAAAATGTAGAGCACGTCAGAGCACACAATTTATGTTATATACATTTTTTCCGGTGTTGATGGTTTTGAGATATTCCTTTTTTCTGGTTACAGCTTTGAAAAAGTTATACCTTTCTCATACAAGAATTTGTGAACTCGTGTCCATACAAACAAAGGAACTTCAGTCACATAGCAATCAGCTTTTGGCTTTCACTTTAACCTATGGTACTCCCTTTTTCAGTTCTACTTATAAGGAAGCAAGTAATAAGACTATTTCTGCTGTTTGTCTTGATTAGTATTAAGTAAACAGAAGTATAAGCCTTTTTAATATTAGTCTATTGCAGAGATGTGGAGAAAGTCATGTGGATGGAACGCGAAAGAAGGTTTCTTGATTGCTGACAGTAATAAGTTACTGACACTTGAGTATAAAGATGTGATCTACAAGGGTCCCTGGTACCTCAACTAGGGCTTATCGGTGCTGTCAATATTCGGTGGGGAAGATGACGTATCAAGTCCAGACATGCGAGGTCAGAATTGTGTACTCACACAGCGATTAGCATAAAGTGGATTTGGTGGTGCAGTTTGTTCTCTCACCATCCATGTTAAGTGCTCCAGAATTACATTCATCGCCAGTTCACTACAAACCACTCGTGAGTAGCTTAAACAAGATCTTTTCATCAACATGTTGTACGACATTCTGCTTCATGTGAATCTTTATCAGGATCTTGTTTGATATTACATTTCATGTGTATTTTTATCAGGATCTTGTTTGATATTACACTTCATGTGTATCTTTATCAGGATCTTGTTTGATATTAGACTTCATGTGTATTTTTATCAGGATCTTGTTTGATATTAGACTTCATGTGTATTTTTATCAGGATCTTGTTTGATATTAGACTTCATGTGTATCTTTATCAGGATCTTGTTTGATATTAGACTTCATGTGTATTTTTATCAGGATCTTGTTTGATATTAGACTTCATGTGTATCTTTATCAGGATCTTGTTTGATATTAGACCTCATGTGTATCTTTATCAGGATCTTGTTTGATATTAGATTTCATGTGTATCTTTTGCAGGAACTTGTTTGATATTAGACTTCATGTGTATTTTTATCAGGATCTTGTTTGATATTAGACTTCATGTGTATTTTTATCAGGATCTTGTTTGATATTAGACCTCATGTGTATTTTTATCAGGATCTTGTTTGATATTAGACTTCATGTGTATTTTTATCAGGATCTTGTTTGATATTAGACTTCATGTGTATTTTTATCAGGATCTTGTTTGATATTACACTTCATGTGAATCTTTATCAGGGTCTTGTTTGATATTACACTTCATGTGAAACTTTATCAGGATCTTGTTTGATATTACACCTCATGTGTATCATTTGCAGGATCTTGTTTGATATTACACCTCATGTGTATCTTTATCAGGATCTTGTTTGATATTACACTTCATGTGTATCTTTATCAGGATCTTGTTTGATATTACACCTCATGTGTATCTTTTGCAGGATCTTGTTTGATATTACACTTCATGTGTATCTTTATCAGGATCTTGTTTGATATTACACTTCATGTGTATCTTTATCAGGGTCTTGTTTGATATTACACCTCATGTGTATCTTTATCAGGATCTTGTTTGATATTACACTTCATGTGTATTTTATCAGGATCTTGTTTGATATTAGACTTCATGTGTATCTTTATCAGGATCTTGTTTGATATTACACTTCATGTGTATTTTATCAGGATCTTGTTTGATATTAGACCTCATGTGTATCTTTATCAGGGTCTTGTTTGATATTAGACCTCATGTGTATCTTTATCAGGATCTTGTTTGATATTACACTTCATGTGTATTTTTATCAGGATCTTGTTTGATATTAGACCTCATGTTTATCTTTATCAGGATCTTGTTTGATATTAGACCTCATGTGTATCTTTATCAGGATCTTGTTTGATATTACACTTCATGTGTATTTTTATCAGGATCTTGTTTGATATTAGACCTCATGTTTATCTTTATCAGGATCTTGTTTGATATTAGACTTCATGTGTATTTTTATCAGGATCTTGTTTGATATTAGACCTCATGTGTATCTTTATCAGGATCTTGTTTGATATTAGACTTCATGTGTATTTTTATTAGGATCTGCAGTTGGTTAGCGCTCCTATACAGCAAACAGCAGATTTAATAATCTAATTTTCAAGATTTGATGTTCCGTTTTCATAATTTTCATAGCTTGTAGAAGGCACTTTTATTTATTCTTTCTCCACACGTGCCATGTACATAGTGTATAGAGAAGATATTGCACACCAACCAAAAAATTCGATACATAGATTTCACCAGAAATATAAGTTTCAGGGTCCCCTGTATCCAAAAAGGTATTTTCAGAAAAAGGTCCGTGTGTATGTGTCAGTGTGTCCGTGTGTCTGTGAACAAGACAAATCAAAAACGAAAAGTCGGTAAAATACTAAACTTGTTATTTAAGTTTAGTATCTTCCTAGGATGCGACACGAAGGTTTTGAGAAAACTCCCCCCACCCCAAACTACCCTTTACATGGAATTTTTTTCGAATATTTTGATTTTCTCAAAAATGGCACTAATGATTTTGTTTAAAATGTCGAACATTAAAGATATTTAAGTGATAAATGAAAGGTATAACTTGAATTTTCTCGGAATAGCCTCTGAAGACTACATTATACTGGGTAAATTTTACAGAAGTTTGCGTAACTGCTAAACCGTAAGAGATAGACAAAAACTTACTACACAAAAAAAATGTAGAGCTTATCCAAACACACAATTTATATTATATAATTTTTTTCGTAGACTTGATAATCTTTTAGATATTCCTTAATTTTGGTTTCACCGTTAGATACTTACGCTTTTCTCATACAGGAATTTGCCAACTCCTGTCCATACAAACAAATGAACTTCAGTCACATAGTAACCAGCTTTTGACTATCACTTTAATCTGTGGTACTCCCTTATTTGGTTTCTACTTCCAAGGAAACAAGTAATAAAACTATTCCTGCTACTTTTTTCTAGATTAGTATGAAGTAAATAGAAGTATAAACTTTTTAACAATAATTTATTGCAGAGATGTAGGGAAAGTCATGTGAATGGATCAAATCAGGTTTTTCAACTTTATATCATTAAGAAATATTCTAATAAAAGTAGAACGATAAGGTTTAAATGTTTAACTTCTCTGTTTTACGTTACTGTATCTTAGCGACCTGCACATGCTGGGAATAACGGTCGATGCAATTTATATTAATTAACTCTACTTAGCAATAACTTAGCGTCGTAAATTTATGTACATAGTTATTAAATACTTCTATTGCCAACATATCAATTTATAGAGAAAATCCAACCATACCTTGGGGCTTGGAGGGGGTGGGCGGGGAGACTGCAACTGTTAAGCGTGCTCTCTCTCTCTCTCTCTCTCTCTCTCTCACTCTCTCTCTTTTCTGGCACTGTATTCGTTTTTCCTCTTTTTTTCCAGTTTCCTACATTTCCTTAATTCACCTATTACTTTTTAAACTTTTTCCTTTTTACATATACATACACAGACATATGCACATTTACAAACACAGAAACACCCATACCCAAGACGGGACACGAACCCACGATCCCCTGCGCCACGAAGCACCAAAATAAGGCACTTTGGCAAGCACGGCCACAGGGACCGGCTCCTGGGCACAGGTGTTATATGTTTGTGTGTGTGTGTAAGTGTGTGTGTGTGACAGAAGAAAACAGATTTTCTGTAATCATACAGCAACAAAGTAAAAAAATCAGATGTGGTCCATTCACATGACTTTCTCTACATCTCAGCAACAAAGTACTGTTAAAAAGAGCTTATCCTTCTGTTTGCTTCATGCCGGTTGCTATGTGACTGAAGTTCCTTTGTTTGTATGGACAAGAGTTGACAAATTCCTGTGTGAGTAAAGTACAAGTTTTTTCAAAGCTGAAACCAATAACAAGGAATAACTCAAAAACGATAAACTCCACGAAAAATTTTTATATAACATAAATTGTGTGTTTTAATGTGCTCTACATTTTCTCTGTAGTAAGCTTTTGTCCATCTCTTACGGTTTAACAGTTACGCAAAATTCCTTAAAATTCATCCAGAATAAAGTAGTCTTCAGAGGCTCTTCTCAGAAAATTCAAGATATTCGCTATGTAAATATCAGTAATATACGGGATTGTAATCAAAATCGTTAACACCATTTTTAAGAAAATCAAAATTTTCGAAAAAAGTTCCAAATAAAGGATAGTTTGGCGTGGTGGGATTTTCTTGAAAATCTCCAATTCGTATCCTTGGAAGATACCAAACTTAAATACCAAGTTTGGTTTTTAACGGTCTTTTCACTTTTGAGATGCTGCCCGTAGACACACACACATACACACACATACATATATTAACAAAAAAAATCTGATGTGTTCCATTCACATGATTTTCTCTATATTTCTGCAACAAATTATTGTTAAATAAAGTAGTCTTCAGAGGCTATTACCAGAAATTTCAGAATATACATTTTATTTGTCAGGTAAATAACTTTAATATACGACATTTTAACCAAAATCGTTAGAGCCATTTTTTAGAAAATCAAAAGTTTCGAAAAAAGTTCCATGTAAAGGGTAGTTTGGGGTGGGGGGATTTTTCTCAAAATCTTCGTGTCGCATCCCTGGAAGATACTAAACTTAAATACCAAGTTTGATATTTTACCGACTTTTCGTTTTTGAGTTATTGTGTTCACAGACACTCGGACACACACACACACACACACACACACACACACACACGGAGCATGTTTTGAAAATACTTTTTTTGGATACAGGGGACCCTAAAACATATATTTCCGGTGAAATCTCGGTATCGAATTTTTTGGTGGAGTGCAATACATTCTCTATTCACTATGTACATAGTGAGTATAGAGAAAGTAAAAACTTATGCTTCTAATTACTTCATGCTAATCGAGAAAAAAATGGCAGAAATAGTCTTATTACTTGCTTCCTTTTAATTTGAAGCGAAATAAGGGAGTACTATAGGTTAAAGTGGTAGTCAAAGGCTGGTTGCTTTGTGACTGAAGTTCCTTTGTTTGTATGGACAGCAGTTGACAAGTTCGTGTATGTGAAAATATCATTTAGAAAGGTGAAATCCAAAACAAGGAATAACTCAAAAACGATCAACTTCACGAAAAAAATGTATTTAACATAATTTGTGAGTTTTAACGTGCTCAACATTTTCTGTGGGGTAAGCTTTTGTCTATCTCTTACCGTTTAGCAGTTAAGCAAAATTCAGCAAAATTCATCCAGAATAAAAAGGTCTTCAGAGGCTATTCACCTAAAATTCAAGATATACAATTTATTCGGTATGTAAATATCAGTAATATATGGGATTTTAATCAAAATCGTTAGAACCATTTTTTAGAAAATAAAAATGTTTGAAAAAAGTTCCATGTAAAGGGTATTTTGGGGTGGGGGAATTTTCTTGAAAGTCTTCGTGTCGCATCCTTAGAAGATACCGAACTTAAATACCAAATTTGGTTTTTAACGGTCTTTCGCTTTTGAGCTATGCTGCCCACAGACACACACACACACACACACACACGTATACACACATACAGACAGACAGACAGACAGACACACACACGGACATATTTCTAAAAATGCTTTTTTTGGATCTTGGGGTATCAAAAAATATATTTCCGATGAAATCTCGATACGTACGTATAGAGAAAGTAAAAATGGAAATGGCGTGTTTTTTATGGACGCTCTTTAACTACTATGGTTCTCAGCGTCCCATTCTAAATTGGGTGTGAAATACCGCTTAATTTTGATTTGAGGCCTCTCTATCAGGCTTGAGGTTCTTTAACGTGCCGTAAATCGACGACACGTGACCAACGGGTTTACTTCCCTTCCGAAGGAAGCCATGCTAAGGATTTTTAAACCCAAAAAAATCCATCGTCCTCCACCGGGTTTGAGCCCGCGACCTTGGGTATATGAGGTCAACATGGTAACCATTATACCACGGAGGGCGACTACACATACATACATACAGACAGACACACACACGGAAATGTTTCTAAAAATGCTGTTTTGGATTCAGGTGGTCTCAAAATATGTATTTCCGGTGAAATCTCGGTATGAAATTTTTGGGTGCAATACGATACCTTCTCTATATACCTACTATGGACATAGTACGTGTAGAGAAAGTTAAAAACAACATTTGGTAAATAAAATGAGGGTATACAGCGCCGGAGTCCTGACCAGACTCCGGAGCTGTATTAAAAAAACACGGTGAATCGGGAACAATCTGTATATTGCAGCAAAATTTCATAAATTGCATGAATAAGTGAATGCTGCTCAGTTCGTCATAAATGCAGACGTGCATGTATACGTTTAATTAGAACAAGTGCGCCGAGCTTTGATCAGTGATGCAGAAGCTCACAGAAAGTGTAACACCAATGTTCTACACGCGAAACAAACTTTTCAGCTAGGTTGCCTCAATCATGAATACACAATATGGAAGCGGGTATTAATTTTCTTTGAATTGACAGCGGAAGTTACACTGCCACTGTTGCCAACTGCTAATTATGATGGACAAAAACACGTTTATTCCGCGCAGAACACAGCTGTGATTGATAAGTTAGACTTGGCGTATTCGTCGCGTAAAATATATTCATAAAGCGAAACGCTAGTGTTCACAGAAAAGCAAGGTGCTGCATGAGCTAAACACAGAATGTTTCAAGCGTTGTCAAACATGACCCAGCAAAATAATCTTTGACGATTTCTTGTTTTCGGAACTCTAAGACCCTCTTTCTTTAAACACTACAGTAAAAAAAATCTCATGTGTTCCAATCACAAGACTTTCTCTACAACTCTACAAAAACATGTTATTAAAAAGCTTATGCTACTATTTACTTCATGCTAATCGAAAAAATTAGCAGAAATAGTCTTATTAGTTGCTTCTTTGTAAGTAGAAGTGAAATAAGGCAGTACCATAGGTTAAGGTGATAGTCAAAAGCTGGTTGCTATGTGACAGAAGTTAATTTGTTTGTATGGACACGAGTTGACAAATTCAAAGCTGAAAATAAAACCAAGGAATATTTAAAAACGATCAACTCCACGAAAAAAAATGTATGTTAGATAAATTGTGTGTTTTAAAGTGTTCTACATTTTTGTGCGGTAAGATTTTGTCCATCTCTTGCGGTTTAGATGTTATGCAAAATTTCGTAAAATTCAACCAGAATAAAGTAGTCTTCAGAGGCTTTTCCCAGAAAATTCAAGATATACATTTTATTTGTTAGGTAAATGTCTTTAATATACGATATTTTAATCAAAATCGTTAGAGCCATTTTTAAGAAAATCAAAATTTTCGAAGAAAGGTGCATGTAAAGGTTAGTTTGGGGTGGGGGGATTTTTCTCAAAATCTTCGTGTCGCATCCCTGGAAGATACGAAACTTAAATAGCAAGTTTGGTATTTTACCGACTTTACATTTTGGAGTTATCGTGCTCACAGACACACGGACCGCTTTCTAAAAATGTTAAAAAGGGTATAGAGAAGGTATTGCACTCCACCCAAAAATTCGATACCGAGATTTCACCGGAAATATATGATTTAGGGTCCCCTGTGTCCAAAAAAAAAAAAAATAGAAAAGGTCCGTATGTGTGTGTGACCGTGTGTCTGTGAACACGATAACTCAAAAACGAAAGGTCGGCAAAATACAAAACAAGATATTTAAGTTGAGTATCTTCCAATGAAGCGACACAAAGATTTTGGGAACCCCAACACACCAAACTACCCTTTTTTCTAAACGATTTTGATTAAAATTGCGTATATTTAAGATATTTAAGTGACAAATAAAATGTATAACTTGAATTTTCTGGGAAGAGCCTCTGAAGACATCTTTATTCTGGATGAATTTTACGGAATTTTGGATAACTGCTAAACCGTAAGAGATGGAGAAAAAGCTACCACACAAAAATGTAGAGTACGTCAAAACTTACAATTTATGTTATATACATTTGTTTCGTGGAGTTGATTGTTTTTGAGATATTCTTTGTTGTTGATTTCAGCTTTGAAAAACTTTAGTTTTCGCATACAGGAATTTGTTAACTTCTGTCCATACAAACAAAGGAACTTCAGTCACATAGCAACCAGCTTTTGACTATCACTTTATCCTATGGTACTCACTTATTTCGCTTCTACTTACAAGGAAGCAAGTAATAAGACTATTTCTACTAATTTTTCTGATTAGCATGAAGTAAATAGAAGCATTAGCTTTTTACCAATAATTTGTTGCAGAGATGTAGAGAAAGTCATGTGAATGGAACACATCAGATTTTTAACAATTCCCCTTTAATACAAGTACGATGAGGCTTCTCCACATGAAATGGCCCGCTTAGCAAAAACATTCAAATGAAATGGAATAATTCATATGCAGGGGACAAAAACTGGTGTCCCTGTGGAGCTAGGATAGGTCAGGATTGGTAACATTTTTAAGCCCATGTGTAGTTACTCTCTGAATTTCATCCCTTGTGGGCAGAATGCGCTACTAAATTCCATGGGCTTTTCAGGTGAAAACGTCTGATTGAAATACCACCGAGTGATTGCAGCATATGTATACACTAAATACCTATTCATCTATACTTTAGAAATTATATCTAATAGGCACTTTTTATTACTTTCTCTACACGTACTATGCACACAGTGTATAGAGAAGGAATTGTATTCCACCCGTTAAATTGATATCGAGATTTTGCCCGTAATATATGTTTTGAGACCCCTTGAATTTTTAGAAAAATCTTATGTGTTCCATTCACATGACTTTCTCTATATCTCTGCAACAAATTATTGTTAAAAAGCTTATGCTTCTATTTAATTCATGTTAATTGAGAAAAATTAGCAGAAATAGTAATTCCTTAATTTCTTGTAAGTAGAAGCGAAATAAAGGAATACCATAGATTAGTGGTGTAATGGTTACCATGCTAACTTCATAAACCCAAGGTCGCGGGTTGAAACCCGGCGAAGGACGATGGATTTTTTTGGGTGTAAAAATTCTTAGTATGGCTCCTCCGGAAAGGAGGTAAAGTCGTTGGTCCCGTGTCGTAGATTTACGGTACGTAAAAGAACCTCAACCCTGATAGAGAGGCCTCTGAGCAAAATTAAACGGTCTTTCACACCTAATTTACAATGGGACGCTGAGAACTATAGCACCTAAAGAGCGTCCATTTACCATAGGTTAAAGTGAAATTCAAAAGTGGTTGCTATGTGCCTGAAGTGCTTTTTTTTGTATGGACAGGAGTTGAGAAATTCCTATATGACAAAAGTATATCCTTTTTAAAGTTGAAAATAATAACAAGGAATGTCTAAAAAAAAAACGATCAACTCCAAGAACAAGTTGTATATGACATAAATTGTGTGTTTTTTTTGTAGTAAGTTTTTGTCTATCTCTTACTGTTTACTAATTATACAAAAGTCAATAAAAATCACTAGAATAAACAGGTCTTTAGAGAAAATTCAAGATATACATTTTGTTTGGCATGTAAATATATTAAATATAAGAAATTTGTATCAAAATCGTTATAGCCATTTTTGAGAAAATCAAAATTTTGGAAAGTATTTCTATATGAGGGCAGTTTGGGGTAGGGATTTTTTTGAAAATCCTCGTGTCGCATCCTTAGAAGATCCTGAACTTCAAGTCAAACCAAGTTTGGTACTTAACAGATTTTTCGTTTTCGTGCTATGCTGCCTACAGAAACACACACCCGCGCGGACATTTTTCTAAAAATGTTTTTTTTTCTTTCGATTCAGGGGGTCTTAAAATATATATTTGTGGTGAAATCGCGTATGGAATTACTGGGTGGAATGCAATACCTGCTCTATACACTATGTACATAGTACGTGTAGAGAAAGTAAACATGTATCACCTTCTATCGGGACTGAACCCGCGACTTTCTCTGCCAAATACATGGTGACCACTACAACAAGATCTAATTTAACTAACCTAATACACATGCGGACGTATAAAATGCCTCCTAAATTTAAAGAAATAAAACATACAATGTTTAAGTAACATTTTATCAGCACATTTGCCATGCGTCGTGTATTATCACCATACATTATGAAGAAGTGTTAGATGTTTTTTTGCTGACCGAAAAATGTAATGAGGGAACATTTAATTACAGTGTTATTTTTTAAACAATGCGGTATCAACAGTTGGATATTGCTTCACAGCAGCGTGAATAACATTTTATAGAGGTTTATCCAAATGCCTGCGGTTAGTTTCACGGTTTATTTTTTACATTAATTGCTTTTATACATTATAAAAACTCTTTGAGTTGATCTAAAAGGTTATTTTGCAGTAACTGGCGAAATATGTTCATACGCTCACGAATTTATGAACTGTTCACTAGCATACACTGCTATACAACGAGAAAAGAGTTAAAAAGCTTATGCTTCTATTTACTTGCTTCCTTGTAAGTAGAAGCGAAATAAGGGAGTACCGTAGGTTAAAGTGATAGTCAAAAGCTGGTTGCTATGTCACTGAAATTCCTTTGTTTGTATGGACGCGAGTTGACAAATTCCTGTATGAGAAAAGTTTAAGTTTATTAAAGCAGAAACAAAAAACAAGGAATATTTTAAAACGATCAACTCCACGAAAAAAGTATATAACATAAATTGTGTGTTTTAATGTGCTCTACATTTTTTGTGAGGTAAGTTTTTATCCATCTCTTACGGTTTAGCAGTTATGCAAAATTCATCCAGAATAAAGTAGTCTTCAGAGGCTATTCCCAGGAAATTCAAGATATACATATTATTTGTTAGGTAAATATCTTTAATATACGATATTTTAATCAAAATCGTTACAGGCATTTTTGAGAAAATAAACATTTTCAAAGAAAGTTCCATGTAAAGGGTAGTTTGTGGTAGGGGGATTTTCTTGAAAATCTTCGTGTCGCATCCTTGCAAGATACCAAACTTAAATATCAAGTTTGATATTTAACGGTATTTTTGTTTTTGAGTTATTCTGTCCACACTGACACACACACAGACATACACACACGCACACAGGGACCTTTTTCCAAAAATGCTTTTTTTTTAATTCAGGGGGACCAGAACATGTATTTCAGGTGAAATCTCGGTATCGAATTTTTGGATGCAATACAATACCTTCTCTATACACTATCTACATAGTACGTGTAGAGAAAGTAAATATATATATATGACATAAATTGTGTGTTTTAATATGCTCTACATGTTTTGTGTGGAAAGCTCTGTTTCATGCAAAGGGTAGTTTTGGTGTGTTAAATAGCTTATTCTTCTATCTACTTCATGATAATCGAGATAAACCTTAGCAGAAATACTTCCTTGTAAGTAAACGGGAAATAAGGCAATACACGATAGTCAAATGTTTTAAAAGCTGGTTGCCATGTGGATGAAATCCGTTGCTTTGCATTGCTACAGGTTGACAAACTTACCTATGCGAAAAGTTTAAAGTATATTAAATTTGAGGCCAAGAATGAGAAATATCTCAAAAACTCCACGAAAAATACAAATACTTTTACTAGTTACTGTGGATATATATTTTTTACTTTCTCTGTACGTACTATGTACATAGTGCATAGAGAAGATATTGTATTGAACCCAAAAAATCGAATCCAAAATTTCACCGGAAATACATGTTTTGAGACCCCTTAAATCCAAAAAAGTTTAGAAAATGTCCGTGTGTGTGTCTGTGGGCAATATAGCTCAAAAACGAAAATACCGTTAAATACTAAACTTGGTATTTACGTTCGGTAACTTCCAAGAATGCGACACAAGGATTTTCAAGAAAATCCTCCACCTTCAACTACCCTTTACTTGGAAAAATGTCGAAACTTTTGTTTTTCTCAAAAATGGCTGTAAAGATTTTGATTAAAATCTGTTATATTTCAGATATTTACATGATAAATAAACGGTATGTATTGAAATGTCTCGGAATGGCCTCTTATTATTCTGGATGTAATTTGCATAACTGGTAAACCGTAAGAGAGACAAAAATTTACTCCACAAACAATACAGAGTTCATTAAAACACATAATTTATGTTATATATTTTTTTCTCTGGAGTTTACCGTTTTTAAGATACACCTTTTTATTTATTTCAGTTTTAACATATTTAATACCTTTCTCATAAGGGAACTTGTCAACACCTGACCACCGCGCAAAGAACGCATTTCATTCCCATAGTAACCACATTTTAAAACATTTCATTGTCGGTTAGCCTAGTGTATTCCCTTATTTTCTTCTGCTTATAAAGAAACTGAATAAAATCTTTAGTGCTAATGTTTTGTTTTGTTTTTTTTATTATTGTGAAATAGGTTGAAGAATAAGCTTATTAAAAATAGTTTGTCACAGAGATGTACAGAAAGTCATGTGAACAAAATACATCCATTTTTATTTATTTTTACTTTCTCCACCCAAAAATTCGATACCGAGATTTCACCAGAAATATATGTTTTAGGGTCCCCGTATCCAAAAAAAGCATTTTCACAAAAAGGTCCATGTGTGTCCGTGTGTGTGTGTGTGTGCCCGTGTGTCCGTGTGTCTGTGAACACGATAACTCAAAAAGGAAAAGTCGGTAAAGCACCAGACTTGGGATTTAGTATCTTCCAGGGATGCGACACGAAGATTTTGAGAAAAATCCCCCTACCCCTAACTACCCTTTACATGGCATTTTTTTCGAACATTTTGATTTTTTTTAAAAATGGCTGTAACGATTTTGATTAAAATATCGTATATTAAAGATATTTAGCTGACAAATAAAATGTATATCTTGATTTTTCTGGGAATAGCTTCTAAAGACCTGTTTATTCTGAATGAATTTTGCTTAATTTGGCATAACTAGTAAACCGTAAGAGATAGACAAAACTTACTGCACAAAGAATTTAGGTCTTGTTAAAATACACAAGTTATGTCATATACAGTTTTCTCGTGGAGCTTACCGTTTTCGAGGTATTCAAGGTTATTAGTTTCAGTTGTGAAGTACTTATACTTTTCCGGTTTTCTTTTGTTCTACTCCTGGCCAAGAAAAGAAGGGATTTGTAATGACAATCGCATAACGACAGCTTTTAAAACTTTTGACAATGGCTTTAGCCTAGTGTTTTCCCTTATTTTTATCTACTTATAAGGAAGTAAGTAATAAGAACATTGTGCTAATGAGTACCTCAATTAGCAAAATGCAGAAAGAAGAATAATCCTATGTAAGAAGTTTGTGAACAGCTAGAGAAAGTCATGTGAGTGTAGCACATCAGATTTTTTTCCTTTCATATAGCCCCCTTTAACATGTAAGGTCATATCGTAGGCTTTGATTAGAAACAACTTGTCTGTTGGGTTTAACTCGCTTTATTTTCCTCAAACGCGCACATTCACTCTCAAAAACATACTTCCAAACTCTGTGGGGGATAGAGAATAACCCTGGTTAAAGAAAACTTCCCCGCCCCAGCCGGAATCGAACCCGGGACCACTATGTGTATTGCACAGAATACGTGCTCGGCAAAGTGATAAATAGATTGTGATGAACTGGCTACTGATCTATATGAATAGCAGATTCCCTTCTCTAATAATAGGCACGTCAGGCTACTCAACTGACGCTTCAATTTCCCATGAGTATCCAGAACCGCAGCTGCACTGAATCTCAAGATTCCCCTTGAGGAAACTGTACAGCGATGTGAAACAAACGTCTTAAACCTGCCTCTGTGGTTATTTTAAACTGCGCTATAACTGAAGGCACTGCACTTCACCAACAAAGTTGATACCGAAGTTTCAGTGACAATACATAGGCTAAAGTGATAGTCAAAAGCTGGTTGATATGTGACTGAAGTTCCTTTGTTTCTATGGACACTAGTTGACAAATTCCTATATAAGAAAAGCTGATACTAAAATCAAGGAATATCTCAAAAGGACTAACTCCAAAAAAAAAAAAAAAATGTATATTACATAAATTGTGTATTTTAACGTGCTCTACATTTTTTGTGTAGTACGTTTTTGTCCATATCTTACGGTTTAGTAGTTACGAAAAATGCCGTAAAATACATCCAGAATAAAGTAGCCTTTAGAGACTATTCCCATAAAATTCAAGGTATACGTTTTATTTGTCAGGTAAATATCTTTAATATACGATATTTTAATCAAAATCGTTAGAACCATTTTTCAGAAAATCAACATTTTCGAAAAAACTTCCATGTAAAAGGTAGTTGAGGGTGGGGTGATTTTCTTGAAAATGTTCGTGTCGCATTTTTGGAAGATTCCGAACTTAAATACCAAGTTTGGTATTTAACGGTCTTTTCACTTCTGAGGTATGCTATCCAGAGACACACACACGCATACACTGACTTTTTTCTAAAAATGCTTTTTTTGGATTCAGGGGGACCCAAAATAAGTATTTCCGGTGAAATCTCGGTATCGAACTTTTGGGTGGAATACAATACATTCTCTATATATTATGTACATAGTACGTATAAATAAAGTGTACGCAGACTGGGGGATCCGAACCGCTGGCACGCTGGAGGTAATCGGGGAATAATAAATTAACCAGTTGAGCTACAATCATGCGCCCGCTTACTGCGTTAAAACTTGTAGGTATTGTGTCCCACATGTATCCCTCTCCGCTTCTGATCTCCTTATAACTGTTGTGTGATTCCTTTTGTAGCTTAAGCCGTTCATTTAACCTTCATGCATTATAATTTACGTTGCAGAAACATATGACAGCGATCCTATCGATATAGCATGCACTATAACAGGAGTTATAAAGCACATATATTTGAAATGGACGTAACTATTGCTGCTAAGGTCTATTCTCCTATGAAAATGAGCCTAGATATGCGTGGTTACCATAAGGTCGGCATGGACGGTAATTTCGACCTTATTACTTTCAGAGTACGAACTGTTGCCTTTCTCCAGGCGAACCACCTGGTATAAGGTAAGCCTGCGAATTTAGAATGGATAGAGGAATTGTGTTATTCCTTGAACTTGAGTATTTTTTTTTAAAGTAAGAAGTTAGATGTTTCGAGGAATGGAACAAAGCGTGTAGGGGGATGTTGAAGGAGATAAGGCGGCTCCCCGTCCGTTCAGGAAAACGCTTCACTTCTTTTTTATCCCACTTTCCCATCTTTACCCCGAGTTCAAAAGAATAATATTTCTTCAGACTAGCGTTGGGAGTATATAAAAAGGCAGGGGAACATAAGACAGACTCTGCACAATACAAAAACGTAAAGGTGGGCGTTTTCTTTGGGAAATATAAAGTAATATTTATATTTCTGTTTTACAAAAACTGTTCTACGTCTATCTCTTTCGTGAATCAAGGTAAGGCTGGTTATTTCGAGGTTCGTTACTCAACTTTCAAGTCATGATATGACATTATATTCATTCTTATTTTAAGCATAATTAATAAATAAGTATATACCAGGTGCACTCAGTAAAGCCATAGAAAAGCAAACTATTTTTTACCATGTATACAAAGAGAAAAATCTGATGACTTTCTATATATCTCTGCAACAAATTATTGTTAACAAATCTTATGTCTCTTTTTAATTTATGTTAGTCGAGAAAACATTAGAAGAAATAGTCTTATTACTTGCTTCCTTGAAGTAGAAGCGAAATAAGGGAGTATCATAGGTTAAAGTGAAAGTCAAAAGCTGGTTGCTATGTGACAAGTTCCTTTGTTTGCATGGTCACGAGATGGCAAATTCCTGTATGAGAAAAGTAGAAGTATTTTAAAGCTGGAACCAATAACAATGAATATCTCAAAAAGATTAACTCCACGAAAAAAAATGCATGACATAAATTGTGTGTTTTAATGATTATATTTTAAATTGGCTTTTGTCTATCTCTTACGGTTTACCAGTTATTCAAAATTCCGTAAATTTCGTCCCGAATAAAGTAAGCTTCAGAGGCTATTCCCAGAAAATTGAAGAAATGCATTTTATTTGTCAAATAAATATCTTTAATATACGATATTTTAATAAAAATCGTTTGAGCCATTTTTGAGAAAATAAAAATTTTCGAAAAAGTTCCATATAAAGGGTAGTTTGGGGTGGGGGGGATTTTTCTCAAATTTTTGTGTTGCTTCCGTGGAATATACTAAACTTAAATATCAAATTTGGTATTTCACCGACTTTTCGTGTTCACAGGCACACAGACACACACATACACGGACGTTTTACTGAAAATGCTTTTCTGGATACAGGGGACCGTAAAACATATATTTCCGGTGAAATCTCGGTATTGAATTTTTGGGTACAATACAATACCTTCTCTATACACTATGTACATAGTACCTACGTGTAGAGAAATTAATATAAATGTACCAGGTGCACTCAGTAAATACACAGAAAAGTAAACTATTTTTGGTACATTTTTATGTTTCCTATGATGCCTACAAAGAGAAAAACTATTGCATTTTATCCAAAAATTCATTACCGAGATTTCCCCGGAGATGCACATAAAATATGTGTTCCATTCACATGACTTTCTCTACATCTCAATAACAAATTACTGTTAAACAGCTTATTCTTGTATCTACTTCACGCTAATCCAGATAAACATTAGCAGAAATTGTCTTATTACTTAGTTCGTTATAGCTAGAAGGAACATAAGGGAACACACCAGGCTAAAGTGATAGTCAAATGTTTTAAAATGTGGTTGCAATGGGATTGAAATTGCGTGCTCAGGAGTTGAAGAATTTCTGTATGAGAATACTTCAAGTATTTTAAAAATGAAACTAATAACCAAGAATATCTCGAAATGATCAACTCCACGACAAAAAATATATGCGACATAAATTGTTTGATTTAAGGAGATCTACATTTTTGTCCATCTCTTACAGTTTATCAATTATGCAAAATTCAGCAACATTCATCTAGATTAAAGAGGTGTCCAGGGGTTGTTCCCAGAAAATTCAATTCATTTTATTTGCCATGTAGGTATCTTTAATACATGCTATTTTAATCAAAATCGTTAGAGCCGTTTTCGAGAAAATAAAAAATTGTCGAAAAAAGTTCCATATAAAGAGTAGTGGAGGGATTTTCTTTAAAATCTTCCTTGGAAGATACAAAACTTAAATACCAAGTTTGGTATTTAACAGTCTTTTCATTTTTGAGCTATATTTCCGGTGAAATCTCGGTATTGAATTTTTGAGTGCAATACAATATCTTTTCTATACATTATGTACATAGTATTGCAGAGAAAGTAAAATTATTGCACTCTAGATTTCCCCGGAGATTCACATAAAATCCGATGTGTTCCATTTGCATGACTTTCTCTATATCTCAGTAACAAATTATTTGAAAAAAGCTTATTTTTCAATTTACTTCATGCTAATCGAGATAATCATTAACAGAAATAGTCTTATTACTTGCTTCCTTGTATAAGTAGATGGGAAATAAGGGAATATACTAGGCTAAATCGATAGTCAAATATTTTAAAAGCTGGTTGCTATGGGATTTAAATCCGTTTCATGCTCCTGTATGAGAATTGTTCAGATATTTTAAAACTGAAACTAATAATAACAAATATAACTAAAACGGCCAACTACACGAACAAATGTATATGACATAAATTGTGTGTTTTAAAAAGATCTGCATTTTTTTATGGTTTTAGTCTTCCTCTCTCGGTTTACATTTATGCAAAATTCCTCTAGAATAGAGAGATCTTCAGAGGTAATTAACAGAAAATTTAAGATATACATTCTGGCTTAACGTCCTTTAACCTGGTTCGTCATATCGGACGATGAATGAAATTAATGAAGTGATGCTCAAAGGATCTCGGGGTCCATTGAGCTTAAAGCTACTCGCTATTCATGTTCTCAGGAATGTGAGGCAGACACGCTACCACCCCAAGTGGGCACATTCTATTTGTTATGTAAATATCTTTAATATACTGTCTCTGTCATGCTGCACCGAAACACCATCGCCAACAATTTCAACCCTGAAAGCGACCAAAGAGGGTAAAAGATGAATAAACTGTTTAATGTAATGAGAAATCACTCCAACTCGAGAATTCTCAAAAAGTTAATGGGCGAGAGTGTAGCGGTCGCCGAGAATCGAACCCAGAGTGACACAGTACATGCCTCATCACAGGGCTAAAAGTTATTCAGAAGGGAAAGGTAAATCATAGCTAATAATATAAATTATACCAAGAAGGGAGATATAAATGGGAAGGGAAGAAAGATTTCAAACACGTATAAGTAGCCGAGTTGTCACGAGCTGGTAGCACAGTACCGTTAGGGTAGAGCATTGAGGGTGAGAGTACACTGCCCGAGGGAACATAACAGGAAAAGAGAAAACAATGCTACCGCTGGTCACGCGACACTTTTTGGGGTACTTGGCACTTGCAGAGTAAAAATGTGACGGAAATAGTTAATTTTAATATAGACCAGAGTTCCGACGAGATCTCTGCATCAAAAGTAATTAGTAACAATAGTCGCGGCCGGGTAAATTATAGTTTCACAGGAGAAAATTTATGAGGAATGCGTGTATGTTCGATGGCGGAAAAAGGCCGAACTAATTGAATACATAAAATGTGTCGCACCACACCCTGAAAAGAGTTTCCATGCTAGTAAAAATCCTGAGATAGGGCACCCTCAAATTCACACCATTCCTAATAGCCAAAACCTGCATCCGGGATACGAATCCGTAACCACGTACCTTTGCTCGAATTAAAACATGTTAAAATGAGTTTTTCCGGGAACTGTAAAGCAATATTTATGGAAAGCCTTCTTCATTTCCTGAACTACATTATTACTCCGCCGGCTTGAGAGAGAGAGAAAGCAATAAAAGTTGACGATCTCGTATTGCTGAGGTCGTTTCTTGTGAAAAGAGCTATTTAGAGATTCGTAATAAAGTGATATCCCACTAAACATAAAAACAAGCTTAGGAAAGTTCGCTGACGATAGGAAAAGAAGCCGGAAAGGGATTTCAAAGCAGACGTTAAGCTCATTTCCGTTCTGAGCTCCACAATCAGAGACATTTATAGTCAATATTTAATTGAAAAAAGACCAGAGAAAACGTTGCCTTATTTCTCACAAGGAAGGTAAACTTCATGGGTCAGACACCAGACTTCATTCCTTTACGTTTGTCACAAAATATTCTGTAAGCCAAGACTGCATAGTCCAGCTATTTATGATGACGTAAGAGGGTAAAGTTAAGGTTTTTTATTCGAGCGGGAATATTGTGAAACGAGACGCTAGCGAAAATCAAAAACAAACTTTACACTCGTGTATCGTACAATCTTTTTACTTTTTCTAAACGTATTATGTACGAGATAACGAGATTTCATAGGAAAGTATTTCCAGGAAAATCTGATGTGTTCCATTCACATGACTGTCACTACATCTCTGCAACAAATTATTGTTAAAAAACCTAAGCTTCTATTTACTTCATGCTTAATACTTGCTTCGTTCTCAGTAGAAGCGAGATAAGGGAGTACCATAGGTTAAAGTGATAGTCAAAAGCTGGTTGCTATGTGACAAGTTCCTTCGTTTGTACGGACAGGAGTTGACAAATTCCTGTATGAGAAAAGTATGAGTTCTTCAAAGCTGAAACTAAGAACAAGGAATATCTTAAAAACGATCAACTCCACAAAAAAATGTACATAACATAAATTGCGTGATTTAGTGTGCTCAACATTTTCTGTGTGGGTTAGTTTTTGTCTTCAGAGGTTATTCCCAGAAAATTCAAGATATTAATGTTTTTGTCGTGTAAATATCATTAATATATGACATTTTTATCAATTCTAAAAAAGTTCCATGTAAAAGGTAGTTGGGGGTGGCGGGATTTTCTTGAAAATCTTCGTGTCGCATCCCTGGAAGATACCAAACCTAAATACCAAGTTTGATTTTTAACGGTATTTTCGTTTTTGAGCTATGCTGTTTACAGACACACACACACTCACACACACACAAACAGACGAATAGACAGACACACATACGGACATTTTTCTAAAAATGTTTATTTGGATTCATGGGGTCTCAAAACATGTATTTCCGGTGAAATCTCGGTATCAAATTTTTTGTTGCATTACAGTACCTTCTCTATAAACTATATACATAGCACGTGTAGAGAAAGTAAAAAAGGTCCGTGTGTAGTGTCCGTGTATCTTTGAACACGATAACTCAAAAACGAAAAGTTGGTAAAATACCAAAATTGGTATTTAAGTTTAATCTTGCAGGGATGCGACACGAAGATTTTGAGAAAAATCTTTCCATCCCAAACTACCCTTTATATGGAAAAATTTCGAAAATTTTGATTTTCTTAAAAGTGGCTCTAACAATTTTTATTAAAATACCGTATATTAATGACATTTATATGCTAAATAAAATGTATATCTTGAATTTTCTGGGAATATCCATAAAGATCTCTCTCTTTATTCTGTATGCATTTTGCTAAATTTTGTATAACTGGTAAACCTTAAGAGATGGACAAAAATTTAATACACAAAAAAAATATATAGATCATGTTAATTTATGTAATATATGTGTGCCTTTTTTCATTGAACTGACTATTTCTGATTAATTCCTTGTTAGTTATATCAGACTTCAATTACTTGAAAGTTTTTTCACGCGGAAAGTTGTAACCTCATGGCCCTGCATAGAAATTGATTTCGTCCTCATAGCAACCAGCTTTCAAAATATTTGACTATCGTTTTAACCTAGGGTATTCCATTATTTCCTGCTTCTTACAAGGAAGCAAGTAATAAGACAATTTCTGTTAATGTTTAACTCGATTATCATGAAGTGCATAGAAGAATATGATTTTTAACAATAGTTTGTTACAGCGATGTAGAGAAAACCATGTGAATGGAACAACGATATTGTTCAACCAGAATTTTCTGATATTAAAACAAAAGCTACGAAATATTGAATCAATTTGAGGTTAAGTTTGAGCCATTCACCAAGGGTTATAGATGGTTATTTATTTCGCGTTGTTGGTACGGTTATAGCAGGCCGTGACAAACCAATATTATTGTTGTTCTGTGAGAATTATGATATCCTTAGAGCTGCGAAAGACGCAGAATCAAATTTACTATCTGCTAAACCCCGAAAAGTTTATGAGGCACAATATTAGAAATTTATGAAGTGGTGTCTGTTGATCAGTGATGTATACACACTAATATCGTGAATTATTTCGGTGAGCGTAAAGTTGGAACAAAATTACTTTACGCTTGCTGCACTTGTTTGCGCGTGGATTCCGTAAAAATCAAGTTTGGGATCTGAAATAAGCTCGTAAACTACTCAATTACGCTCGGTCGTAGGAAAGCAATTTTATTTGTTACATCCACATTACTTTCTCTTCTATTTAGTAGTAAATAGGGGAAATATTGCACTCCATACAAAAATTCCATACCTAGATTTCAGAGAAAATACTCGTTTTAGACCCTGAAATAAAAAAAACAACAAAAAAGGCACACTTTTAGAAAAAGAGCCCCAAGTGTCTGTGTGTGTGTTCATTATTAAAAAAATCTTATGTGTTCCATTCACATGACTTTCTCTACATCACTGCAACAAATTATTCTATTTACTTCATCTAATGGAGCAAAAATTAGCAGAAATAGTCTTACTACTTGCTTCCTTGTTAGTAGTAGCGAAATTAGGGAGTATCATAGGTTAAAGTAACAGTCAAAAGCTGGTTGCTCTGCGACTGAAGTTCCTTTGTTTGTATGGACATGAGTTCACAAAGTCCTGTATGAGAAATGTATGTCTTTATAACTGAAAAAATAAGGAATATCTCAAAAACAATCAACTCCACGAAAAAAATGTATATATCATAAATTGTGCGTTTTAAGGTGCTCTACATTTGTTGTGTGGTAAGTTTTTGTTCATCTCTTACGGTTTAGCAGTTATGCAAAATTCCGTAGAATTGACCAAGAATAAAGTAGTCTTCAGAGACTATTCCCCGAAAATTCAAAATGTGCATTTTATTTGTCATCTAAATATCTTTACTATACGATATTTTAATCAAAATCGTTAGTGCCATTTTTTAGAACATCAAAATTTTCGAAAAAAGTTCCATGTAAAGGGTAGTTTTGGGTGGGGGGATTTTTCTCAAAATCTTCGTGTCGTATCCCAGGAAGATACTAAATTTAAATACCAAGTTTGGTATTTTACCGACTTTTCGTTTTTGAGTTATCGTGTTCACAGACACACGGATACACACACACGGTACTTTTTCTGCAAATACTTTTTTTGGATACAGGGGACCCTAAATCATATATTTCCGGTGAAATCTCGGTATCGAATTTTTTGATGGAGCGCAATACCTGCTCTATACACTATATACATAGCACGTATAGAGAAAGTCAAAAGCAGCATAATTCAAAAACAACAGATCAACTATATCTAATTCTGTTTTAATTTCAGCATGATATCAACATAAAAAATCTTTTATGTTTCATTCCTATGACTCTCCCAACCTGTTCCACTACCAACTAAATATTGTTACATAAAGTTAGTATTTTGGTCTTATTACTTACTTCCTTGGAAGTAGAAGGGAAATAAGAGAGTATACTAGGTTAAAGCGATAGTCAAATATTTTTAAAGCTGGCTTCCATGTGAAACAATTGAAATTCTATTCTGTTTTGCACTCCCGGGAGTAAAACAAAAAATAACAAATGCTTGGGTAAAGTTTCAGTATTTTCAAATTGAAACCAATAACATTGAATATTTCGGAAACCATTGTTTCAAAAACAAAAAAAGCATATGGTATATTTTTTGTGTTTTTGTCTATCTCTTACGGTTTACCAGTTATACAAAAGTCATCCAGTCTTCAGAAGCGTCTCCCAGAAAATTTAAGGTATACATTTTATTTGTTATGTGAATATCTTTAATATACGATCACTGCCATGCTGTACCGAAACACCATCCGCGATAAGTTCAACCATGAAACAGACCAATGAAATGGAGGTGCAAGAATGCGAGGATGAGGGATACCACTCCAATTGTGGTCTTCTAGAGTCGAACCCAGGGCGCCACTTAGCTCGGATTAAAACATGTTAAAGTGAGTTTTTCCTGGAACTGTAAAGCAATATTTATGGAAAGCCTTCTTCATTTCCTGAACTACATTATTACTCCGCCGGCTTGAGAGAGAGAAAATGTCAGGTAAATATTTTTAATATACGGTATTTTAATCAAAAGCGTTTCAGGCATTGTTAAGAATATCGAAAATTTGTCAGTGTAAAGGTAGTTTGGGTATGGCGGATTT
This sequence comes from Hymenopus coronatus, assembly GCA_030762935.1. Lineage (NCBI taxonomy): Eukaryota > Metazoa > Arthropoda > Insecta > Mantodea > Hymenopodidae > Hymenopus > Hymenopus coronatus. The sequence continues at coordinate 20,451,263 of CM060881.1, read as the reverse complement.
CCCTCAAAATCTTTGTATCTTGCCCTTAAAACACTTAAGTACCTAATATGGTATTTTTCCGAATTTTCCTTTTAGAGTTCTTTTGTTTACAGAACCACGGACACACATTAACACTCGGAAGTTTTTCTATTTTTTATTCCTTTCTCCATACGCACTATGCACATATTGTATAGAGAAAGTATTGCACTCCACCAAAAATTCGATACCGAGATTTCACCGGAAATATATGTTTTAGGGCCCCCAATATCCAAAATAAGCATTTTCACGAAAAGGTCCGATGGGTGTGTGTGTGTGTGTGTGTGTGTGTGTGTGTGTGTGTGTGTCCGTGTGTCTGTGAACACCATAACTCAAAAACGAAAAGTCGGTAAAATACCAAACTTGGTATTTAAGTTTGGTATCTTCCAGGGATGCGACACGAAGATTTTGAGAAAAATCCCCCCACCTCCAACTACCCTTTACATGGAACTTTTTTTCGAAAATTTTGATTTTCTCAAAAATGGCTCTAACGATTTTGATTACAATTTCGGATATTAAACATATTTACCTGACAGATGAAATGTATTTCTTGAATTTTCTGGGAATAGCCTCTGAAGAGTAGTTTATTCTGGATGAATTTTACTAAATTTTGAATGACTGCTAAACCGTAAAAGATGGACAAAAACTTACTATATAAAAAATGTAGAGCACTTTAAAACACACAATTTATTTTATATACATTTTTTTCGTGGAGTTCGTCGTTTTTGTGACATTCCTTATTTTTGGTTTCTGCTATGAAAAACGTATACCTACTTTTCTCATACAGGAACTTTCAACTCCTATCCATATAAACAAAGGAACTTCATTGACATAGCAACCAGCTTTTGACTATCACTTTAACCTACGGTTGTCCCTTATTTCGCTTCTACTTACAAGGAAGCGAGTAATAAGACTATTTCTGCTAAATTTTTCTGATTAGCATAAAGTAAATAGAAGTATAAGCTTTTTAAGAATTATTTGTTGCAGGGATATGGAGAAAGTCATGTGAATGGAGCACAGCAGATTTTTATATAGGATTGTAAAACCTTTATTTCCGGTGAAATTAAGGTATCGAATTTTTAATGAAATGCAATACCTTCTCTACCTATGTACTGTACTATGTAGATTCTAGATTGAGAAAATCAAAAATCCGATATGTTCCATTTACATGCTATTCTCTCCATCTCTGTAGCAAATTATTGTTAATCAAGCTCATTCTTGTATCTACTTCAAGCTAATCGAGATAAACATTAGCAGAAATGGTCTTATTACTTACTTCCTTGTAACTAGAAGTGAAATAAGGGAATACACTAGGATAAGTTGACACTCAAATGTTTTAACATGTGGTTGCTATGGGATTGTAATGCGTGGCCAGGGGTTGAGAACTTCGCGTTTGAGAAAAGCTTTAAGTATCTTAAAACTGAAATCAATAACAAGGAATATCTCGAAAATCTACAATTGCACGAAAAAAATGTATACCACATAAATTGTTTTAAGTAGATCTACATTTTTACTTTCTCTACACGTACTATGTACATAGTGTATAGAGAAAGCATTGCATTCCACCCAAAAAGTCAATACCGAGATTTCACCGGAAATATATGTTTTAGAGCCCCCTGTATCCAAAAAAGTATTTTCAGAAAAAGGTCCGCGTGAGTGTGTTTGTGTGTCCGTGTGTCAGTGTGTGTGTGTGTGTGTGAACACGATAACTCAAAAACGAAAAGTCGGTAAAATACCAAACTTGGTATTTAAGTTTAGTATCTTCCAGGGATACGACACGAAGATTTTGAGAAAAATCCCCCCACCCCAAACTACCCTTTACATGGACCTTTCTTCGAAAATTTTGATTTTATTAAAAATGGCTCTAACGATTTTGATTAAAATATCATATATTAAAGATATTTACCTCACAAATCAAATGTGTATCTTGAATTTTCTGGGAATAGCCTTTGAAGACTATTTTATTCTGGATGAATTTTACGGAATTTTGCATAATTGCCAAACCCTAAGAGATGGATAAAAACTTACCACACAAAAATGTAGAGCACGTTAAAACATACAGTTTAGGTTATATACATTTTTTATTGAGTTGATCATTTTGAGATATTCCTTGTTTGGGTTTCATCTCTGAAAAACTTAACTTTTGTCATACAGGACTTTGTCAACTCAAGTCCATACAAACAAAGCAACTTCAGCCACAAGCAACCAGCTTTTGGCTATCACTTTAACCTATGGTACTCACTTATTTCGCTTATACTTACAAGGAAGCAAGTAATAAGACAATTTCTGCTATTTTTTTGTCGATTAGCATGAAATAAATAGAAGCATAAGCTTTTTAACAATAATTTGTTGCAGAGATATAGAGAAAGTCATGTGAATGGAACACATAAGATTTTTCTCTAAGGAGACTTTTTATTTAGGGCACCTTAAAACATATATTTCCGGTGAAAACTGTGTATCGAAGTTTTGGATGGAATATAACTACTATTTACATACATTCTTCTTGGTGTAGAGCGTAAAACTACTATGAAAGCGCCCGTAGATTGGGGTTCTAGAGAGTCATTCTCTGTGGAAAAGGAATCAATAGCTCAGGACGAGTCATTTACTGAGCGAGCGCCGTGTCGATATAGCTACTTAAACAGCGACGGCTTGTATTGCATTTTTCCGTGACGTAGTGAAATAGCGGTTTGCTCCGGGCACGTAATGGACGCTATTGAGATTATAAATTGGTAGCGTATCCACCCCGTCATGTTTATCACCCCGCACAATGTAGCGTGAAAACCATGCATGGTGCTTGCTTCCTTCTTATTCTTTTACTCGACATTTATATACTTCCAAGCGGAACTCTGAGTCAGTTTAAGACGCAACATAAATCAACAGTCAGTAACTTACTTAAGCAGCTACTGTGCGAGATAGTGTCGCGAAAAAAATCTCCGGCGTCTGCCCACTCTCATTCATGTGTTTTACATGGTTTTCCCGGGTCGGTAGTCGTATGCCATAACTTTCCTTCCCTCTGTCATGTTTATACTATTTCCTTCTCTATCTTTCTGTCCTCTTAGGTTCGGTGTGGTTGGACTCACTACACAAATAAATCTGATGTGCTCTATTCACATGACTTTCTCTACATCTCCACAACAAATCATTGTTGAAAAGCTTATGCTTCTATTTATTTCACTCTAATCAAGAAAAAAATAGCAGAAATAGTATTAATACTTGCTTCCTTGAATGTAGAAGCGAAATAAAGGACTAACATAGGTTAAATTGACAGTCAAAATCTGGTTGGTGTGTGACTGAAGTTCTTTGTTTGTCTGGACAGGAGTTGAAAGTTTCTTGTATGAGAACGGTATAAGTTTTTCAAAGCTAAAAGCAATGAATATCTCAAAACGATGAACTCCACGAAAACAATGTATATGACATACATTGTGTGTTTTATCCTGATCTACATTTTTTGTGTAGTAAGTTTTTGTCCATCTCTTACGGTTTAGCAGTTATGCAAAATTCCATAAAATTCATCCAGAATAAAGTAGTCTTTAGGGACTAATACCAGGAAATTCAAGATATATATTTTATTTATCACGTAAATATCTTTAATATATGGTATTTTAATCATAATCGTTAGTGCCATTTTCGAGAAATTCAAATTTTTCAAAAAAAGTTCCAAGTAAAGGTTATTATGGGGTAGGGGAATGTTTCCCAACAGGAAACTTTTTTCATACGGGAATTTGTCAACTCCTGTCCATACAAACAAAGGAATTTAAATCACATAGCAACCAGCTATTGACTATCACTTTAACCTATAGTACTCCCATATTTCCCTTCTGCTTACAAGGATGCAATTAATAAGACTATTTCTGCTAATTTTTTCTCGACAGCATGAAGTAAATAGAAGCATAAGTTTTTTAAGAATAATTTGTTGCAGAGATGTAGCAAAAGTCATGTGACTGGAACACATTAGTTGTTGTTTTTTTTTTGTTTTTGTTTTCTTACTCCTCATCAAAAATTAGTTTTATGTGTTCCATTCACATGACTTTCTCTACATCTCTGTAATTAATTATTGTTAAAAAGCTTATTCTTCTATTTATTTAATGCTAATCGAGAAAAAACCACAGAAGGAGTAGAAGGAAAATAAGGGAGTAGCATAGGTTAAATCGATAGTCAAATGTTTTAAAAGCTGTTTGCTATGTAATTGAAGTACCTTTGTTTTTGTGGATAGGAGTTGACAGATTCCCGTAAGCCCGCCTGGGTGGTGTGGTGGTAGCGTGACTGCCTCACATTCAAAAGGTCATGAGTTCGAATCTCGCTTAGGGTTAATAGGTGTTTTCCCTTATCCTGAGAAACTCCAAGGACCCCGAGAACATTTCACCATTTTCATTCATCGTCCAAAATGACCAGCCAGGTTAAGAACGTTAATCTACAAAAAGTTCCGTGTGTGAAAAGTGTAAATATTTTAAAGCTAAAAGTAATACCAAGGAATATCTAAAAAACGTCAACTCCACAAACAAAATGTTTTAACGAGCTCTACATTTTTATTTTCTCTACCCGTACTATGTACATAGTGTATAGAGAAGGTATTGCACTCCACCAAAAAATTCGATACCAAGATTGCACCGGAAATACATGTTTTGGGGTCCCCTGTATCCAAAAAAAAAAGGTATTTTCAGAAAAAGGTCCGTGTGTGTGTGTGTGTCAGTGTGTCCGTGTATCTGTGAACACGATAACTCAAAAACGAAAAGTCGGTAAAATATCAAACTTGGTATTTATGTTTAGTGTCTTCTAGGGATAAGACACGAAGATTTTGAGAAAAATCCCCCCACGCAAAACTACCCTTTACATGAAAAATTTTTCGAAAATTTTGATTTTCTAAAAAATGGCTCTAACGATTTTGATTAAAATATCGCATATGAAAGATATTTACCTGACAAATAAAATGTATATTTTGAATTTTCTGGAAATAGCCTCTGAAGACTACTTTATTGTGAGTGCATTTTTCGGAATTTTGCATAACTGCTAAACCGTAAGAGATAGACACAAAAAATATAGAGCGCATTAAAACACACAATGTTGTGTACATTTTTTTCGTGGAGTTGGTCGTTTTTTAGATATTCCTTGTTTTTGTTTTCAGGCTCGAAATACTTAACTTTTCTCATATAGAAATTTGTCAACTGTTGTAATACAAACAAAGGAACTTCAGTCACATAGCAACCTATCACTTTAACCTATAGTACTCCCTTATTTCCCTTCTACTTACAAGGAAGCAAGTAATAAGACTATTTCTGCTAACTTTTTGTCGATTAGCATGAAGTAAATAGAGGCATAAGCTTTTTAACAATAATTTGTTGCAGAGATGTAGAGAAAGGCATGTGAATGGAACACATCAGATTTTTTGTGGTATGTTTTCGCCTATCTCTTACGGTTTAACGGTTATTCAAATTCCATTCCCAGAAAATTGAAGATAGACATTTTATTTGACATGTATTGGCATAAAAGTTGTTCAAATTCATAAAGTAACAAAATAAAATAGTTATTAACATAATATGATAAGTAAATAAAAAAGCCTTGTACTTTTACAAATAAACGTATTAAGGATGAATTGTTTTTTTCACACAAGCCGTGTGTAGGACAGGATTTGGATAGGTAAAGTCAGACTGAAGAATTCAATGCCATAGCCGGCTGCTCTGCCACTGAGCTACCATGGCAACATGCCGGCATAGCATTGAATGTCTCAACTAACGCGCATGTCTCCCGGTAAACCACAAGGTGATCTCAAATTATTTTTTGAGATGACAACCCCAACGGCGACTTAGAATGCTGCAAGTAGTTAAGTCCCAGGATTTATAGTTCACTTGACCAAAACAGTTGGCTGTACTTCAATCAAGGTTGTAAAATCTCTTGCTTCAAATGGATTGCATGAAGATTTGGAATTCATACAGAACAACACATATTTAGAAACATCGAACATTGAAAAGCCTCGAGCTCTGAACTTGTGCAAGCAATTAATCTAAGCCCCCGTGACACCTGTTTTAGACCGTGCAGCCAATGTTTGGAAAAATGTTGGATTTTCAATAGTGCGTGAAATACGAAATGTGCTATGAGGTGTTGCTACGGAAATAATTGAAAATTGAGTATCTTACCCAATAGCCGATGATGTGTCTCACTTTCTTTTTGCTCCAATCACATCTTCTGAAGTTTTTCACAATATAAAGCCTGTTTACGTGCCAATCGAAGACGATTCACATTTGAGACGTTACGAATGTATGTTGTTGTGCATTGTAATCTATGTATGTTGACAGAAAATGAAACGGATAATGATGCTAATGACCTGTTACACAACAGCAATTGAATATATGTAAATATTAAAATTGTTAGTTTACGTAAATCAGTTCCCTCAATCACCTTCTACTGCCAGTGAAAACATCACAGTCTACCAATGCCTCATTTTCCTTCTATTAGTACCACTGTACACACTGCATTGTCAAAACATCACAAATACACTGCCATTTGTGAAAATTGCAACACCAAGTGAATTTCCCGAATAACTCCAAACTTGTTGGAAGTGTAGAAGAGTGTACAAGCAATAGTGATGAGGTCTGCAGAGAGGTGGGGTACACGTAGACCGAACAGATCCAGTCTGTATTGCATCAAGTGTAGTTAGTGCAGATTTTTCAAACAAGTGGAAACAATAAAGTGAGTGCCAGTACGTCTCGTCGACGTCAAAGGGAGCTATATCGGCATGTGAGATAGTTCTCCGGGAAGCGGGTGTTTCATAGCGTGACATTTCGGCTCGTACAGGGCATGCTGCTATGACAGTGATGCGTGTTTGGAAGCAGTGGATAGATGAAGGTCGTACGCAGCGAAGAGCGGCTACTGAACCACGGAAAATGACCAAAGCAAGCACGGAATGACCGCCATCTTTCCCCTATGGCCATTACGGACCGTACAGCTTCATCTAAAGTTTTGGATCGACGCTAGGTGTGAACTTGTCTGCATCAACGGTTCGTCACCATTACGTTGGCTTCCATTATCCAGAAACGACAAGCTTCTCCGACTGCAATAAGCATGTGAACATCGTCATTGGGATGCTCAGTGGTAAAATGTAGTCTTTTCGGACGAGTTCCGCTTCAACGTGTCCTGCACTGATGGCCGCTTACGTATCCGGCTGTACCGTGATGAGATCAACCTGAAGGGCTACATTGTTGAGCGGCAATGCGGACAAATCTCAGGTGTAATGATTTGGGGGAGCATTGGTTAGAACAACCGATCTCGCCTCCTACAAATTGAGGGCACTTTGAAAAGCAACCGGTACCTATAGGTGGCTGTAGAGCCCAAGAAGATTCATACATCTCCACAGGTGATTTCAGCCCGGCCATATATTTTGGGGAATGTACAAGTTTTCTTTGAAGAGCGACAGGTAGCATTGCTTCCCTGGACTGCACGTTTGCCCATCGAACATTTGGCATATGGTTGGTCGGCACCTGGGACGACACTGTCCTCCAGTGTCACGGGTTTGTGGGCTCGGATACAAACTTCGTAGAGGGACATCCCTTCAGGAGCTTATTCAGATTCAATGTCACGGCATATAGCAGCGCTTGTAGGCCACACCAAATACTGGATATGAGGGCTCAAAGGTCATGTATAGATCTGAAAATGTTAACACTTGTTACTTATCATGTGCCTAATCTGTGGTATTAAATCCATTGCATTCACGTGTCTCATTCTTGTTGCTGCAATTTTCACAAACGGCAGTTGAGACCGTACATATCTTGTCATGGGGCTAAGAGTTATTCAGAAGGGAAAGATAAATCATAGCTAATAATATAAATTATACCAAGAAGGGAAATATAAATGGGAAGGGAAGAAAGATTTCAAACACGTATAAGTAGCAGAGTTGGCACGATCTGGTAGGAAAGTACCGTTAGTACTGTCATTGACCCTAAAGGGGTGACAGTACACTGCCCGAGGGGAACATAACAGGAAAAGAGAAAACAATGCTACCGCTGGTCAGGAGACATTTTTGAGGCACTTGGCGTAGAACATCGTCAGAGCAAAGATGTGATATTTGAGGTCCATGTGGAGCCGTACAGGCTACCTTTAGTTGTGAGGGAAATGGTTATTGTAATACAGACCAGAGTACGGACGATATCACTGTAATAAGAGTCGCGGCCGCATAAAGCATAGTGTAACAGTAGAAAGTTTAAGAGGAGTGCGTGTGTGTTCGACGGCGAAAAAAGGTCGAACTAATTGAATAAAGCACGTGTGTCGTACCACACCCTGAAAAGAGTAGCAAAATCCTGTGATAGAGCACCCAAAAATCCATACCGTTCCTAATAGCCGAAACCTGCACCCGGGACACAAACCCATAACCACGTTACTGCCTCACAGTGTATGTACCAAGCTGCTCAAACTTCACTACTGTCTGTCCCGCTATCGGTTCCCAAGATGGTATCCCTAAACATGAGCAATGATACAACAATTCTGTTGCTTAGCAGACACCTATTTCCATCTTCCACTCGCCAGACCTTTCACACGTGCGCGGCGGATCGATATTTCGTTTTTCCCGACTAGGTGGGACCGGAGGTAATCCGGATTAACGAAACTCCGGACAACTCGGAAACAAAGTATTAAGGGTAGAAATTGACCAATATATATTAAAAACTGATTCATATTTACTCTACCCCTACAATGCACAACAAAAAATCTTATGTGTTCCATTCACATGACTTTCTCTACATCTCTATAACAAATTATTGGTAATAACCTTATTTTTACTTCCTCTATACGTACTATGTACATAGTGTATAGAGGAACTTAAACTACACAACAACCAGCTTTTGACAATCACTTTAACCTATGGTGCTCCCTTATTTCGCTTCTACTTACAAGGAAGCGAGTAATAGACTATTGCTGCTAATTGTTTCTGATTAGCAAGAAGTGAATAGAAACATAAGCTTTTTAAGAATAATATGTTGGAGGGATATAGAGAAAGTCATGTGAATGGTACACATCAGATTTTTAGAATAAGGTGCGTGTGTATGTGTGTGTGTCTGTTTGTGTGTGTCTGCGGGCAGCTTAGCCAAAAAACGAAAAGTCCGTTAAATTCCATTTCTGTTAGTGTTTATCTGGTTTTGCTTGAAGTAGATAAAAGCATGACTTTTGTAAGAGTGGTTTGTTTGCAGAATGGGTAGAGAAAGTCATGTTATTATAAAACAGCAGATTTTTTAAATTATATTTTGTGGAAGACTGGTAAGAGAAAGTCACGTGAATGCAACACGTTTGGGTTTTATTCATTTACTTCACTCGGTTTGAAACATGGTATTTTCCTCTCCGGCTATTGCGTATTTGTGATTCAGTGAATATTGAATGTAGCGGCCAAGTGCATTTGAAGTTGTGTGGTAAATTCGGGACGTCGAGCTGAATAAACATTTAGCTGAGCAAGATTGTTGTTCACAATACATAGCGTCACGTGTCACCGGTTGCTAACTTTTCTATACGGTCACTCAAATGAATAACTGAATAGAAATGTGTCCGGGGCTAGTGTGCTCAACATCCATACATGCATCTTCTGCCTTTTTCAAACAGTAGCAGTGCAACAAAATCGCATCACTTTCTCTGTAAAAAATTATTGTTAAAAAACTTATTCTTCTATCTACTTCATGCTAATCGAGAAAATACCATGCTAACTTCATATACCCAAGGCCGCGGGTTCAAACCTGGCGGAGGAAGATGTTTTTTTCGGGTGTAAAAATCCTTAGCATGGCTTCCTTCGAAAGGGAAGTAAAAGCCCTTCTCGTATATTTACGGCACGTAAAAGAACCTCAAGCCTGATAGAGAGGCCTCTGAGCAAACTTAAGCGGTCTTTCACCCCAGTATAGAATGGGACGCTGAGAATCACAGCAGTTAAAGAACCTCAAGCCTCATAGAGAGGCCTCTGAGCAAAATTAAGCGGTCTTTCACGCCCAGTATAGAATGGGACGCTGAGAACCACAGCAATTAAAGAGCGTCTACAAATAACACTCCATTTATTTTTAATCGAGATTAACAGTAGTAGAAATTGTCTTATTATCTGGTGCTTGTAAGTAGACGGGAAAAATGTAATGTGTTCCATTCACATGACTTTCTCTACATCTCTATAACAAATTATTATTAAAAAGCTTAATCTTCTATCTACTTCATGCTAACCGAGATAAACATCTGCAGCAGTTGTCTTATTACCTGTTTCCTGGAAATTAGAAGGGGGAAAATGTAATGTGTCCCATTCGCATGATGTCCTCTAGCTGTTCGGTAAACAAACCTTTTGTTCAAAACATTAATCTGTTATCTACATCATGCTAATCAAGATAAACGTAAGCGACCGCGCCGTGGCCGGTTAGACTCGCCTCTCACCTAGACGGCCCGGGTTCGATCCCAAGCAACCGCATGCGAGATTTGTTGTGGACAAAGCGGCGCAGGGGCGGCTTTTCTCCGGGTTCTCCGGTTGCCCCCACCATCTCATTTCACCGGTGCTCCATCTTCATTCATGTATCATCAGTATCACCGCCTGCGGTGCCATAAGTAGTTAAAGCGTGCGTTAAACACTACAAAAAACAAACATAAGCAGAATTAGTCTCGTAAGTAGAAGGGAAATAAAATGCACAGACTAAAATGATAGTATTGTACTTTAAAGGCAGTGGCTATGTGAAATAATTGGAATTTTATTCCTTTGCTTGCCAGGAGTAAACAAACGAATAACGAGAAGAAACATGTCTTCCCGTTCGATAAAAGTTTAAATTGAAACCAATAACCTGGAATATCTCGAAAACTGTTAACTATACAAAAAATATATATGACATTAATTGTGTGTTTTAATGATATCTATATTTTCTGTGTATTAAGTTTTTGTATATCTCTTGTGGTTTATCAGTTATACAAAAGTCATTCAGAATAAAGAGGTCTTCAGGCATATTCGTTTGCCAAAAAAGTTCTTAAATATAAGGTTTTTTAATCAAAATCTTTTTAGCCTTTTTCGAGAAAATCAAAATTTCGAAAAATGTTCCATGTAAAGCGTAATTGAGGGTGAGGGGGATTTTCATGAAAATCTTCGTGTCACATCCTTGGAAGATACCAAGTTTGGTACTTAACCGACTTTTCATTTTTGAGCTCTGCTGCCCAAGGATACACACATTTACATAGTACGTGTAGAGAAAGTAATAATCTCACATATCCAATCAGATAAGATTCTCTGCAGTTCTGTTACAAATTATTGTTAAAAAGCTTATTCTTCTATCTACTCCATGCTAATCGAGATGAACATGAACAGAAATTGTCTTATTACTCGCTTCCTTGTAAGTAGAAGGGAATACACTAGGCTAAAGTGATAGTCAAATCTTTTAAAAAGCCGATCGCTCTATGAAACAACTCAAATTCCATTCACTTTCCTGGATCAGGAGTAAAACAAAACTGAGATGAAGCACAACATGACCACCCGTTTGTGAAAACTTGACGGTGATTAACATTGAAAGCAATAACAAGAAATATATAAAAAAAGATTAGCATAATATAGATACAAGAATAATCTCATTAGAATAGTTTATATGTATGTTAAACAGCTAGAGAAAGTTATGTGAATGGAACAAGTTAGATTGTTTGCTCTCTACACTACGAAAAATTCGATAGCGAGATTTGAACGAAAATGCATGTGTGTGTGAGTATGTGTGTGTGTGTGTGTGTGTGTGTGTGTAGCATAACTCAAAACAGAATAGAGCGTTAATACCAAACTTGATATTTAAGTTCATATCTTCCAAGGGTGAAATCCAAGAAAATCTTCCCATCCAAATTAACGATTTTGATTTAAATATCTTATATTTAAGATATTTACGTGCCAAATAAAATGTATATGTTGAATCTTCTAGGAATGACCTATAAAGACCTCTTTATTTTGGATGATTTTTATTGAATTTTGCATATCTGGTAAACCGTAAGAGATAGACAAAAACTTACCACACAAAAATCAAGATTTCGTTAAAACACACAATTTATGTCATATACATTTTTTTCGTGGAGGTAACTGTTTTATAAATATTTATTGTTATTGATTCCAGTTTTAAAATACTGAAAAACTTTTCTCACACGGGGACTTGTTAGCTGCTGGCAATGCAAAGAAACATAGCAACCATCTTTTAAAGGATTTGACAGTCACTTAAGCCCTCATTTAGCTTCTATTTACAAGGAAGCAAGTAATAAGACAGTTTCTGCTAATGAATAATCTTCTGTTTGAGTAGTTTATATGTGGAACAGCTAGTCATTTGAATGGAACAACTTCAGATTATTTTGCTTTTACAAGTGAAGTAGCTAGAAGGGTAAGATTTAGTAAGAATAGCTACCTTTTCGAAGAATGGGAAGAGATAGTAACGTGAATGCAACAGCTCAGATTTTGTTTAACAATTTTACAAAGTTAAAGGTAAGAAAAAATCTAATATGTACCATCCACATGACTTTGTCAACATCTCTGCAACAAATTATTCTTAAAAAGCTTATACTTCTATTTACTTCATGCTAATCAGAAAAAATGGGCAGAAATAGTCTTATTACTTGCTTCCTTGTAAGTAGAAGCGAAATAAGGGAGTACCATAGGTTAAAGTGACAGTCAGAAGCTGGTTGCTATGTCACTGAAGTTCTTTTGTTTGCTGACACATTCCTGTATGAGAAAAGTATGTTTTCCAAAGCACAAACCAAAAACAAGGAATGTCTCAAAAACAATGAACTCCACAAAAAAAAGTATAAACATAAATTGTGCGTTTTAACGTGCTCTACACTTTTTGTGTACTAAGTTTTTCTCCATCCATACAATTTAGAAGTTATTCAAAATTACGTAAAATTTATACAGAATAAGGTACTCTTTAGATGCTATTCCCAGAAAATTCAAGATATACATTTTATATGTCAGGTAAGCAGCTTTATATACGATATTTTAATCAAAATCATTAGAGCCATTTTTGAGAAAGTCAAAAGTTTCGAAAAAAGTTCCATGTAAAGGGTACTTGGGTTGTAGGGATTTTTCTCCAAATCTTCATGTTGCATACCTGGAAGATACTAAACTTAAATACCAAGTTTGGTAATTTACCGACTTTTCGTTTTTGACCTATCGTGTTCACACGGACATAAGGACACTTTTTTGTGAAAACGCTTTTTTTTTTTTTTTTTTTTAGATAAAGGGGACCGTAAAACATATATTTCCGGTGAAATCTCGATATCGAATTTTGGGTGGAGTGCAATACCTTCTCTATACACTATGCACTAGTGTAGATTATCTCTTCTTTGAATTTGCTGCTAGAACTTTTGAAAGTAGAGTTTCTAGAAGGACTGCAGTCATTTCACAAATTTCGCTTCATCCACCAAACATCAGGTTTATTAGTGCAGCTCATTGATTAATATTCGATAAACAAAATTAATCGGATTTGTTGGTACAAAGCGTGAGAAACGTGTTGAAGGATCGATCGTGTACTAGAACTTCATTCGTTAATGAGATTTTGTCTCCATGGAAACATATCAGGGTTTTGCTTCGCTTTTCTCTTAGATCCGGATTCTGTATTACGATATTTAAATTTCTGGCCTATTTTTCCTTTATTACGCGTTCTAGTAAGGACACTAGTTACTTTCTCTGTGCGTACTATGTTCATAATGTGTAGAGAAGGTACTGTATTGCACTCAAAAATTCGATACCGAGATTTCACCGGAAATACGTGTTTTAGGGTCCTCAATATAAAAATAAGCATTTTTAGAAACAGGTCCGTGTGTGTCCGTGTGTCTGTGAACAAGATAACTAAAAAATGAAGAGTCGGTAAAACTCTAAACCTGGTACTTAATCTTAGTACCTTCCAGGACTGCGACACGAAGATTTTCAAGAAAATCACCACACCCCCAGCTACCCTTTACATGGAAATTTTTTCGAAAATGTTGATTTTATCAAAATTAGCTGTAACGATTTTGATATGGACAAAAACTTACTACACAGAAAATGTAGAGCACATTAAAACAAACAAATTATGTTATATACATTTTTTTTTTCTGAAGTTGATCGTTTTTTAGATATGCCTTGTTATTGGTTTCAGCTTTAAAAAACGTATATTTGTCAACTCCTGTCCATAGAAACAATGGAACTTCAGTTTCATAGCAACCAGCTTTTGACTATCATTTTAATCTATGTTACACCCTTATTTCGCTTCTACTTACAAGGAAGCAAGCTATTTCTGCTAATTTTTCTTGAATTAGCATGAGTTACATAGAGGTATAAGTTTTTTAACAATAATTTGTTGCAGAGGTGCAGAGAAAGCAATGTGAATTGAACACATCAGATTTTTCCGTTATGTGCATATTAATAACCGAAACTAAAGACTAGCAGAAACGTCTAATTACTTAGTTCCTTATAAGTAGAAAGGAAAAAAGACTAGTCTAAACCGACAGTCAAATGTTTTAAAATGTGGTTGCTATGGAATTGAAATCCGCTTCTTTGCGTGGTCAGGAATTGACAGCTTCCCGTAAGAGAAAAGTTTGAGTACTGAAACCAACAAAGCATATCTCAAAAACGGTAAATTCCACAAAAAATTGATGTCACAAATTGTGTTTTTTTATCAAGATTATCTTATGTGCAGTAAGTTTTTGTCTATTTCTTACGGTTCAAAATTCGGCAGAATTCATTCAGAGGCTGTCCCCAGAAAATTGAAGACATAGTTTGTCATGTAAATATTTTTAATATACGGTATTTAACCACAATCTTAATTATTTTTTAGAAAATCATACTTTTAGAAATCATTCCCATATAAAGGGTAGTTGGAGATGGAGACATTTTTTTAAAATCTTCGAGTTGAATCTTTGGAAGATAATAAACTTATATACAAAGTTTGGTATTAGTTAGCCTTTTCGTTTTTGAGTTATCGTGTTCACAGACACATAGAGACACACGGACCTTTTTCTAAAAATACTTTTTTTATATGTTGTGGACGGTTAGAAGTCTATTTCCGGTGAAATATCGATATCGAATTTTGGGTGGAATGCAACAGAGTACGTGTAGAGAAAGTAAACAATAAGATGTGTTATATTCACATAACTTTCTCTATTGTTATGCAAACTATTCTTATTATTCTTTTATCTAGATTGTATTAACCGACATACACATTAACAGAAACGGTCTTATTATTTGCTTTCTTGTAAGTAGGAGGGAAATAAGGGAATACACTAGGCTAAAGTGATAGTCAAAAGCTGGTTGCTATGTGACTGATGTTTATATGGACACGAGATGACAAATCCCTGTATGAGATAATATATATATATATTACATAAATTGTGTGTTTTAACGTGCTCTACATTTTTGTGTGGTAAGTTTTTGTCTATCTCTTAAGGTTTAGCAGTTATGCAAAATTCCGTAAAATTCATCCAGAATAAAGTAATTTTCAGAAGCTATTCCCAGAAAATTGAAGATATATATTTTATTTGTCAGGTAAATGTGTTTAATATAGTTTATTTTAATCAAAATCGTTAGAGCCATTTTTGAGAAAATAAAAATTCTCGAAAAAAGTTGCATCCCTGGAAGATACCAAACTTAAATACCAAGTTTGGTATTTTACCGACTTTTCGTTTTTGGGTTATCGTGTTCACAGACACACGGACCTTTTTCTGAAAATGTTTTTTTTTTTGGATACAAGGGACCTAAAATATACATATATTTCCGGTGAAATCTCGGAATCGATATTTTGGGTGCAATACAACAATATGGCTACTCATGTGGCAACAATATTCAAGGACCAAAAAACGATTCAGTGTCTTGAAATTTCTTGATTCAACATCACTATCCAACAAACTGTAACCGTAAACACTCAGACTGAAGTTCCTTTGTTTAACGCTGTTTATGCATTCTATCTTAACGATGTTGTTGTAATTCATTGTAGCTTACATTGTAATGACTATTTATGTGTTGTGTTCTAATGACCTGTATTGTATTGTAATTAACTGCTGTACATTTCTCTTTTTTATGTCACAAAAACATTTACAGTTAAGCGACAATAAATAAACAAATATAAAAAAATCTGATGTGTTACACTCTCATGACTTTCTCTAGCCGTTCTACATACTTCTTACATAAGATTCTTCTTCTTTCTGCACCTTGCTAATCGAGGTACTCATTAGCACAATGATCTTATTATCTAGTTCCATATAAGTAGGAAGAAAATAAGGGAATACACTAGGCTAAACCGATAGTCAAATGTTTTAAAAGCTGTCGTTATGCGATTGTCATTACAAATCGCTTCTTTTCTTGGCCAGGAGTAGAACAAAAGAAGAACGGACACTCCCGTCTGAGAAAAGTATAAGTACTTCACAACTGAAACTAATAATAATGAATACCTCTAAAATGGTAAGCTCCACGAAAAAAATGTATATGACGTAAATTGTGTATTTTAACAAGGCCTACATTTCTTGTATAGTAAGTTTTTGTATATCTCTTACGGTTTATTAGTTATGCCAAATTAAGCAAAATTCATCCAGAATAAACAGGTCTTTAGAAGCTATTCCCATTAGATTCAAGATATACATTTTATTTGTCAGGTAAATATCTTTAATATACGATATTTTAATCAAAATCGTTGGAGCCATTTTTAAGAAAATTAAAATTTTCGAAAAAAGTTCCATGTAAAGGGTAGTTTGGGGTGGGGGGATTTTTCTCAAAATCTTCGTGTCGCATCCCTGGAAGATACTGAACTTAAATACCAAGTTTGGTATTTTAGCTACTTTTCGTTTTTGAACTATCGTGTTCACAGACACACGGACCTTTTTCTGGAAATGCTCTTTTTGGATTCAGGTGGTCCTAAAACATGTATTTCCGGTGAAATCTCGACATCGAATTTTTGGGTGGAATGCAATACTTCTCTATCCCTATGCACCTTGTACATATGGGGGCTAGAGAAAGTAAAAATAAAACGTTAACTTGGCGCCAGCTCGCGTTGGGCAAGGAAAGAGTTGACAGTTGCGCGCCACGCCTTCCTCATTGCATTTCCTGATTAACATTGTTGTGCGACTGGCCAATAATGGATCTGTTTGTTGCCTCACGCTGCTATCTTGTTCCTTTTCTGGGTAGCATCTGGCGTCAACTGGAATGGCACGGGAACATAATGGCGTGTTGAGAAAATACCGTGAGAAAGGAAAAGGTGTTCCCAATCCCCCTTTCAGATTTATTTTACTCGGAACGTAGCTACGTCTTGCTTTCTTCGGCGTATGTACGCGCTATGCATTATTGAATATTAGGAGAGAGGCGATATGATGGTATTGGCAAAACAACGGCGGGGCTATGACCATGAATCTAGCCCGGGGGGGGGGGGGTAACGACGCCGCAGGATTTTCTGACATATCGGTGTTAAACCCTGCTCTTTATGATCCTTCTGCTTCAGTGTAAAGTCCCTTAAAGCTGAGGGAACAGCCCTAAGATATCACCAAACCAGTGGTACCACAAAAATAACACAACAACAATTTTGAAAAAGTTTCGCTAACACAACTGTTTCAAAAAACACTTCTGGAAATTGCGTGCATGTTTCGCTTCCCCGCAACAGACCCATGCAACAATAACAGTAAATATTGTGTCATTCTTGCCGCAAGGTAGCCTGTAGCGCGCGGTCTGATATAATCCGCGAAATTCGAGTATACTAATCAAACCCATACCCTCTCGTTAACGCGCAACAATGCTTTGCTTCAGTTATTTGATAATTTCCTCTTCAGTTTTCTTAGTGGGTGGTTGCATTTGAAGTATTGAGATGTTATCGATGGACTGTATTTATCTTAATAGTATTTGGTGGTACACATGTTGCAACAGTTTAGGGAATTTCTGTTGCAGGAAACTGTTATTTCGAAACTGTTTCAAGGTTGCAACAGAAACAGATTAAACTGTTTAGAAACAGAACAATTTTTCCCACCCCTATGTCGTACTCGGCTTACCCTCTCCGTATTTAGGACTGACACTCCCCTAGAACTTACAAGCGGATGTCTAGGGGACAGAAGCCTGTCGGGGAGCCAACGGCACGAAACCACAGAATGCAGAACCTGGTCCGTAGCCAGGCATGAGTGTGAGGAAGTGGGTCATATGTAGGACTCACACTCCCCTAGGACTTACAAGCGGATGTCTAGGGGTCAGAAGCCTGTCAGGGAGCCAACGGCACGAAACCACTGAATGGAGAACCTGGCCCGTAGGCAGCCATGAGTGTGAGGAAGTGGATAATATTTAGAACTGACACTCGCCTAGGACTTAGAAGTGCATGTCTAGGGGTCAGAAGCCTGTCGGGGAGCCAACGGCACGAAATCACAGAATGGAGAAACTGGCCCGCAGTCAGGTATGAGCGTGAGGAAGTGGATCATATGTAGGACTGAAACTCCCCTAGGACTTACAAGTGCATGGCTAGAGGTCATCAGCCTGTCGGGGAGCCAACGGCACGAAACCACACAATGGAGAACCTGACCCGTAGCCAGGCATGAGAGTGAGGAAGTGGATAATATTTAGAACTGACACTCCCCTAGGACTTACAAGCGGATGTCTAGAGGTTAGAAGCCTATCGGGGAGCCAACGGCACGAAACCA
This sequence comes from Hymenopus coronatus, assembly GCA_030762935.1. NCBI lineage: Eukaryota > Metazoa > Arthropoda > Insecta > Mantodea > Hymenopodidae > Hymenopus > Hymenopus coronatus. The sequence goes on along the minus strand of CM060881.1, from coordinate 20,432,660 downwards.
CAGAACGGAGAACTAGCCCGCAACCAGGCATGAGCGTGAGGAAATGGATCATATGATCATATGTAGGACTGACACTCCCCTAGGACTTAAAAGCGGAAGTCTAGAGGTCAGAAGTCTCAGGGAGCCACAGAATGGAGAACCTGGCATGAGCATGAGGAAGTGGATCATATGAAGTGCAAGCGAAACGGATGATAGGAAAGGTGATGATGGTGCAATTGGTGGAATGAGTGGCGGGGGAAACCTGATGCCCCGGAAAAAAACCCGCCAGACGCCGCTTGGGAGACGAGCGGTCTGATCACTGAACCACGGAGCACGATGTGCTAGGATAATTTACACCTTCTTACTAGAATTACGATCTATTGAAACAATAATTATTACACCGTCTACTGTTTGAAGAGGATCAGGTAATCATTGCCCAGCATAAGTATTCATTCTGGACACGTTTTACTTTCTCTAGCTCGTATGTATAATATACGAGGGCCGATTTTTTTTCAATCACCGATAGGCTATAAATAAAAGACAAGTCCGTAGAAAACAATTATTTTATTACTAAAAGTTTTGTACACTTATAGTTACTTTTCAACATAATCACCGAAAAGTTTGCGGCATTTGTCGTTCCTGTGCACAAGCTTTGCAATACCCGCTTAAAAAAATGTTGCCGACAATGATTTCAAATGAGCATTGACGTTGTTTTGAAGATCTTCGTACTTTATGACGTTTGTGGAGAGCCATTCAAAACAAACGAAGAGGAATGCTGACTTCAGGAATTGTGTTAATCCATGACAACGTTTGTCCACACAACCCATCGGCTCCTTGAACAATTTCAATGGGATATTTTCGATCATCCGCCATACAGTGCTGACCTGGCACCCAGCGACTTTCACCTTTTCCCTGAACTGAAGACGTGGCTAGGAGGGCAGCACTTTATGACCAACGAAGATCTTATTAGTTAGTTCCTTATGAGTAGAAGGAAATACCCTAGGCTAAACCGGTAGTCAAATGTTTTAAAATGCCGTTGCTATGGGATTGAAATCCATCTGTTTGAATGGTCAGGAGTTGACAGCTTTTAACAGGTTTGACTATCGCTTCAGCCTAGTATATTCCTGTATTTCCTTTCTACTTACAAGGAAGCAAGTAATAAGACAATTTCTGCTAATGTTTATCTTGATCAGCATGAAGTAAATATAAGAATAAGCTTTTTAACAATAATTTGTCACGGAGATGTAGAGAAAGTCATGCGAATGGAACACACTCGATCTTTTCTTTTAATCTACACTAAGAACTGTTGCTTAGTGAAGAGATTCAACCCCCCCCAAAAAAACACCGCTTATTGTGCGAAGTTAATGTAATAATAATTACACTAGAAATATACGCTCTCCAAATTTTACTTTCTCTACACGTGCTATGTATATAGTGTATAGACAAGGTATTGTAATGCACCAAAAAAATATCATGTGTGTTCATGAGTAGCATAGTTCAAAAACGAAAAGTCGGTTACATACAAAACTTGGTGTTTAAGTATGGTATCTTCCAATGATGCAACACCAATTACCCTTTATAGAAAAATGTTTCAAAGTTTTGTTTTTTCAAAAATGGCTCCAACGATTTTGATTAAAAACCGTATATTAAAACTATTTTACATCACAAATAAATGTGTATCTTAGATTTTCGGAGAATAGCTTGTGAACATCTGTTCATTATGCATGAAATTTGCTGAATTTTATGTAAGCAATAAAGCATAAGAAACACTCAAAAACATATTACACAAAAGTTGTAGAACCCGCTAAAACTCTCAAATTATGTTATATTCATTTTTGATGCAGAGTTATCTTTTCCCGAGATATTCCTTGTGAGTCCTTGTTTTAATTTTAAACCAGGCATCTTCTCAAATGGGGCCCTTTTCGTTTCATCTCTCCTTTGTTTTTTCTGAAAATACAAAGCGAAGCTAACTTCAATTGCTCACATATCGATTGACTTTTAAAAGATTCGACTATCGCTTTATCGTAGTGTACTCCCTTATTTCTCTTCTACTTACAAGGAGACAAGTAATAAGACAATTTCTGTTAATGTTTATCTCGATTATCATGAAGTAGATAGAAGAAGAAACTTTCGTTAGGAAAGTTGTTTGTGAAACAACCAGAGAGTGTAGTGTGAATGTAACACATCATATTTTTACTTTCTCTGTATGTACTATGTACATAGTGTAGAGAAGGTATAGTACTCCACCCAGAAATCCGATACCGAGATTTCACCGGAAATATATGTTTTAGGGTCCCCTGTATCCAAAAAAAAACATTTTGAGAAAAAGGTTCGTGAGGAATGCGATACGAACATTTTGAGAAAAATTCCCCCACCCCAGATTTTCTCAAAAAAGGCTCTAATGATTTTGATTAAAATATCATATACTAAAGATATTTACCTGACATATAAAATATATAGCTTAAATTTTCTGGGAATAATCTTTGAAGCTTACTGAATTTTATGGAATTTTGCATAACTGGTAAACCATAAGAGATAGACAAAAACTTATCACACAAAAAATGAAGAGCACCTTAAAACACACAATTTATGTTATATGCATTTTTTCTTGGAATTGATCGTTTTTCAGATATTGCTTTTTTGGTTTCAGCTTTAGAAACCTTATACTTTTCTCATACAGGAATTTGTCAACTCCTGTCCATACAAACAAAGGAACTTCAGTGACATAGCAACCAGCTTTTGACTATCACTTTAACCTATGGTACTCCCTTATTTCGCTTCTACTTACAAGGAAGCAAGAAATAAGACTATTTCTGCTAATTTTTTTTAATTAGCATGAAGAAAATAAAAGTATAAGCTTTCTAACAACAGTTTGTTACAGAAATATAGAGGAAGTCATGTGAATGGAACACATGTTTTTTTCTTGAAATTAACAATTTTTTATATATTCCTTGTTTTTGGTTTGAGTTTTAAAATACTTTTAAACTGTTTTTTTTTTTCAAACGGGAATTTGTCCACTCATGGTAATGCAAAGAAACGTATTCCAACCACATGTAACCACATTTTAAAACTTTTGGCTATCACTTTAGCGTAGTGTATTCCCTTATTTCCCTTCTACTTTCAAGGAAGCAAGTAATAAGACAATTTCTGTTAATGTTTATCTCGATTAGCATGAAGTAGATAGAAGAATAAGCTTTTGTTGTAATCGTTTTGTTACAGAGATGTAGAGAAAGTCATGTGAATGGAACACTACCGATCTTTGTTTTAATCCATACGAAGAAGTGCTGCTTAGTGAAGAGATTCGTACTCGAAAAAATAAAAAAAAATAGAACTTATATTGCGAAGTTACTGTCATAACCATTACACCAGAAAGAGTCGCTCTCCAACGGCCCTTCGTTTTTGTTGTTATGTTCTCGAATGGCAACATCAAGCCAGTGGCGGACTGGTACTTTAGAAACTTATATCAGTAACTTCGAAATGTGGACACACACACTAAAGCTCTGCTATACCAAATTACTTGTTGCAGACGTTTCCTTATTAAAGTATGTCGGTGTAGTACATTAAGCCTCTGTATAGTAAGGAAACCCTATACAGCATGTCTGCTATTCAATCACTGGAATTTTTATGTATTGGTTTATATACGGTACATTTGCGATGTTGAGTCACCTTTAACGGTAACAGGGCTGATCGAAAAGTAACGCACAATAATTGTTTTACAAAAAGGTTCAATAGTTTTAAAAACAAAAAGGTCACAAATGAACTTACAACTTTTACCTACTTTTCGATATAGTTGCCAACTTTCTCTACAGATCTATCCCATCATGACACCATTTTCAATATGCTGTGTCGCAAAACGTTTGGAATTTTTTATGGGACCAAACAGATGAAAGTCCGACTGTATGGTGGATACAGGAACACCTCCCAACTACATTTGGTGATTTTCTGTCGAACAGCGGCAGCAAAAAGGCAGCATTGTCATGAAGATTTTTGACATCGTCAGCATTAATGTTGTGGCGTCTGTCACACGACGCAACTTCAACAAAGTTTTAATGTAGGCTGCAGCATTCTCAGTGGTGAGCAAAATCTAGCAATAAAACACCAGGAACACTGTCACTTTGCTAGCAGAATGAGTCTCCTGGGGAACCAGCATGCTTCCACTCCATACTTGCCTGCCGGGCGTGTAGTGGTGTGTCCACCCCTCATCTACAGCGACGATCCCTTTCATGCCCTGTGTACCGCGGTAAGTGATCCAAGCTTGTCACCATTTATTGGTCCTTGTGGTTGTCTGTCAGGTTCTTAGGTGCCCAGCGATCATTAACTCTATGAAACTTCAACACTATAGGAAATTTGAACTGTTGCGATAACTTTCGCACTTGAACACGCCGGTCTTTCAAAATTTCCGCCTCAATGCCTCTGACATTGTGCGGAGTTGCAGCTGTTACCGGGCTCCTGGGGCGTGGTGAATCACTAAGGTTCACACCACCTGGAGACATCTACGGTCCATACAATCATCCCCATACACGCCACGCATGCCCCTGTGAATTTCATTTAGTTTATGCCCTCGGGCCCACAAATATTGACCCACACCTCTCTTCACACGTGGACGACAGTAGCATGCGCGTCATCTTTGTAGCGCAGTTCACGCTTCTCTCGCTAGACCTGCACAAGAAAAAAATTATACCCTCTGTAGTGAAAACTTCAAACTATATCGATGTGAAATTGCAACATTCCAGCTGCAATACTAAGGCAGAAAAATCTGAAGCGTTACACTCACATGACTTTCTATAGCTACTCTACAAATAAACTTCTTACAAAAAATAATTCTTTTTTCAACACCACGCTGAGATAAATATTAGCAGAGTTTTATTACTTAGTTCCTTATGAGAAGAATGGAACTAAGGGAATGCGCTATGATAAAGTAATAGCCAATTGTTTTAAAACTGTCAATATGCGATTGTCATTGCCAATCGCTTCTTTGCTTGGCCAGGAGTAGAACAAAAGAAAAACGGACACTTCCGTCTGAGAAAAGTATAAGTACTTCACAACTGAAACTAATAACAAGGAATATCTCGAAAACGGTAACCTCTACGAATATATACATGACGTATCTTGTGTATTTTAACAATATCTACATCTTTTGCACAGCAAGTTTTTGTCTACCTCTTACGGTTTACTAGTTATGCCAAATTAAGCCAAATCCATCCAGAATAAACAGGTCTTGAGAAGCATTTCCCAGAAAATTCAAGATATACATTTTATTTATGATAGATGTGACTTTAATATGTGGTATTTTAATCAAAATCGTTACAGCCATTTTTAAGAAAAACAAAATGTTGGAGACCTTTTCCATGTAAAGGGTAGTTGGGGGAGGGGGGATTTTCTTGAAAATCTTCGTGTCGCATCCTTGGTAGATACTAAACTTAAGTAACAAGTTTGGTATTTAAAGGTCTTTTCGTTTTTGAGCTATGCTGTCCACAGGCACACACATACATTGACCAGTTTCTGAAATTGCCTTTTTTTTTTAAATACAGGGGGTCCTAAAACAGGTATTTTCAGTGAAATGTCGACATTGAATTTTTGGGTGGCATACAATACCGTCTCTATCCACTATGTACATAGTACATACGGGGCTAGAGAAAGTAAAAAAATCTGATGTGTTACACTCACATGACTTTCTCTAGCTCTTCTACGAACTTCTTACCTAAGATTATTATTCTTTCTGCACCTTGCTAATCGAGGTACTCATTAGTAGAATGTTCTTACTACTTAGTTCCTTATAAGTAGAAAGAAAATAAGGGAATACACTATGTTAAACCGATAGTCAAATGTTTTAAAATCTGTCGTTATTCGATTGCTATTGCAAATCGCTTCTTTGCTTGACCAGAAGTAGAACAAAAGAAAAACGGACACTCCCTGTCTGAGAAAAGTATAAGTACTCACAATTGAACCCAAAATCAAGGAATATCTCGGAAACGGTTACCTCTACAACAAAACTGTAAAAGACATATATTGTGTGTTTTGATCAGATCAACATTTTCTGTGTAGTAAGTTTTTGTCTATCTCTTATCGCTTACCAATGAAGCAACATTTAGCAAAATTCATCCAGAATAAAGAGCTCTTCAGAGGCTATTCCCAGAAAATTCAAGACATACATTTTATTTGGTATGAAAATATCCTTAATATCCTTAGAGCCATTTTTTAGAAAATCAAAATTTTTGAAATTTTTTCCATGTAAAGGGTAGTTGGGAGTGGGGGGATTTTCTTGAAAATCTTCGTGTTGCATCCTTGGAAGATACCAAACCTAAATACTAAGTTTAGTATTTAACGGTCTTTTCGTTTTTGAGCTATGCTGTCCACAGACACACACTCACACACACATAAACACGGACCTTTTTCTGAAAATGCTTTTTTTTGGTTCAGGGAGTCTTAAAACATGTATTTCCGGTGAAATCTCGATATCGGATTTTGGGTGGAATACAATACTTCCTCTATACACTATGTACATAGTACGTATAGAGAAAGTAAAAATGATTGTGCGTTACTTTTCGATCTGCCCTTGTATGCAGAAGCCGGGACAGTATATTTTCTGTAATGCTCGTACGGCAGTGTCCATGTAAAGTAGATTTGAATCCTGGAGCGCAATAAAAACACGGAGGTATATTAGACCCACACATTGCCACATTTTTTACCGATTAATACACAGACGATTAGCGACCTATGTTTCCTGACACAGCAAGTGGATTTATGAGCACCTCCCCAGCCAATAGCCCCAGCTTAATCAAAGTTCATCAGCTGTTATTTACGGCATGGGATTGTATAAGAGATCCAAGGTGCTTCGGACAGGTTTAGCAGCAAAAACAAAAAAACAGAATCCATTGCAATATTAAAGTGACTGATATTAATATACTGAACTTACATGCAAATATCTGATGGAAAACTTTCACATGCCTTACTCTACCTGTTTCTCTACCAAACAAAAGCCCGTTAAATAGCAAACTTGGTATTTATGTCTGCTATCTTCCAAGGATGCGACACGAAGATTTTCAAGAAAATCCCCCCACTCCAAATTACCCTCTACTTGGAAAACATTTCGAATATTATAGGTATTTTCTCAAAACTGGCTCTAACGAATTTGATTAAAATGTTGTATGTTAAAGATATTTACGTGACAAATAAAATGTATATCATGAATTTTCTGGGAATAGCCGATGAAGACTACTTTATTCTGGATGAATTTTGCTGAATTTTGCGTAACTAGTAAACTATATGAGTTAGAGAGAAGCTTACCACACAAGAAAGGTAGATCACGTTAAAACACACAATTTATGTTATATACATTTTTTTCGTGTAGTTGATCGTTTTTTAGATATTCCATGTTCTTTGTTTCAGTTTTAAAAATATACGGAACTAACCTATGATACTCCATTTTTACTTTCTCTACACGTACTATGAACATGTGTATAGAGAATGTATTGCACTCCACCCAAAAATCCGGAATATAAGTTCACCGGAAACATAAGTTTTAGGGTCCCCTGTATCCAAAAAATAAAGCATTTTCAGATAAAAGTCCGTGTGTGTCCGTATGTTCATGTGACCGTGAACACGATAACTCAAAAACGAAAATTCGGTAAAACACCAAAGATGGCATTTAAGTTTAGTATCTTCCAAGGATGCGACACGAAGATTTTATGAAAAATAACCCCACCTCAAACTACCCTCTACATGGAAAACATTTCGAATATTATTTTCACAAAAATGGCTCAAAAGATTTTGATTAAAATATCGTATACGAAAGATATATATGGCAAATAAAATGTATATCTTGAATTTTCTGGGAATATCCTCCAAAAGCGTCTTTATTCTGAGTGAATTTTGCTGAATTTTGCGCAACTGGTAAACCGTAAGAGGTAAAATTGTAGAGCACGTTAAAACACTCATTTTATGACATATACTTTTTTTTTCGTGGAATTAATAGTTTTTAGATATTCCTTATTAGTTTCAGTTTTAAAAAACTTATACTTTTCTCAAACAGGAATTTGCCAACTCCTGTCCATACAAACAAAGGAACTTCAGTCACATAGCAACCAGCTTTTGACTATCACTTTAACCTATGGTACTCCTTAATTACGCTTCTACTTACAAGGAAGCAAGTAATAAGACTATTTCTGCCAAAGCTTTCTCTATTAGCATGAAGTAAATAGAAGTATAAGCTTAATTTATTGCAGAGATGTAGAGATTTTAAAGTATGGTTAGATGTTTTTGCGACCAGGCATCAAATTAAACCCAGAAACACAAACACGTACGTGAAATGCAAATTTCATCTGCATAGTTGTATTTCATGGTGTACATTTATTAAAGCAACAAACCTTTGAAGTGGTATAGCTATGTGTTTTATCAACTACATAGAAGCAGCGCGAATCTGAATATTTGGAATGTGTTTTCTTAGCCAGAGGGCGCAAGGAATGTCTCTTAGGAGCGCGGGAAGCAATTTGGGAATCAGGACTTCCTGCGAGAGAGTAAGTTAGGTTTACATTGACAAATAAAACCTTTCAGTAATTTATACCTCTAACCGCTTCTTTGTAACATCAATACTTCGTTTTGTTAACAAATCTGGTGTGTTCCATTCACGTGACTTTCTCTAAATTTCTGCAATAATTTATGGTTAAAAAGCTTATAGTTCTATTTACATCATGCTAATCGGGACAAAATTAGTCAAAAGCTGGTTGCTATGTGACTGAAGTTCGTCTGTTTGTATAGACAGGAGTTGACAAATTCCTGTATGAGAAAAGTTTTTTAAAGCTGAAACCATAAACCATCTAAAAAAACGATCAACTTCATGAAAAAATGTATATAACATAAATCGTGTGCTTTAACGTGCTCTACATTTTTTGTGTAGTAAGTTTTGTCTATCTCTTACGGTTTACCACTTATGCATCATTCATCCAGAGAAAAGAGGTCTTCAGAGGCTATTCACAGAAAATGCAAGACCTACATTTTGCTTGTAATGGAAATAGCTTTAATATACCGTATATTAATAAAAGTAAGAAAAGAAAACATTTCAAAAACATTTTCATGGAAAGGGTAGTTTGGGATGGGACGATTTCTCCTTGGAAGATACTGAACTTTTCGTTTTTGAGCTATACTATCCATATATACATTTTTTCACGTAGTTGACCGTTTTCGAGATATTCCTTGTTATTGGTTTCACTTCTAACGTTTCTCATACGAGAAATTGTTAACTCTTGCCTACACAACGAAGCGGATTTCAATCCTATTGCAACCACATTTTAAAACATTTGACTGTTTAGCCTAGTGTATTCTGTTATTTCACTCCTACTTTTAAAGAACTAAATAATAAGACCGTTTCTGGTAGTGTTTATCTGGATTACCGTGAAGTAAATGGAAGAATAGGCTTTTTAACTTTAATTTGTTACAAAAATGTAGAGAAGGATGAATGCAGACGGCCATGAGTAGAAACTTGCGTAAGCACAAACAGATAAACGGTATTACATCACCACTCCCGGTGCATGCGTGTACTGGAATGCAACAGTTGAGTCTCTTACGGTGGACGGGTTCGAATCAAACACCGCCGCGGGTAGTCATACACTCACACAGTATATCATTAATATTCATTAGTGATAAAGAAAACAGCAAGTTTAAGCTGTTGAGGATCGTTTAGTTTATTCCTGTTTACGTGCGCTGTGCTCATGTTTTGATGGTCAGGCTGTACTGCATTATATTCCAGTTCTCTCTGACAGCTCTAAACCGTGCCATGCTACACCAGCGACCTCCTCTAACAACTGCACTCTTTCGTCAGACAGGTAGTACTGTACTATATTCCAGTGCTCTCTGACCACTCTAAACCGTGCCATGCTACACCAGCGACCTCCTCTAACAACTGCACTCTTTCGTCAGACAGGTAGTACTGCACTATATTCCAGTCTTCTCTGACCGCTCTAAACCGTGCCATGCTACAGCAGCGACCTCCTCTAACAACTGCACTCTTTCGTCAGACAGCTAGTACTGCACTATATTCCAGTCCTCTCTGACCGCTCTAAACCGTGCCATGCTACAGCAGCGACCTCCTCTAACAACTGCACTCTTTCGTCAGACAGGTAGTACTGCACTATATTCCAGTCCTCTCTGACCGCTCTAAACCGTGCCATGCTACAGCAGCGACCTCCTCTAACAACTGCACTCTTTCGTCAGATAGGCAGCACTGTACTATATTCCAGTGCTCTCTGACCACACTAAACCTTGCCATGCTACACTAGCGACCTCCTCTAACAACTGCACTCTTTCGTCAGACAAGTAGTACTGCACTATATTCCAGTCCTCTCTGACCGCTCTAAACCGTGCCATGCTACACCAGCGACCTCCTCTAACAACTGCACTCTTTCGTCAGACAGGTAGTACTGCACTATATTCCAGTCCTCTCTGACAACTCTAAACCCTGCCATGCTACACCAGCGACCTCCCCTAACAACTGCACCCTTTCGTCAGACAGGTAGTACTGCACTATATTCCAGTCCTCTCTGACCACTCTAAACCGTGCCATGCTACACCAGCGACCTCCTCTAACAACTGCACTCTTTCGTCAGACAGGTACTACTGCACTATATTCCAGTCTTCTCTACCCGCTCTAAACCGTGTCATGTTACACCAGCGACCTCCTCTAACAACTGCACTCTTTCGTCAGACAGGTAGTACTGCACTATATTCCAGTCCTCTCTGACCGCTCTAAACCGTGCCATGCTACAGCAGCGACCTCCTCTAACAACTGCTCTCTTTCGTCAGACAGGTAGTACTGCACTATATTCCAGTCCTCTCTGACCGCTCTAAACCGTGCCATGCTACAGCAGCGACCTCCTCTAACAACTGCACTCTTTCGTCAGACAGGTAGTACTGCACTATATTCCAGTCCTCTCTGACCGCTCTAAACCGTGCCATGCTACACCAGCGACCTCCTCTAACAACTGCTCTCTTTCGTCAGACAGGTAGTACTGCACTATATTCCAGTCCTCTCTGACCGCTCTAAACCGTGCCATGCTACAGCAGCGACCTCCTCTAACAACTGCACTCTTTCGTCAGACAGGTAGTACTGCACTATATTCCAGTCTTCTTTGACCGCTCTAAACCGTGCCATGTTACACCAGCGACCTCCCCTAACAACTGCACTCTTTCGTCAGACAGGCAGCACTGCACTATATTCCAGTCCTCTGTGACCGCTCTAAACCGTGCCATGCTACACCAGCGACCTCCTCTAACAACTGCACTCTTTCGTCAGACAGGTAGTACTGCATTATATTCCAGTCCTCTCTGACCGCTCTAAACCGTGTCATGCTACACCAGCGACCTCCTCTGCCAACTGCACTCTTTCGTCAGACAGGTAGTACTGCACTATATTCCAGTCCTCTCTGACCTCTAAACCGTGTCATGTTACAGCAGCGACCTCCCCTAACAACTGCACTCTTTCGTCAGACAGGTAGTACTGCACTATATTCCAGTCTTCTCTGACCACTCTAAACCGTGTCATGCTACACCAGCGACCTCCTCTAACAACTACACTCTTTCGTCAGACAGGTAGTACTGCACTATATTCCAGTCTTCTCTGACCACTCTAAACCGTGTCATGCTACACCAGCGACCTCCCCTAACAACTGCACTCTTTCGTCAGACAGGTAGTACTGCACTATATTCCAGTCTTCTCTGACCACTCTAAACCGTGTCATGCTACACCAGCGACCTACTCTAACAACTGCACTCTTTCGTCAGACAGGTAGTACTGCACTATATTCCAGTCCTCTCTGACCACTCTAAACCCTGCCATGCTACACCAGCGACCTCCCCTAACAACTGCACTCTTTCGTCAGACAGGTAGTACTGCACTATATTCCAGTCCTCTCTACCCGCTCTAAACCGTGCCATGCTACACCAGCGACCTCCCCTAACAACTGCACTCTTTCGTCAGACAGGTAGTACTGCACTATATTCCAGTCCTCTCTGACCGCTCTAAACCCTGCCATGCTACACCAGCGACCTCCTCTAACAACTGCACTCTTTCGTCAGACAGGTAGTACTGCACTATATTCCAGTCCTCTCTGACCACTCTAAACCGTGCCATGCTAGTCAAGCAACCTCCTCTAACAACTGCACTCTTTCGTCAGACAGGTAGTACTGCACTATATTCCAGTCCTCTCTGACCACTCTAAACCGTGCCATGCTACACCAGCGACCTCCTCTAACAACTGCACTCTTTCGTCAGACAGGTAGTACTGCACTATATTCCAGTCCTCTCTGACCACTCTAAACCGTGCCATGCTACACCAGCGACCTCCTCTAACAACTGCACTCTTTCGTCAGACAGGTAGTACTGCATTATATTCCAGTCTTCTCTGACCGCTCTAAACCGTGCCATGTTACACCAGCGACCTCCTCTAACAACTGCATTCTTTCGACAGACAGGTAGTACTGCACTATATTCCAGTCTTCTCTGACCGCTCTAAACCGTGCCATGCTACACCAGCGACCTCCCCTAACAACTGCTCTCTTTCGTCAGACTGGTAGTACTGTACTATATTCCAGTCCTCTCTGACCGCTCTAAACCGTGCCATGCTACACCAGCGACCTCCCCTAACAACTGCACTCTTTCGTCAGACAGGTAGTACTGCACTATATTCCAGTTCTCTCTGACCGCTCTAAACCGTGCCATGCTACACCAGCGACCTCCTCTAACAACTGCACTCTTTCGTCAGACAGGTAGTACTGCACTATATTCCAGTCCTCTTTGACCGCTCTAAACCGTGCCATGCTACACCAGCGACCTCCTCTAACAACTGCACTCTTTCGTCAGACAGGTAGCACTGCACTATATTCCAGTCCTCTTTGACCGCTCTAAACCGTGCCATGCTACACCAGCGACCTCCCCTAACAACTGCACTCTTTCGTCAGACAGGTACTACTGCACTATATTCCAGTCCTCTCTGACCGCTCTAAACCGTGCCATGCTACACCAGCGACCTCCTCTACTAACTGCACTCTTTCGTCAGACAGGTAGTACTGCACTATATTCCAGTCTTCTCTGACCGCTCTAAACCGTGCCATGCTACACCAGCGACCTCCCCTAACAACTGCACTCTTTCGTCAGACAGGTAGTACTGCACTATATTCCAGTCTTCTCTGACCGCTCTAAACCGTGCCATGCTACACCAGCGACCTCCCCTAACAACTGCACTCTTTCGTCAGACAGGTAGTACTGCACTATATTCCAGTCCTCTCTGACCGCTCTAAACCGTGCCATGCTACACCAGCGACCTCCTCTAACAACTGCACTCTTTCGTCAGACAGGTAGTACTGCACTATATTCCAGTCTTCTCTGACCGCTCTAAACCGTGCCATGCTACACCAGCGACCTCCTCTAACAACTGCACTCTTTCGTCAGACAGGTAGTACTGCACTATATTCCAGTCCTCTCTGACCACTCTAAACCGTGCCATGCTACACCAGCGACCTCCTCTAACAACTGCACTATTTCGTCAGACAGGTACTACTGCACTATATTCCAGTCTTCTCTGACCGCTCTAAACCGTGCCATGTTACACCAGCGACCTCCCCTAACAACTGCACTCTTTCGTCAGACAGGCAGCACTGCACTATATTCCAGTCCTCTCTGACCGCCCTAAACCGTGCCATGCTACACCAGCGACCTCCTCTGCCAACTGCACTCTTTCGTCAGACAGGTAGTACTGCACTATATTCCAGTCCTCTCTGACCTCTAAACCGTGTCATGTTACAGCAGCGACCTCCTCTAACAACTGCACTCTTTCGTCAGACAGGTAGTACTGCACTATATTCCAGTCTTCTCTGACCGCTCTAAACCGTGCCATGCTACACCAGCGACCTCCCCTAACAACTGCACTCTTTCGTCAGACAGGTAGTACTGCACTATATTCCAGTCTTCTCTGACCGCTCTAAACCGTGCCATGCTACACCAGCGACCTCCCCTAACAACTGCACTCTTTCGTCAGACAGGTAGTACTGCACTATATTCCAGTCCTCTCTGACCGCTCTAAACCGTGCCATGCTACACCAGCGACCTCCTCTAACAACTGCACTCTTTCGTCAGACAGGTAGTACTGCACTATATTCCAGTCTTCTCTGACCGCTCTAAACCGTGCCATGTTACACCACCGACCTCCCCTAACAACTGCACTCTTTCGTCAGACAGGTAGTACTGCACTATATTCCAGTCCTCTCTGACCACTCTAAACCGTGCCATGCTACACCAGCGACCTCCCCTAACAACTGCACTCTTTCGTCAGACAGGTAGTACTGCACTATATTCCAGTCCTCTCTACCCGCTCTAAACCGTGCCATGCTACACCAGCGACCTCCCCTAACAACTGCACTCTTTCGTCAGACAGGTAGTACTGCACTATATTCCAGTCCTCTCTGACCGCTCTAAACCCTGCCATGCTACACCACCGACCTCCTCTAACAACTGCACTCTTTCGTCAGACAGGTAGTACTGCACTATATTCCAGTCCTCTCTGACCACTCTAAACCGTGCCATGCTACACCAGCGACCTCCTCTGCCAACTGCACTCTTTCGTCAGACAGGTAGTACTGCACTATATTCCAGTCCTCTCTGACCTCTAAACCGTGTCATGTTACAGCAGCGACCTCCCCTAACAACTGCACTCTTTCGTCAGACAGGTAGTACTGCACTATATTCCAGTCCTCTCTGACCACTCTAAACCGTGCCATGCTACACCAGCGACCTCCCCTAACAACTGCACTCTTTCGTCAGACAGGTAGTACTGCACTATATTCCAGTCCTCTCTACCCGCTCTAAACCGTGCCATGCTACACCAGCGACCTCCCCTAACAACTGCACTCTTTCGTCAGACAGGTAGTACTGCACTATATTCCAGTCCTCTCTGACCGCTCTAAACCCTGCCATGCTACACCAGCGACCTCCTCTAACAACTGCACTCTTTCGTCAGACAGGTAGTACTGCACTATATTCCAGTCCTCTCTGACCACTCTAAACCGTGCCATGCTACACCAGCGACCTCCTCTAACAACTGCACTCTTTCGTCAGACAGGTAGTACTGCATTGTATACCAGTCTTCTCTGACCGCTCTAAACCGTGCCATGTTACACCAGCGACCTCCTCTAACAACTGCATTCTTTCGACAGACAGGTAGTACTGCACTATATTCCAGTCTTCTCTGACCGCTCTAAACCGTGCCATGCTACACCAGCGACCTCCCCTAACAACTGCTCTCTTTCGTCAGACTGGTAGTACTGTACTATATTCCAGTCCTCTCTGACCGCTCTAAACCGTGCCATGCTACACCAGCGACCTCCCCTAACAACTGCACTCTTTCGTCAGACAGGTAGTACTGCACTATATTCCAGTCCTCTCTGACCACTCTAAACCCTGCCATGCTACACCAGCGACCTCCCCTAACAACTGCACTCTTTCGTCAGACAGGTAGTACTGCACTATATTCCAGTCCTCTCTGACCGCTCTAAACCGTGCCATGCTACAGCAGTGACCTCCTCTAACAACTGCACTCTTTCGTCAGACAGGTAGTACTGCACTATATTCCAGTCCTCTCTGACCACTCTAAACCGTGCCATGCTACACCAGCGACCTCCTCTAACAACTGCATTCTTTCGACAGACAGGTAGTACTGCACTATATTCCAGTCTTCTCTGACCGCTCTAAACCGTGCCATGCTACACCAGCGACCTCCCCTAACAACTGCTCTCTTTCGTCAGACTGGTAGTACTGTACTATATTCCAGTCCTCTCTGACCTCTCTAAACCGTGCCATGCTACACCAGCGACCTCCCCTAACAACTGCACTCTTTCGTCAGACAGGTAGTACTGCACTATATTCCAGTCCTCTCTGACCACTCTAAACCCTGCCATGCTACACCAGCGACCTCCCCTAACAACTGCACTCTTTCGTCAGACAGGTAGTACTGCACTATATTCCAGTCCTCTCTGACCGCTCTAAACCGTGCCATGCTACAGCAGCGACCTCCTCTAACAACTGCACTCTTTCGTCAGACAGGTAGTACTGCACTATATTCCAGTCCTCTCTGACCACTCTAAACCGTGCCATGCTACACCAGCGACCTCCTCTAACAACTGCACTCTTTCGTCAGACAGGTAGTACTGCACTATATTCCAGTCCTCTCTGACCACTCTAAACCGTGTCATGTTACACCAGCGACCTCCTCTAACTACTGCACTCTTTCGTCAGACAGGTAGTACTGCACTATATTCCAGTCCTCTCTGACCGCTCTAAACCGTGTCATGCTACACCAGCGACCTCCTCTAACAACTGCACTCTTTCGTCAGACAGGTAGTACTGCACTATATTCCAGTCCTCTCTGACCGCTCTAAACCGTGCCATGCTAGTCAAGCGACCTCCTCTAGCAACTGCACTCTTTCGTCAGACAGGTAGTACTGTACTATATTCCAGTCCTCTCTGACCACACTAAACCGTGCCATGCTACACCAGCGACCTCCTCTACTAACTGCACTCTTTCGTCAGACAGGTAGTACTGCATTATATTCCAGTCCTCTCTGACCGCTCTACACCATGCCATGCTACACCAGCGATCTCCTCTAACAACTGCACTCTTTCGTCAGACAGGTAGTACTGTACTATATTCCAGTCCTCTCTGACCGCTCTACACCGTGCCATGCTACACCAGCGACCTCCTCTAACAACTGCACTCTTTCGTCAGACAGGTAGTACTGCACTATATTCCAGTCTTCTCTGACCGCTCTAAACCGTGCCATGCTAGTCAAGCGACCTCCTCTAACTGCACTCTTTCGTCAGACAGGTAGTACTGCACTATATTCCAGTCCTCTCTGACCGCTCTAAACCGTGCCATGCTACACCAGCAACCTCCCCTAACAACTGCACTCTTTCGTCAGACAGGTAGTACTGCACTATATTCCAGTCCTCTCTGACCACTCTAAACCGTGCCATTCTACACCAGCGACCTCCCTTAACAACTGCACTCTTTCGTCAGACAGGTAGTACTGCACTATATTCCAGTCCTCTCTGACCGCTCTAAACCGTGCCATGCTACACCAGCGACCTCCCCTAACAACTGCACTCTTTCGTCAGACAGGTAGTACTGCACTATATTCCAGTCCTCTCTGACCGCTCTAAACCCTGCCATGCTACACCAGCGACCTCCCCTAACAACTGCACTCTTTCGTCAGACAGGTAGTACTGCACTATATTCCAGTCCTCTCTGACCGCTCTAAACCGTGTCATGTTACACCAGCGACCTCCTCTAACAACTGCACTCTTTCGTCAGACAGGTAGTACTGCACTATATTCCAGTTCTCTCTGACCGCTCTAAACCGTGTCATGTTACACCAGCGACCTCCTCTAACAACTGCACTCTTTCGTCAGACAGGTAGTACTGCACTATATTCCAGTCCTATCTGACCGCTCTAAACCCTGCCATGCTACACCAGCGACCTCCCCTAACAACTGCACTCTTTCGTCAGACAGGTAGTACTGCACTATATTCCAGTCTTCTCTGACCGCTCTAAACCGTGCCATGCTTGTCAAGCGACCTCCCCTAACAACTGCACTCTTTCGTCAGACAGGTAGTACTGCACTATATTCCAGTCTTCTCTGACCGCTCTAAACCGTGCCATGCTACACCAGCGACCTCCCCTAACAACTGCACTCTTTCGTCAGACAGGTAGTACTGCACTATATTCCAGTCCTCTCTGACCGCTCTAAACCGTGCCATGCTACACCAGCGACCTCCCCTAACAACTGCACTCTTTCGTCAGACAGGTAGTACTGCACTATATTCCAGTCCTCTCTGACCACTCTAAACCGTGTCATGCTACACCAGCGACCTCCTCTAACAACTGCACTCTTTCGTCAGACAGGTAGTACTGCACTATATTCCAGTCTTCTCTGACCGCTCTAAACCGTGCCATGCTACACCAGCGACCTCCTCTAACAACTGCACTCTTTCGTCAGACAGGTAGTACTGCACTATATTCCAGTCCTCTCTGACCGCTCTAAACTGTGCCATGCTACACCAGCGACCTCCTCTAACAACTGCACTCTTTCGTCAGACAGGTAGTACTGCACTATATTCCAGTCCTCTCTGACCACTCTAAACCGTGCCATGCTACACCAGCGACCTCCTCTAACAACTGCACTCTTTCGTCAGACAGGTAGTACTGCATTATATTCCAGTCTTCTCTGACCGCTCTAAACCGTGCCATGTTACACCAGCGACCTCCCCTAACAACTGCACTCTTTCGTCAGACAGGTAGTACTGCACTATATTCCAGTCCTCTCTGACCGCTCTAAACCGTGCCATGCTACACCAGCGACCTCCTCTAACAACTGCACTCTTTCGTCAGACAGGTAGTACTGCACTATATTCCAGTCTTCTCTGACCGCTCTAAACCGTGCCATGCTACACCAGCGACCTCCCCTAACAACTGCACTCTTTCGTCAGACAGGTAGTACTGCACTATATTCCAGTCCTCTCTGACCGCTCTAAACCGTGCCATGCTACACCAGCGACCTCCTCTAACAACTGCACTCTTTCGTCAGACAGGTAGTACTGCACTATATTCCAGTCTTCTCTGACCGCTCTAAACCGTGCCATGTTATACCAGCGACCTCCTCTAACAACTGCACTCTTTCGTCAGACAGGTAGTACTGCACTATATTCCAGTCTTCTCTGACCGCTCTAAACCGTGCCATGCTTGTCAAGCGACCTCCCCTAACAACTGCACTCTTTCGTCAGACAGGTAGTACTGCACTATATTCCAGTCTTCTCTGACCGCTCTAAACCGTGCCATGCTTGTCAAGCGACCTCCCCTAACAATAGCATTCTTTCGTCAATCAGGAAGTAAATATACATATTCATAAACTGGGGCGGTAACGTGGTTACGGGTTCGTATCCCGGCTGCAGGTTTCGGCTATTATTATGGTGTGGATTTGTGGGTGCCCTAACTCAGGATGTTTGCTAGCATGGAAACTGTTTTCAGGTGTGGTACGACACAAATGCTTTATTAAATTAGTTCGGTCTTTTTCCGTCGTCGAACACACACGCACCCCTCCTAAATGTTCCACAGTTAAACTATACTTTATGCGACCGCGACTATTATTACTTATTACTTTTGATGCGGTGATTTATTCCGTACTCTGGTCAGTTTTAAAATAACTATTTCCCTCACAACTAAAGGTAGCCTGTTCGACTCCGCCACGGACCACAAATATTATATCCTTGCTCTGCGGATGATCTGCACCAAGTGCATCAAAAAGTGTCGCGTGACCAGCGGTAGCATTGTTTTCTCTTTTCCTGTTATGTTCCCCTCGGGCTGTGTACTCTCACCCTCAATGCTCTACCCTAACGGTACTGTGCTACCAGCTCGTGACAACTCGGCTACTTATACGTGTTTGAAATCTTTCTTCCCTTCCCATTTTTAATGTACATTTATATTTCCCTTTTAAATAACTCTTAGCCTCATGATAAGACATGTACAGTCTCAAAACAGCCTGACCTAAGGGGGACTCAAACCCGCACCAAGAAGTACCAAGGCTAGAATCTTCAGCGACCGGCATTAAAATTGCTGTTTTCACTCCACTACTTAAGGAATAATTAATGTTAGTTAATTGTTGTGAGGGTATGAAAATAATCCTAGCGCCCTCTTGAAACTCGCCCTCTTGAACAGTTGGGGAAGTTGGGAAGTGCTGCAGGTAATGTATGGCACTCGTTAATGGGGTAAACCAGCGCTCCCGAGCTTCAAGGAGAAACTAAAGTTAAATCGATCCAGTCTTGGCAGTAATATTTAATTCCCTTGACCCGTAAACGATTAAGTGCTTTACGATATGTCAGGAGGGAGAGCCCCCCCCCCCTAGGGTTTCATTACCAAAATCATGAAGGTTTCACGAGCAGCAATATCAGCTGCTCTACGCCAAACTTCGCTCGCTACAAACCTTACTTAGTGTCAACTAATTCTCGCCAAATATTTTGGCTAGCATGCTGTTACACGAAACCTGGCTTATGCAGCCCCTTACTAAATTCAGAGGCTGGGGAACTTGCCCCAAGCCCTAAACTTGCTATCTCGTGTTTTATCACAATAATTGACAATTCGTCACTTTAAAATTATTGTTAAAACGTTTATTCTTCTATCTACTTCATGATAATCAACGTAAACATTAGCAGAAATAATCTTATTATTGCTCCTTTGTAAGTAGAAATGAAATAAGGGAGTACATTATGATAGACTGACAGTCAAATGTTTTAAAATGTGGTTGCTATGTGAAACAATTGAAATTCTGTTTCGCTTTAGGAAAGTTGGTTAGTTTAAAATTGAAACTGATAACAAGAAATATCGCGAAAACGCAAATTCTAAATTCTACAATTAAAGATGCACCTAACGTAAATCATGTGTTTTAATTTTTGTGTAGTAAGTTTCTGTCTATCCCTTACGGTTTACTACTTTTGCAAAATTCTGCAAATCTCATCCAGAATAAAGAGGCACTCAGAGAATTCAAAATATAAGTTTTATTGAGATGTAAATAACTTTAATATATGATATTTTAATAAAAACTGTTAGAGCTTTTTTGAGAAAAATTAAATTTTGAAAACTTTTTGCATACTAAGCGCAGTATGTGGTAGGTGAATTTTTGTTTTTTTAAATCTTCTTGTCGCATCCTTGGAACACACTAAAAATAAATAACTACCTTGGTATTTATCGTCGTTTTGCTTTCGAGCTAAGCTGTCCACAGCATATACACACGGACCTTTTTCTAAGACATATATTTCCGGTAAAATGTCGGCAGCTAATGTTTGTGTGAAATTCAATACCTTCTCTGGCTACCAAATACAAGATTCATCCAGAAAGAGACGCAAAGAGTAAGATACTGCAACTTTATAAACAAAGTTTTGTGTTGATAACTTTCGTTATTATTTAGTTATATCAACACGTCTGTCCCTTTCTGGATGGTCCCAGTGTATTCCCTTATAACTGTTATACTTATAACGAAACAAGTAATAAGATAGCCCGCCTGGGTAGCGTGGTGGTAGCATGTCTGCCTCACATTCAAAAGGTCGTGAGTTCAAATCTAGCTTAGAGTGAGTTACCCAGGTAAGGTATTTTTCGGGGTTTTCCCTTATCTGGAGAAGACGAATATCGAGTAACTTTAAGCTTCATGGACCCCGAGATCATTTGTGCATCATATCGTCAATTGCATTCATCGTCCGATATGACCAAACCAGGTTAAAGGACGTAAAACTACCTCGTAAAACAAACTTCAGAGGCTATTCCCAGAAAATTCAAGATATACATTTTATTTGTCGTGTAAATATCCTTAATATATGACATTTTAATCAAAATCGTTAGAGCCATTTTTGAGGAAATTAAAACTTTCGAAAAAAGTTCCAAGTAAAGGGTAGTTGAGGGTGGGGGGATTTTCTTAAAATCTTCGTGTGTATTTTTGGAAGGTACGAAAGTTTTGTATTTAACGGTTTTTTTCGTTTTTGAGCTATGCTGTTCATAGGCACACACACAAGGATATTTTTCTAAAAAAAATTGGATTCAGGGGGTCTCAAAACATGTATTTCCGGTGAAATCTCTGTGCGAAACCGTTGGGCGCATTACAATACCTTCTCTATAGATTATGTACACAGTACGTGTAGAGAAAGTAATTGTTAACCGCCAGCAGAGAAACTTCTTTCCAGCTGCCTGATGATGGCGACGGAATACGCCGTTGAAAGTTTGGAAATCAATGCAGCACCTACCTGCCTGACATCCCGAGAACAAACTATTACCTAATAACCAGCGCCGGGAAGGTTTCAAGCCCTTGATTGTTACATGCCTCGTTTCACAAACTTCCTACTCAAATATTAAACGCCATGTTTACCACTTAAACACAAATAACTATTTGTAAGAAAACTTTGGATCAGCTAGAAAAAGTTATATGAATGTACACGAGATACTACATTTTCTACAGGTACTATGTACATAGTGTATAGAGAAGATATTGTAACGCACCCAAAAATTCGATACCGAGATTCCACCGGAAATACATGTTTTGGGACCCCTGAATCCCAAAAAAAAAGCATTTCTGGAAAAAGGTGCATGTGTGCCTCTGAACAAAAAGAGACCATTAAACACCAGACTTGGTATTTCAGTTTGGTATCTTCCAAGGATGCGACACGAAGATTTTCAAGAAAATCGCACCACCCCCAATTACCTTTTACATGTTAAAAATTCGAAAATGTCTTTTTTTTCAACAATAGCTCTGACGATTTTGATTAAAATCTATTATATTAAAGATATTTACATGACAAATAAAATGCATATCTTGAATTTTCTGCGAATAGCCTTAAAAGACCTCTTTATCCTGGATGATTTTATTGAATTTTGCATAACTGGTAAACCGTGAGAGATAGACAAAACTTACCACACAAAAAATGTAGATCTCGTTAAAATTCACAGTTCATGTCATATACATGTTTCCTGTGGAGTTGACCGTTTTCGAGATATTTCTTGTCATGAACTTCAGCTTTAAAGTGCTTAAACTTTCCTCATACGCGAACCTGTCAACTCCTGGCTACGTAAAGGAACCGATTTCAATCCCATAGCAACCACACTTTAAAACATTTGACTGTCAGTTTAGCGTAGTGTATTCCCTTATTTCCCTTCTACTTGTAAAAGAACTAAGTAATAAAACAGTTTCTGCTAATGCTTTAGCGTTAAATACCTAGAAGAATAAGCTTATTATCAATAACCTGTTACAGATATGTAGAGAAAGTCACGTGAATGGAGCACATCAGATTTTTAATTTCTCTACACGTACTATGTACATAGTGTATAGAGAAGGTATTATAGTAATGCACCCAAAAAATCGATAAGGAGATTTAAGCGGAAATATATGTTTTGAGACCCCCCGAATGCAATAAAAGCATTTTTAGAAAAACCTCCGTGTGTGCATCTATCTGTCTGTGTGTATGTGTGTGTTTGTGTCAGTAGGCAACAAAGCTCAAAAACGAAAAGACCGTTAAATACCAAACTCTGTATTCACGTTTGGTATCTTGTAAAGATGTGATTCGAAGATTTTCAAGAAAATCTCCACCCCAAACTACCGTTTATTTGGAAAAATTTTCCAAAATTTTGTTTTTCTTAAAAATGGCTTTAACGATTTTGATTAAAACACCACATATTAAAGCCATTTATATCACAAAAAATCTGATGTGTACCATTCACATGACTTTCTCCATATCCCTGCAACAAATAATTCTTAAAAAGCTTATACTTCTATTTACTTTATGCTAATCAGAAAAAAATTAGCAGAAATAGTCTTATTACTCGCTTCCTTGTAAGTAGAAGCGAAATAAGGGACAACCGTAGGTTAAAGTGATAGTTAAAAGCTGGTTGCTATGTCAATGAAGTTCCTTTGTTTATATGGATAGGAGTTGACAAGTTCCTGTATGAGAAAAGTATACGTTTTTCATAGCAGAAACCAAAAATAAGGAATGTCACAAAAACCACGAACTCAACGAAAAAAATGTATATAGCATAAATTGTTTTTAATGTGCTCTACACTTTCTGTTTAGTAAGTTGTTGTCCATCTCTTACGGTTTAGCAGTCATTCAAAATTTAGTAAAATTCATCCAGAATAAACTACTCTTCAGAGGCTATTCCCAGAAAATTCAAGATATATATTTCATTTTTCAGATAAATATGTTTAATATCTGAAATTTTAATCAAAATCGTTAGAGCCATTTTTGAGAAAATCAAAATTTTCGAAAAAAGTTCCATGTAAAGGGTAGTTGGGGGTGGGGGATTTTTCTCAAAATCTTCGTGTCGCATCCTTGGAAGATACTAAACTTAAATACCAAGTTTGGTATTTTACCGACTTTTCGTTTTTGAGTTATCGTGTTCACAGACACACGGACACACACACACGCGGACCTTTTTGTGAAAATGCTTTTTTTGGATATTGGGGACCCTAAAATACATTTCCGGTGGAATCTCGGTATCGAATTTTTTGGTGGAGTGCAATACTTTCTCTATACACTATGTACATAGTGCGTATGGAGAAAGTAAAAATGTATATCTTGAATTTTCTGGGAATAGCCTTTGAAGACTACTTTATTCTGGATGAGCTTTACGGAATTTTACATAAATGCTAAACCGTAAGAGATGGACAAAAACGTACCCGACAAAAAATGTAGAGCACGTTAAAACACACAATTTGTTTTATATACATTTTTTTTCGTGGAGTTGAGCTTTTTTAGATATTCCTTGTTATTGGTTTCAGCTTTGAAAAACGAATAATTTTCTCATACAGGAATTTGTCAACTCCTGTCCATACAAACAAAGGAACTTCAGTCACATAGCAACCAGCTTCTATCACTTTAGCCTATGGTACTCCCTTATTTCGCTTCTACTTACAAGGAAGCAAGTAATAAGACTATTTCTGCTATTTTTTTTTTCTCAATTAGCATGAAGTAAATAGAAGCATAAGCTTTATAACAATAATTTGTTGCAGAGATGTAGAGAAAGTCATGTGAATGGAACACATCAGGTTTTATTTCTTGTTTTTACCACACTTAGCAAATAAAATGATTTTGGAGTATTATTTTGGAATGATGACTCATAATTTTAGTGAATATCCAAACTTAGATGACTGTTAGGTGTTGGTAAACTCAGTTTGTTTGTTATATTCTACACAGGACAGCTGTTTTATTAAGAATTTGTTCCCTACAGAGCTTTCAAAGACCTCCCATCTCCCATTCCTGTGTTTATGTATGGCACCTGTAAGGAAACGGGCGTGCCTGGAATGACGTAGAAGTACCCTGTAGTGCCCATAGATGTCGTCATTCTCCGGCTAGAAACTCTCGTCACATTTTCCTATTAAAATTTTTCTCCGGGAAAGGTGAGGAAAGCATATTAAAAATACATAGCATGTCTAGCTCCGGAAGAGAAAATGAAAAAAGGTTTTCGTTCTCGCCGAGGTACGCGATTTAAAGCTATAGCGAAATAATTCAAACT
This sequence comes from Hymenopus coronatus, assembly GCA_030762935.1. Taxonomy (NCBI): domain Eukaryota; kingdom Metazoa; phylum Arthropoda; class Insecta; order Mantodea; family Hymenopodidae; genus Hymenopus; species Hymenopus coronatus. The sequence goes on along the minus strand of CM060881.1, from coordinate 20,407,595 downwards.
TTGTTGTTTTTAAAGAAGAGGAAGGAGGCACAGGTCAGCGTCCAGGAACAGTGGCGGATAATCATCATTATTAATATATTAAAACTACTTTTTAATGTAACGTTGCTCATGGACAATTCTAGTTAAAAAGAAGTAGTAGAATAAAAAAAAATCTGATGCGTTCCATTCACATGAGCTTCTCTACATCTCTGCAACAAATTATTGTTAAAAAGCTTATACTTTTATCTACTTCATGCTAATCGCGAAAAAAATAGCAGAAATACCCTCATTACTTGCTTACTTGTAAGTAGAAGCGAAATAAGGGAGTACCATAGATTAAAGTGACAGTCAAAAGCTGGTTGCTATGTGACTGATGTTCCTTTGTTTGTATGGACAGGAGTTGGCAAATTCCTGTATGAGAAAAATATGTTTTTCAAAGCTGTAACCGAAAACAAGGAATACATAAAAAACGATCAACTCCATGAAAAAATGTATATTACATAAATTGTGTATTTTATCGTGCTCTACATTTTTGTCTGGTAAGTTTTTGTCCATCTCTTACGGTTTAGCAGTTATCCAAAATTCCGTAAAATTGATCCAGAATAGTCTTCAGAGGCTAATCCCAGAAAATTCAAGATATAAATCTTATTTTTCATGTAAATATTTTTAATACACGATATTTTAATCAAAATCAAAACCATTTTTAAGAAAATAAAAAAGTTCGTAAAAAGTTCCATGTAAAGAGTAGTTGGGTGTGGGAGGATTTTCTTGAAAATCTTCGTGTTGCACCCTTGAAAGATACTGAACTTAGTACTAAGTTTGGTATTTAACGTACTTTTCGTTTTTGAGCTATGCTGCGCACACACACACGGACATTTTTCTAAAAATGCTCTTTTTGATTCAGGGGTTCTTAAAACATGTATTGCCGGTGAAACCTCGGTATTGATTTTTGGGTGCATTACAATACCTTCTCTATACACTATGCACATAGTACGTATAGAGAAAGTAAAAAGAGCATAGAGTTAAATGTTTCTTTTCCAAACAAGCCGTGTGTAGGACAGGAATTGGTTAGATAGAGTCAGATTGAAGAATTCAATGCCATAGCCGGGATTTGAACCACGAGTCTCCTGGTCTCTATACGTTTCTGTAACCAATGAGCTGCTATGGCAACATTCTGACACGCCATAAATTCCTTAACTGTCTGGCATGTTTCCTGGTGAACCATAAGGATATCACATGTAAGTATAGATTTCTTCAAATATGATGACCTTCAAACAGGACCGCTCCCTCCTTCCACTGGGTAATAAGCATTACCAATACGAACCTATACTAGAAGCGAGAGGCAACATAGTAAAATATCTATTTGCTAAAGACTCTGTTTGCAAGTCTAAATTCGCGCCTCAGTTAAGGGACCAGTAAGTGGAAGACCTGGTAACTGATAGAGTTGATTTCCAACCGCAAACTTCTTAAACCCAAACATGAAAATCAATCCGCCTTTGTCACATGGTTATCATGTTCTGAAAAATACAGTACTTCAGGTTGATTGACTATGAAACCTGGGACTTAAAGTACTTGCAACATTGTAAGTCGCCATTGGGGTTGTCATCTCAAAATAATTTGAAATCACCTTGTGGTTTACCGGGAAACATGCGAGTCAGTTGAGAAATTCAATGCTATGTCGGCATGTTGCCATGGTAGCTCAGTGGTAGAGCAACCAGCTAGAGATCGGGAGATCCGTGGTTCAAATCCCGGCTATAGCATTTTATTACTTTCTGTACAAGTACTATGTACATAGTGTATAGAGAAGGTGCACTCCACCCAAAAATTCGATACCGAGATTTCACCGGAAATATATATCTTAGGGTCCCCTGTATCCAAAAAAAAAGCATTTTCACAAAAAGCTGTGTGTCCGTGTGTCTGTGAACACGATATTACAAAAACAAAAAGTCGGTAAAATACCAAACTAGGTATTTAAGTTTAGTATCTTCCAGGGATGGGACACGAAGATTTTGATAAAAATCCCCACAACCCAAACTACCCTTTACATGAAACTCTTTTCGAAAATGTTGATTTTTCTACAAAATGGCTCTAACGATTTTGATTGAAATATCGACATGACAAAATGTATATCTTGAATTTTCTGGGAATAGCCTCTGAAGAATACTTATTCTGGATGAATTTTACAGAATTTTGCATAACTGCTAAACTTGAAGACATGGAGAAAAACTTATCACAGAAAAATTGTAGAGTACGTACGCTAAAACACACAATTAATGTTATAAACATTTTTTTCGTGGAGTTGATTTTTTAAAGATATTCCTTGTTTGTGGTTTCAGCTTTAAAAAACTTTTCTCATACACGAATTTGTCAACTCTTGTCCATATAAACTAAGGAACTTCAGTTCCATAACAACCAGCTTTTGACTATCACGTTAACCTATGGTACTCCCTTATTTCGCTTCTACTTACAAGGAAGCAAATAATATGACCACTTCTGCTATTTTTTTCTGATTAGCATGAAGTAAATAGAAGCATAAGCTTTTTAACAATAATTTGTTGCAGAGATGTAGAGAAAGTCATGTGAATGAGGCGTTTCTTCAGTCTGACTCTTCCTATCCAAGAACATCATTGACGATGAAAACCATAAACATGATTCCTTAAAAGGGCTGTTGGGCCCTTAAAATAGAGTACAAATTAATTTAATATCTAAGGTGTCTGATAGAGGCGTGGCCAAATAACAGGACCGCTCGCCTCCCATCAAGGCGGCCAGGGTTCGATCCCAAGCGCCCACATGTGCGATTTGTGGTGGACGAAGCGGGTTTTGTCCGGGTCCTCCGGTTTCCCCCAACTCTTATTCGACAAATTGCTTTATCATCATCATCTTTCCTGTCATCCATTCGCTTGCATTTCATATGATCCACTTCCTCCCGCTCATGTCTGACTACAGGACAGGTTCTTCATTCTGTGGTTTCTTGCCGTTTGCTCCCTGACAGGCTTCTGACCTCTAGGCATCCGCTTGTAAGTCCTAGGGGAGTGTCAGTCCTACATATGATCCACTTCCTCACACTCATGTTTGGCTATGGGCCAGGTTATCCATTCTGTGGTTTCGTGCCGTTGGCTCCCCGACAGACTTCTGACCCCTTGACATCCGCTTGTAAGTCCTAGGGGTCTTAGTAATACATGAAGTTACCATGGTAACCATTACACTAGGGAGGACGTATTTTTCTCATACGGGAACTTATCAAAACCTGGCCTTGCAAAGAAACGAATTTCAGTCCCCAGCAACCACATTTTAAAACATTTGACTGTCGGTTTAGCCTAGTGTATTTCCATATTTATCTTCTACTTAGAAAGGAACTAAGTAATAAGGCCGTTTCAGATAATGTTTTAGCATAAAATGTATACAAGAATAAGCTTATTAACAATAGTGTATTTCAGAGATGTAGAGAAATTCATGTGAATGGAGCACATCAGGTTTTTACTTTGTACATAAGGATAAAGAATTATTGTATTCCACCCAAAATTCTATGTCGAGATTTCACCGGAAATACATGCTTTAGCAGCCCCTGTATCCAAAAAAAAAAAAAAAATAATAATAATTTTCAGAAACAGGCCCCTCTGTGTGTGTGTGTGTGTGTGTGTGTGTGTGTGTTTGTATGTCTGTGTCTGTGGACAGCACAAAAATAAATACCAAACTTGGTATTTCAGTTTGGTGTCTTCCAAGGATGCGTCACGAAAATTTTCAAGAAAATTCCCCCACATGTAACTACCCTTTGCATGCAAAAATAAACGAAAATGTTGTTTTTCTTAAAAATTGCTCTAACGATTTTGATTAAAATACCACACATTAAAGCTATTTATATCACAAATGAAACGTTTATCTTAAATTTGCTTGGAATGGCATCCAAAGACCTGTTTATTCTGGATGAATTTTGCTTAGTTTGGCATAACTGGTAAACCGTAAGAGATAGACAAAAATTCACAATACAATAAATGTAGGTCTTGTTAAAATACACAAAGTATGTCATATACATTTTTTGTAGAGTTTTTGAGATATTCCTTATTATTAGTTTCAAATGTGAAGTACCTATACTTTTATCAGACGGAAGTGTGCGTGTTTCTTTTGTTCTACTCCTGGCCAAGCAAATACGCGATTTGCAACGACAATCGCTTAACGACAGCTTTTAAAACATTTGACTATCACTTTACCCTAGTGCATTCCCTTAGTTCCTAAATAATAAAATTCTGCTAATGTTATCTCGATTAACATGGTGTTGAAAGAAGCATTATCTTTTGCAAGAAGTTCCTTTGTGGGCAGCCAGAGAAATCAATGTGAATGTAAGACATAAGATTTTTATAATACACGTGAGGTATAAACTTCAATATTATTTTGGAATTTCAAATTTTCAGTCACATATGTCGTTAAAGTCTAGTTCCCCCACTGTTTTACTTTACATGCTGAACAACAGTCTTCATAAGGACTCCAGGTGGACTAGGAGAAGTTACACTTCTGCTCCCCAGGGCTGCTATAGGTCTATGAGAGAAAACAGCTTTGTCAGAAAATGCTGTTCCTCGCCGGGTAGAGTAGTCACATCGCTGTTTATGTGCAACTTGGTCCCACACACGAAAAGAAACAAGAGTCATTTTGTACATCGTTAACATCGCGCAAGTTCGGACAACTTTCTCAAGGACACTCTCGACCTCTACTTCACAGCATTTTCTCCCATTTACCTCTCTGTGCCAGTTTCTCTCTGCTGGGACCAAATTACACTTCATCCCTCCTCTCAAAACTCAAAACTGCTGCTTAAAAACAAGAACATTTCATTCACATGACTTTCTCTACATCTGTGCAACGAGTTATTGTTAAAAAGCTTATGCTTCTATTAACTTCATGCTAATCGAGAAAAACTTAGCAGAAATAGTCTTATTCCTTGTAAGTAGAAGCGAAATAAGGGAGTACCATAGGTTAAAGTGATAGTCAAAAGCTGGTTGCTATGTGACGAAGTTCCTTTGTTTGTATGGACAGGAGTTGACAAATTACTGTATGAGAAAAGCGTAAGTTTTTTAAAGCTGAAACCAAAAACAAGGAATATCTCAAAAACGATCAACTCAACGAAAAAAAAAGCATGTAACATAAATTGTGTGTTTTAAAGTGCTCTACATTTTTTGTGCGGTAAGTTTTTGTCCATCTCTTACGGTTTAACAGTTAACTAAAATTCCGTAAAATTCCAGAATAAGGTAGTCTTCAGAGGTTATTCCCAGAAAATTCGAGATACACATTTTATTTGCTATGTAAATATTTTAAATATAAGAAATTTTAATCAATCATTACAGCTATTTTTGAGAAAATCAAAATTTTCGAAATTTTTTTGCATGTAAAGGGTAGTTTGGGTGGGGGGAATTTCTTGAAAGTCTTCGTGTCGCATGCTTGGAAGATACTGAACTTAAATACAAGTTTAGTATTCAACGGTTTTTTCGCTATGCTGTCCACACACACACACATTGGGTGTAATACAATACATTCTCCGTCCACTATATACGAGGTACGTCCAGAAAGAAAATTCCGTTTCAATTTATCTCCGCTGCAGCGCTGCGATCGCAGTTCCGCATTTGCGCGGTAGACGCTGTGTATCAAGGATAAGAAACGTGCGCCACTTTGAGATCGCTGTCAGCCACATACGCTTTGTTGTGCTTGTTTACAATGTCGGTGTTGATTGAAAATCCCGCCGCTTGTGAAATCAGATCTGTGATCGTTTTCTGAATGCTAGGAAAGTGAAACCAATTGAAATTTATCGGCAATTTGCTGTCAAAAGGTGCTGTTTTTCTTCAGACAACGCACGACCACACACTGCAAATGTGACGATAAACCTCCTACAGGGATTTGGCTGGGACGTGTTTGACCATCCTCCGTACAGCCCTGACCTCGCTCTAGCGACTTTCATCTGTCTTACATCTCAAGTCTTTCCTTGGCGGTCAACACTTCAACAATGACGAAGAGCTGAAAGAAAATGTTTCCAGCTTTTTGAAGACACAGGCGGCAAACTTCTATGAAGAAGGTATACAAAAACTTGTGCCACGCTATGACAAATGCCTGCAAATTTTGGTAGTTATGTGGAAAAGTAGTTTAAGAGTTGTAGAATTTTGTGCAATAAATAATTATTCTGTATCTGTACACAATTTAATTCTATTACCAAACGGAACTTACTTTCTGAACGTACCTCGTAAATACGGAGCTAGAGAAAGTAAAAATAACTATTCTGTGTAAGAATTTGTTGCAGAGCCGGTAGAGAAGGTCGTGTGAATTTAACACATGAGAATACTTTAATGCATTTCCAGTTCAGCGAATATCTTTAAATATCGACAACTGGCTATTGAAGAAATGAGAAAGAGTAGGCACATTCTATTATATGGCCCTCACTGCTGACGCATGCAGTATTCATGTTGTTTCTTATCCAGTAGCGCAAGTCTCGTGTCGTTGCAATTCTAGTGGCGCTCAATGTCTGCTTAAAAAAAAACATGCAAAATGTTTCCATTAAAATGCAGTATAGAGTACACGATAAAGCATTTCATTCCGCCGTAATCTTATTGCTTTAAAGACTTTTTACTTCTTTTGAAAGGAATGGTTGCAGCTAAAATGAAACCAAATAATGCTCAATTCGGAGATTGCCACTACTGACAAGCGCATCGCTAATAAAATCTGGTGCATTACATTTTTACTTTCTCTATACGTACTATGTACATAGTGTATAGAGAATGTATTGCACTCCACCAAAAAATTCGATACCGATACCGAGATTTCAATATATATTTTAGGGTCCCCTGTAGCCAAAAAAAGTATTTTCAGAAAAAGGTCCGTGAGCATGTGTATCCGTGTGTCTGTGAACACGATAACTCAAAAACGAAAAGTCGGTAAAATACCGAACTTGGTATTTAAGTTTAGTATCTTCCAGGGATGTGACACGAAGATTTTGAGAAAAATCCCCGCACCCCCAACTACCCTTTACACGGAACTTTTTTCGAAAATTTTGATTTTCTCAAAAATGGCTGTAACGATTTTGATTAAAATTTCGGATACTAAACATATTTACCTGACAAATGAAATGTATATCTTGAATTTTCTGGGAATAGCCTCTGAAGAGTAGTTTATTCTGGATGAATTTTACTAAATTTTGAATGACTGCTAAACCGTAAGAGATGGACAAAAGCTTACCACTCAAAAAATGTAGAGCACATTAAAAGACACAACTTATGTAGCATACATTTTTTTCTTGGAGTTGGTCGTTTTCTAGATATTCCTTTTTTTTTTTTTATCAGGATCGAAAATCTTAACTTTTCTCATACACGAATTTGTCAACTCATGTCCATACAAACAAAGGAACATCAGTCACATAGTAACCAGCTTTTGACTATCGCTTTAACCTATGCTACTCCCTTATTTCCTTTCTACTTAAAAGGAAGCAAGTAATAAGACTATTTCTGCTAATTTTTCTAGATTAGCGTGAAGTAAATAGCAGCATAAGCTTTTAAAGAATAATTTGTTGCAGGGAAATAGAGAAAGTCATCATCAGATTTTTACTTTCTCTATAGGCAATATGTACATAGTGTATAGAGAATGTATTGCACTCCACCAAAAAATTCGATACCGATATTTCACCGGAAATATGTTTTAGGGTCCCCTGTATCCAAAAAAGTAATTTTCACAAAAAGGTCCGTGTGTGTGTGTTTGTGTCCGTGTGTCTGTGAACACAATAACTTAAAAACGAAAAGTAGCTAAAATACCGAACTTGGTATTTAAGTTAAGTATCTTCCAAGGATGCGACATGAAGATTTTGGGAAAAATCCCCCTACCCCAAACTACCCTTTACCTGACAAATAATATGTACGTCTTGAATTTTCTGGGAATAGTCTCTGAAGTGTACTTTATTCTGGATGAATTTTACGGAATTTGCATAAATGCTAAACCGTAAGAGATAGGCAAAAACTTATCACACAAAAAAATTTAGAGCACGTTAAAGCACACAATTTACGTATATACATTTTTCGTGGGGTTAACCGTTTTTGAGATATTCTTTGTTATTGATTTCAGCTCTGAAAAACTTGATACTTATGTCATACAGGAATTTGTCAACTCAATACAAACAAAGGAGCTTCAGTCACATAGAAACCAGATTTTTACAATCACTTTAATCTAAGGTACTTCCTTATTTCGCTTCTTCTTACAAGGAAGAAAGTAATAAGACTTTTCTGTTAATTTTTCTCGATTAGCAGAAGTAATTAGAAGCATATGCTTTTTAAGAATAATTTGTTGCACAGTTGTAGAGAAAGTCATGTGAATGGAACACATCAGATTTTTATATAGTTATTATAATACACTGGAAATGGAATGAGTGGATAGAGCAGTGCGATTTTTACACGCAAGGTTCCTCTTTGAGCTAAACATAGCGAATTAGTAGGGTTTTACCTGGTTTGTCGTGTACAGCGGTTTTATTGGGCAGCTAAAGCATTTGTTAACGGTCAGAAAAAGAGTTATCCAGCAAATTTGAGTATTGAGCTGTTGAACTAGAAAATAAAATAAATGACGTTAGATTGGGTTCACTTTGTTTTTCTGAAGCTACATTAGGGCGTTCGATGCTCACCCATTTCTAACTAAGGATATTTTTACTTTTTCTAGCCGCGTATGTACAATGTACATAGGGAAGTATTGTATTCCACCCAAAAATTCCATGTCGAGATTTCACCGAAAATACATGTTTTAGGACCCCCTGAATCCAAAAACAGCATTTTCAGAAAAATTTCCATATGTATTTGTCTGTGTATGTGTGTGTGTACAGCATAGCTCAAGAACGAAAAGACCGTTAAATACCAAACTTGGTAATTAAGTTTGGTATCTTCCAAGGATGCGACACGAAGATTTTCAAGAAAATCCCCCCCCCATCCCTATCTACACTTTATATGGTCAAATTTTCTAAAATTTTGTTTTTCTTAAAAATGGCTCTAACAATTTCGATTAGAATACCACGTATTAAAGCGTATTCCTAAACAAATAAAATTTATATCTTGACTTTTCTGGGAATATCTTCTAAAGATCTCTTTATTCTGGATGAATTTTGCTTAATTTGGTTTAACTAGTAAACCGTAAGAGGTAGACAAAAACTTACTATACAAAAAATACTCAAGTTATGTCATAAACATTTTTTTCGTGGAGCTTACCATTTTCGAAGTATTCCTTGTTATTAGTTTCAGTTGTGTTTTCTCAGACGCAAGTGTCCATTTTTGTTCTATTCCTGGCCTAGCAAAGAAGCGATTTGCAATGATATTCGCATAAAACATTTGACTATCACATTAAACTAGTGCATTCCCTTAGTTCCATTCTACTTATAAGGCATTAAGTAATAAAATTCTGCTAATGTTTATCTCGATTAGCATGGTGTTGAAAGAAGAGTTATCTTTTGTAAGAAGTTTGTTTGTGGAGTAGCTAAGAACGTCATGTGAGTATAACACATCAGATTTTTCCATTGATGAAGAATAAAAAATCTTGTGTGTTCCATTCATATAACTTTTTCTACTCGTTCCGCAAACAAACTTTTTATCTAGGAGACTAGTCTGTTATCTACATCAAGTCCTTTAAAACCTGGTCGCCTTGTGATGCAATTTACATTGCATTCTCTTTTCTCACCAGGAGTAAACAAACAAGAAATGAGAAGAAATATGTCTGTCCCTTCCAGAAATGTTGAAGTGCCTTAAAATGTATACCAGTAATTCAGAATATCTCGAGAACGGTTAACTCTACAAAGAAAATATATTTGACATAAACTATCTACATGTAAGTGTTTGTCTATGTAATACGGTTTGCCAGTTATATAAAAGACTTCCAGAATGAAGAGATCTTCAGAGCCTATTCGCAGAAAATTCAAGATATACATTTCATTTGTCACAAAAACATATAAAACAAAGTATTTTAATCAAAATCGTTAAAGCCATTTTGGAGAAAATCAAAATAGTTGAAAATGTTTCCATATAAAGGGTAGTTTTTGCTGGGGGGACTTTCTTCAAAATCTTTCCTTGAAAGCTATAAACCTAAATTCCAAGTTAGGTATTTAATAGTCTTTTCGTTTTAGAGCTATGCTATCACACAGACACACACACACACAAACACACACGCAAGGACCTTTTTGGAAAAAAAAAAAAAATGCGGACTCAGGAGACCCAATAGCATATTTCCGGTGAAATCTCGGTATCGAATTTTTGGGTGCATTACAATACCTTCTCTATAGTCTACGTACATAGAAAGTAAAAATCGCTTTTGTTTTAGAGGCAAAAGCAAACTACGCCATTGCTAGTGTATAAACTAAATAGATTGGCTCTAACGAATACTTTCAAATGTTTATTGCATTTGCACACTTTTTATAGTGCGTGTGTATCCGTGTATAACTCAAAAACGAAAAGTCGGTAAAATACCAAACTTCGTATTTGAGTTTAGATCTTCCAGAGATGCAGCAAGAAGATTTTCAAAAAAAAATTCCTTCCATCCGAAACTACTCTTTACATGAAAAAATTTAAAAATGTAAATTTTATTAAAAATTACTAACGATTTTGATTAAAATATCGTGTATCATACGTTAATATGACAAAATATACATCTTTAATTTTCAAGGAATAGCCTCTGAAGACTTCTACTGGTAAACCGTAAGAAAAAGACGGAAACTTACTACACGAAAAATGTAGATCTTGTTAAAAACACACAAAATGACATATACATTTTTTCGTGGACTTAACAATTTTTGAGATACCCCTTGTTAATTGGTTTCAATTTTAAAATACTTAAAGTTTTCTCATACGGGAATAATTAAATGGTCATACAAAGAAATCAATTGCAAGCACAAGGCAACCACCTTTTAAAATATTTGACTATCGCTTTAGCATTGTGTATTCCATTATTTCCATTCTACTTACAGGGAAGCAAGTAACAAGACCGTTTCTGCTAATGTTTATACTGATTATCTTTTAATAGGGTTTGTAACAGAATAAGTAGAAAAATCTGATGTGTTCCTTTCACATGACTTTCTCTATATCACTGCAACACATTATTCTATTTACTTCATCTAATGGAGCAAAAATTAGCAGAAATAGTCTTATTACTTGCTTCCTTGTTAGTAGAAGCGAAATAAGGGGGTACCATAGGTTAAAGTGATAGTCAAAAGCTGGTTGCTCTGCTTATTTGAAAGTACAACGCGCTTCCTAGCTCTCATTAAGATTCTCACATGTCCAGATCTGTTGCGAAGCATGCAGTAATTGCAGGTCATGGAGGACACACTAGCTACCTAGTATTGAAATAACCATGGAAAAATTGATTAGAAAATTTGTAATCTATATTTTCACTTTGTTTTATGCATCAGTTATTAATTTGATCGTATTTCCAATCCTGTGAAATAAAAATCTGACGTGTTCCATTCACATGACTTTCTCTACATCTCTGCAACAAATAATTGTTAAAAAACTTATGTCTCTATTTACTTCATGCTAGGCAAGAAAAAGTAGCAGAAATAGTTTTATTACTTGCTTCCTGTAAGCAGAAGGGAAATAAGGGAGTAGCATAGGTTAGAGTGATCATCAAACGCTGGCTGCTATGTGACTGAACTTCCTATGTTTGTATGGACAGGAGTTGACAAATCCTGTATGATTTTCAAAACTGAAACTAAAAACAAGAAATATCTTAAAAACGATCAACTCCACGAAAAAAATGAATATTACATAAATTGAGTGTGTTAAAGTGCCCTACATTTTTTGTGTTGTAAGTTTTTGTCCATCTCTTACGGTTTACCACTGATGCAAAAATCAGTAAAATTCATCCAAAATAAAATAGTCTTCAGAGGCTATTCCAAGAAAATTCAAGATCTTATTTATCAGGTAAATATCTTTAATATACGACATTTCAATCAAAATCGTTAGAGCCATTTTTGAGAAAATCATTTTCGATTTTTTTCCATGTAAAGGGTAGTTTGGGGTGGAGGGGTTTTCTCAAAATCTTCGTGTCGTATCCCTGGAAGATAGTAAACTTAAATACAAAGTTTGGTGTTTTACCGACTCTTCATTTTTGAGTGTTCACAGACAAACAGACACATGCACACACGGACACACACACACACATACATATGGACTTGTTTCCAAAAATGCTTTTTTTGGATACATGGGACCCTAAAATGTTTATTTCCGATGAAATCTCGGATTCGAATTTTTGGATGGAATGCGTCAGCTTCTCTATACACTGTGTACATAGTACGTGTAGAGAAAGTAAAAAAAAGTCCAGGTTTACGTCTGTGTGTGAATAACATGACTCAAAAAAGAAAGCTCGCCATTCTGCAAGTATGCAGCACACGATATTCAAAAGAATCTTGCCAACAAAAGTATTGTTTACATTTTTTCGAAGTTTTTCGTTTCTTCAAAAACGACTAGAAGTATTTTGATTCAAATATCACATGTTTAAGATATTTTTATGACAAATGTGTTGCATATCTTGAACTTTCTAGAATAGCCTCTGGAGTCCTCTTCATTCTGGAAAAAGGCTTACTATAGAAAACAAGAAGATCTGATTAAAGCACACAATTTTCTGTCGTATACTTTTTTATGAACTTCAAAATTTCTGAAATATTCCTTGTTATTGCTTTAAAGCTCCCTGTTCTTATATTTTTTTCAATTGGGATGTCGTTATTTGTTTTTCTTTTGTTTTTTACTTTCTCCAGCCAATACGTACGGTGTACTTACTGAATAGTCAAAGTAATGAATTCCACCACATAATTCTGTCGTGATTTCACCGAAAAATATATTTTGAGGTCCCCTAAGTAAAAAAACTGTTAGAAAAAGGTCCGTGTGTGTATGTGTGTCTCTAGTCAGCATAGATAAAAAACAAAGAGACCGTTAAAAACCAAACCCCATATTTAACTTCAGTATCTTCAAAGGAAACGACACGAAGTTTTCAAGAAGATCCTCTCACCCCGAACTACCCTTTATGTGCAGAGATTTCGAAACTTATTGTTTTCTCAAAAATGGATGTAATGATTTTGATTAACATTTCTAATATTAAATATATTTACATGACAAATAAAATGTTTAACTTGAATTTTCTGAGAATAGTTTCTGAAGACCTGTTTATTCTGGATGTCTTTTTCTGAATTTTGCATAACTGGTAAACCTTAAGAGATACACAAGAACTTACTACACAAAAAATGTAGATGTACTTAAAACACACAATTTGTCATACAGTTTTTTACTTTCTTTATACGTACTATGTAAGTGTGTAGAGAAGGTACTGTAATACACCCAAAAATTCGATACCGAGATTTCACCGGAAATACATACTTTTGAGTCCCCCAAATCCGAGTGTGTGTCTGTGAACAGCATAGCTAAAAACGAAAAGACTGTTAAATACCAAACTTGGTATTTAAGTTTGGTATCTTCCAAGGATGAAACACAAAGGTTTTCAAGAAAAAGCCCCCACCCCAAAGTATCCTTTATATTGAACTTTTTTCGAAAATTTTGATTTTCTAAAAAAAGACTCTAAATGATTTTGATTAAAATCTCGTATATTACTCATATTTACATGCCAAATAGAATGCATATCTTGAATTTTCAGGGAATAGCCTCTGAAGACCTCTTTATTCTGGATGAATTTCGCCGAATTTTACATAACTGGTAAAACGTAAGACATAGACAAAAGCTTAGTGCACAGAAAATGTAGAGCACATTAAAACACGCAATTTATGTTATATATGTTTTTTTCGTGGAGTTGCTCGTTTTTGAGTTATTCATTGTTTTTGATTTCACCTTTCAAAAACTTATATTTTCTCATACAGAAATTTGTCAACTCCTGTCCATACAAACAATAACCTATGCTACTCCCTTATTTCGCTTCTACTTACAAGGAAGCAAGTAATAAGACTATTTCTGCCAATATTTTCTCAATTAGCATGAAGTAAATAGAAGCATAAGCTTTTTAACAATATTTAGTTGCAGAGATGTACAGAAAGCCATGTGAATGGAGGACATCAGATTTTTTTTTGAGCAGTGTATAAATTAATGCTAGTGTTGGAGCTGTGTTTAAAATGGACGACCTGCAGGTTACGCCACTGCAGCCAATACCACCACTACCTCTTTAACACGTGACATTATTTATGGATGGCCTTTAAGTGCACACCGAGTCTCCGTGTGTGGAATGAAATACCATTTGGAAAATCATTTTCAGCGGTGTAGGTTGCCTAGCCTGCAGCAAATGGCAGAAGCGATATTTCTATTACACCTATGTGTGTTTCTCAGCTCCAGAGAAAACCTGCACTACCATTTGATGAGGGGATATCGCTAACTTTACATCCCGCAAAAAAATTGCATTTATGTTCACAATATCGTTTGTGATGTTTTCATTGGCTTCCTTCATCACTGATGAAGATGATAATTTCATACGGAATAAAACAATGAAATATTAACTTTTTTTTTTATTTTATTGTTGGCAGATTAGCATTTATGTTATACAGGCCACAGATAACAAAAAGGTAACAACAACATTAAATACATTAACAATTAACTTTCCTAGATAGAGTCAGAATGAAAAATTCAATGCCATAGCCGGGATTTGAATCATGGATCTCCCGGTATCTAGCCGGTTGCTCTACCACTGAGCTACCATGACAATATACATATACAACATTAAATTTCTCAACTGATTCACATGTTTCCCGGTAAACCACAAGGTGATCTCAAATTGATTTTAGATGACAACCCCAATGGCGACTTACAATGTTGTAAGTACTTTATGTCCCAGGATTCATATTATAGCCAACTATTATGGAAACTTAATGCCATGGTATCTCAATGGTTAGAGCAGCCGGCTGGAGACCTGGAGATCAGTGGTTCAAATCACACTGGCATTGCATTTTTCTACCCACGGCTTGTGTAGATAAACACTTTTGAATTAACTTTAAGTTTCCTGTTTATTTATTACTTTCTCTGCTACATAGTATATTTAGGGAAAACACCTGAAAATGAACGAAATCCGTGAATAAATTAATTTGTACTTCCTCTACATAGGAGGAGAAAGATTTTCTCTCCACCCAAAATTCCAATACCCGAAATTTCACCGGAAATACACGTTTTAATGATCTCTATACAAAAAACAAAACAGCATTTTTACTTTCTCTACACATACTAGCTATGTTACATTCATACTAGTGGAGAAGGATTGTGCTCCAATGTCGAGATTTCACGAGAAATGTACATTTTAGGGTCTCCTGTATATCTGTGACTGATAACGCAAAAACGAAAAGTCGATAAAACTTGGTATTTAAGTTTGGTATCTTTCAAGGATGCGACACGAAGATTTTAAAAAAAAAATCGCCCACCCCAGACATGCCGCCCAGGCGTCCCCAATCTCCCATGGGTTTCGGAAACCACTGCCCCGCCGAGTCCAACCCAATTTGACAGCTCCCTTTCGGGAGGGGCTCAGATGAGAACGACACAGAACTGACAGCGGTACCTATATTTTCTAGATTGAAGCTCTATCTGAGAGTCAGACCTATTCCCGGCAACTAGCATATGGCCGGGGGACGAAGACAGTCATTTTGAGCATCTTTTTTCCCTACCACACCATCGCCGACACTTGCAACCCTGAAAGAAAACAACGGGATGACGTATGAATGAAATAACAATGGACGCGACATGAAGGGGTGAAAGAGAACTATCCAGCATTCGCGTGCGACCCGGGAAACCATAAAAAAAACCTTGGATCAACTAGGCCGGTCGTGGGAAGCGAACCCGTGACCTCTCAAATGCGGGCCACAGAAAAAAACGATACCGAAATCTAACTGGAAATACGCGGTGTGAGACTCCCTGATATAAAAGGATTTTTAGAGATACATCTGTGTGTGTCTCTGTGAACAGTATAACTCAAAGGTACAAAGTCGTGACATGCAAAAGTTAAGTCAATGTACAACGGTCAAAATCCAAAATACACACCAATACACACTTCCATGGGAATGGAGAAATTGTACAACGTGAACGTTGTGCACAATTTCTCCATTCCCATGGAAGTGTGTATTGGTCCAAATATTTCTCGCATGCACATGAGCAGCTGATAGCAAATGGTGGAGGTTGTTGATCTTCAATTATTTACGTTCGCTGTCACAAGCTTAGTTTATGTATCCATTGCAAGAGCATGTTATAATAGAAAGACAAAATCAAGACTAGACCATAGCAGATCAAGGAAGAAGCGTACTACATATCCTGCAAAATGAACTCGTTTCTGACTCTAAATTATAGAACTTCCTTAGAAAGGACGAAAAATTGTTTGAAAAGTTGCTGTCCTTAGTTGAGGCAAAAATCACTCGCCAAGACACAAATATGAGGCAGTCCATACCAGCAAATCAACCAGCAATTACGTTTTTGTATTTTTGTTGAGAAAAGAAGGTTTGGAACAAATGGATCTAATAAAATATATTTGCAGGGGTTATACATGCCCGAATCATTATTTCATAAATCTCTGCCTCACAAAAAGAGTGCATTTCAACCATAGCTCAGCTTCTATAGCCCTTAGCATAAAGTCTACAAGATATAGCAAAGTTTCACACACACAATCACGTTGGCGGGAAGGAAGACCCAGCGCTAGCTGCCATCTTATTACGTCATTACTACCTGGTCACTCATTGGTTGATTTCATACATTTGGGCCAAAAATTAGAAACCGCTGAATCCTGTTGTAGCAAACTTGAATTGGACCAAAAGATAGGACGGAAATTGTATACAATGAAATGATCCGATGTCCCACGATCCAATTTGTAGTTTGAAGAGTATTGGACCAAAATATTTGACCGTGGGACATCGGCTTTAGTATTTAAGTTCAATATCTTTATTTGAAGATCTTCAAGGAAATCCCCCATTCCAAACAAACCTTCATAAGGAACAAATTTGTTTTTCTCAAAAATGGCTGTGGCTATTTTGATTAAAATACAATATTTTGAGACATTTTATGACAAATAAAATGTACTTGCAGAATTTTCTGGAAATATCCTCTAAAGTCCAATACATTCTGGATCACTTTTGCGTAACTGGTAAACTGTAAGAGATACACAAAATCTTCCTGCGCAAGTAATTTTGATCTCCTCAAATACTTTTTTTTTTTTTTTTTTTTTTTTTGAGAAGTAGCAGTTTTCGACATATTCCATATTGTTGGTTTCAATTTTGAAAGACTTATCTTTTTTCAAATAGGAACTAAATATTCGGTTTCCTTGCTCCTAGTCATGCAAAGAAAACGGAATATTATCATTATTATTTATTTATGTATTTATTCTCCAAAAACTTTAGCCCTAATCTGCTTTAGTTTATAACATTATAACAAATATTCAGAATTCACATATAAATTATTAGATGAGAAAATATATAAATAATAATTACATGACGATATTTCAAAAACCTGAAGTGTTCCAATCACATGACTTTCTCTACATTTCTGCAGCAATTATTGTTAACAAGCTAATGCTTCTATCTGTTTCATGCTAATGGGGAAAAATTAGCAGAAATGGTCTTATTACTTACTTCCTTGTAAGTAGAAACGAAATATGGGAGTGCCATAGGTTAAAGTGACAGTCAAAAGCTGGTTGCTATGTGACTGAAGTTCCTTTGTTTGTATGGACAAGAGTTGACAAATTCCTGTATGAGTAAAGTACAAGTTTTTCAAAGCTGAAACCAAAAACAAGGAATATCTCAAAAACGATCATCTCCACGATAAAAAAATGTATATTACATAAATTGTGTGTTTGAACGTGCTCTACATTTTTTATGTGGTAAGTTTTTGTCCATTTCTTGCGGTTTAGCAGTTGTACAAAATTTCTTAAAATTCATCCAGAATAAAGTAGTCTGCAGAGGTTATTCCCAGAAAATTCAAGATATACATTTTATTTGTCAGGTAAATATCTTTAATATACGATATATTAATCAAAATTGTTAGAGTCATTTTTAAGAAAATCAAAATTTTCGAAAAAAGTTCCATGTAAAGGGTAGTTGGAGGTGGGGGGATTTTCTTGAAAATCTTCGTGTCACATCCTTGGAAGATACCAAACCTAAATACCACGTTTGGTTTTTAAAGGACTTTTCGTTTTTGAGCTTTTGACTTTTTTTTCCAAAAAATGTTTTTTTTTTATTCAGCGGGACTCAAAACATATATTTCCGGTGAAATATCGGTATCGAATTTTTTGGTAGAATGCAATACCTTCTCTGTACACTATGTACATAGTACGTGTAGAGAAAGTAAAAATATTTCCGATTATTTATTGAATGAAGCTTTATTTGGAGGAAAAGTAAGCACTGGAAGACGAGGTAAATGGAGAAAGTGGTATGAGAATAGCACATGTTATGTAGTTGTTGTTTCTGAGAGGCAGTGTTTAATGTTAATTGTTCTTTATCAGGCAGCAGGAGATGTCTTGAAGATGTTTCTCTTTATTTTCAGTTCGTGGCGGTACAAGTGCTGTGCTTCATTATCGGCGTGGCGGGCTCTGCAGTGCTGCTAGACTTCAGCACGTATGACTCCAAGATTCAGCCTCTCATACGTGACATAATGAGGCGACTAATCATCCAGTCTCAGAACGAAGACGCCGCCTCCGTTCTCAGGATGATCCAAGAGAATGTGAGTCAGTCTCTCAACTCTTCTTGTAAAAAAACAACTGCACACAATTTAGCAAAATCTGGCCATTTGCAAGTGATCTGATTCCCTTGGAACAGCTGGTGTAAAAATTCAGCATTCTATTCTCACCCTCAGAAATCATTTGTATTCATTTTAATGCTGGTGCTATAACGATTCATTAAGTTTTGTTCTGTAATTTTGAACTTAAGTGTTTTATTTGAGAAGATTATATGTGCTATTTGTATTAGATTTGAAGTTTATCATTTCTAATTTTATATGTTACTTGTACTTAGTTATACGATTTATTTTTAGCATTGTAAATTATTTTTAAAAATATTAATTGTGTAGTTATACTTTGTCTACACGGCAGCCCTCAATTGAGGAAAGTAATAAAATAAAAGCAAACAGTATTACTTTATCTACACGTACTAAAAGAAATAAAAAATAAAAATAAAATCTATTTACTATACCCCGATATCTAATTACTTACACCGGGGCAAATATCTCACACCTTATTTCATTTATTAACACATCTTTTATTTTTTTTTTAAACTTTACAAAATAAAATAAATAAACAATTGTCAGATTAATAACTTAACCTAAATAACTTAAATTAAATTATGCATCTGTACCTACATATTTATTAAAATTACATTTAATATTCAAATGTATATGTATTATATTAATTATTATTAATTACCTAAACTTTTACAATATATATATATATATATATATATTTAAAATTTAGGTTATTATTTTAAACTATTATTAATTAATATCAATTATCACTTTATTTACTATACTTAATATCCTTAATTATTTGTTATTATCCTTTATCAAAATATTTAATTTTAATTTATTATTATTTTAATCATTATTTATTATAATTTATTTTTATTTTAATTTTTATTATGATAGCTATATATAAAATTCTTAAATATCTATTCTAATTATACCATTGCTGATTATTTTATATTATTATTAGGTATTTTTAAATATGTTATTATTTTATCCCAAATTCTTATTATTATATTTCTATAGTTACATAATTAAAATTACAAATTTTAAAAATATTACTAGTAACCAGTAAGCAAATAATAGGTAACCACTTATTATAATATAAATTAAAAATAAAAACCAAACCTGAATAAAAATAATAAAAAGCTACAAACTACATTACTCTATAATTTGCCGCACACCGTATTGGTAGCCTATACTACTTCTTCCTACACTTTTCTTCTTTAACATCAGATATTTAAAGTTCTGCTCATTTGCTAAGTATTCTACGATTTTATACCTAACAAAATCTTCTACTATTATTATTCTACAGCACAATTTGTTCTTATATATTAATCCATGTGTAATTATTTTCCTAGTTTCTATTGCACGTAATATCTAATTACATTAATTATCCTTGAATTATAAATTAAACTATTCACTTTCATTATACACTTTAAAATTCATACTTCTTTATTCCCTTCTTATCACACTTATTCTACCTTTCCACCCACTTCCCCTTCTCACTTCATCCCTGACCCTGCATCTTCTTACAGACACACCATCTTCCTACTTCGTCCCAGAACGCCATCTTCTGCCTTCATCCAGGTATCGCCATTTTCCCTCTTATCCCAATATCACCATCTTCTCTCTTCGTCCCTGACCCTGCATCTTCTCACTTCATCCCTGACCCTGCATCTTCTCATTTCATCCCTGACCCTGCATCTTGTCACTTCATCCCTGACCCTGCATCTTCTCACTTCATCCCTGACCCTGCATCTTCTCACTTCATCCCTGACCCTGGATCTTCTCACTTCATCCCTGACCCTGCATCTTCTCACTTCATCCCTGACCCTGCATCTTCTCACTTCATCCCTGACCCTGGATCTTCTCACTTCATCCCTGACCCTGCATCTTCTCACTTCATCCCTGACCCTGCATCTTCTCACTTCATCCCTGACCCTGCATCTTCTCATTTCATCCCTGACCCTGCATCTTCTCACTTCATCCCTGATCCTGCATCTTCTCACTTCATCCCTGACCCTGCACCTTCTCACTTCATCCCTGACCCTGCATCTTCTTACAGACACACCATCTTCCTACTTCGTCCCAGAACGCCATCTTCTGCCTTCATCCAGGTATCGCCATTTTCCCTCTTATCCCAATATCACCATCTTCTCTCTTCGTCCCAAAACACTGCTTCCTCTAACTTGCATCTTCCAGCAAACTTTATCTGTTACTTCTCTAATTATATATCCTTTCAACCTGAGGTCCGAATATATTGCCTTATGATTGACTTGTTATCATTGTTTACATGACCTCTCCCTCTGTTTCACCTTCTATTCCTTCTTCTTCTTATACATCACCCTCTATTATACTCCGCTTCTAGTAACTGTTGTCTGTTTTCTTATACTCGTTGTGGTATTATTATTTCCCACCCCTTTGTACTTATTTTATTAGCTAAAGCTCTAAAAAGCCACAGAGTTGTTCCTCTCTTAGTTTTTCGTTTACACATTTTCCTGCCAATAACGATCTCTCTTCCTCAATTTCTTACATATGGATACTGCATTCAAATAAAACGTATTCTGGAGCGTCACAAATTTCACATTTATCACTCATTATTCTTCCTCTCTTGTGCCAATATGTATTATAAGGTCCGTGACCAGTTAAATAAAGAATCATGCCTTTAGTTGCATTTACATACTTAATACTCAAACGTTCGCGTATGCTATCAAAAATCTGATGTGTACCATTGACATGACTTTCTCAATATCTCTGCAACAAATTATTGTTAAAAAGCTTATGATTCTATTTACTTCATGTTAATCGAGAAAAAATTAGCAGAAATAGTCTTATTACTTGCTTCCTTGTAAGTAGAAGCGAAATAAGAGAGTGCCATAGGTTAAAATCTGGTTGCTATGTGTCTGAAGTTCCTTTATTTCTATGGACAGCAGTTGACAAATTCCTGTATGAGAAAAGTATGTTTTTTAAAGCAGAAACTAAAAACAAGTAATGTCTCAAAAACGATGGACTCCACGGAAAAAATGTATATAACATAAATAGTGTCTTTTAACATGCGCTACATTTTTCGTGTATCAAGTTTTTGTCCATCTCTTAAGGTTTAGCAATTATTCAAAATTCCGTAAAACTCTTCCAGAATAAAGCACTCTTCAGAGGCTATTCCCAGAAAATTAAAGATATACATTTTATTTGTCAGATAAATATCTTTAATATACAAAATTTTAATCAAAATCGTTAGAGCCACTTTTGAGAAAATCAAAATTTTCCAAAAAAGTTCCATGTAAGTGTTAGTTGGGGATGGGGGGATTTTTCTCAAAATTTCCGTGTCACATCGCTGGAAAATACTAAACTTAAATACCAAGTTTGGTATTTTACCGACTTTTCGTTTTTGAGTTATCGTGTTCACGGATAAAGGGAACCCTAAAACATATACTTCCGGTGAAATCTCGGTATCAAATTTTTGGGTGGAGTGCAATGCCTTGTCTATACACAATGTACAGTGTACGTGTTGAGAAATGAATGTGTTCTTCTTCCTGTATCTATAAATTGTTTTTAATTTCTCTTTTTGAGTTAAAATTTGCACCAATAATTTCATAACCTTTATTTCTATTTTTTTTTTTCTTTAGCCAATATAACGCTCCTCTTAGCTTAATAATTAAATCAATCGGCCATATTCCAATACTCA
Organism: Hymenopus coronatus; assembly: GCA_030762935.1. Taxonomy (NCBI): domain Eukaryota; kingdom Metazoa; phylum Arthropoda; class Insecta; order Mantodea; family Hymenopodidae; genus Hymenopus; species Hymenopus coronatus. Next base: position 20,385,254 of record CM060881.1, on the reverse strand, counting down.
CTAACAGTGGAGGGTGGGGTGTATAGAGGAGGCATTGTAATACACCCAAAAATTCGATACCGAGATTTCACCGGAAATACATGTTTTGAGGCTCCCTGAATCTGCGATTATTGTGACGGACAGGTAGAAGACTGCGATCACAAGAAACTATGGACAGCAATACAACATTTCCAAGATCAAAGAGTGATTCATCTTCCATGCTCAGTTACTTGCGACTATACTCCTATGATAGCATTTTTACTTTCTCTAGCCCCATATGTACAATGTACATAGGGATAGAGAAGGTATTATAGTGCACCCAAAAATTCGATACCGAGATTTCACCAGAAATATATGTTTTGGGGTCCCCTGAGTGCGAAAAAAACATTTTTAAAAAAAGGTTCATGTATGTTTGTGTGTCTGTGTACAGCATAGCCCCAAAACAAAAACACCGTTAAATACCAAACTTGTTATTTAGGTTTAGTATCTTCCAAGGATGCGACACGAAGATTTTAAAAAAAATCTCCCCCCCCCACCATAAACTACCTTTTACATGGAAAAAATTTCTAAAATCTTGATTTTCTTAAAAATGGCTCTAACAATTTTGATTAAAATCCCGTATATTAAAGCTATTTATGTCCGAAATAAAATGTATATCGAATTTTTTGGGAATAGCCTCTGAAGATCTCTTTATTCTGGATGAATTTTGCATAACTGCTAAACCGTAAGAGATAGAAGAAGAAGAAGAAAAAACGTACTACACAAAAATGTACCTCATGACTAAACACACAATTTTTGTCCTATGCGTTTTTGTTGTGGAGGTAACCGTTTTCGAGATGTTCCTTGTTATTGGTTTCAATTGTGAAGTACTTAAACTTTTCTCGCACAGGAAGCGTCTGTTTTTCTTTTGTTCTACTCCTGGCCAACACCAGACGTATATCTCGATAAAACACTCAATTTATGTCATATATCGTTTTTTCGTGGTGTTGGCCGAGATACTCCTTGGTATTGATTTCTGCTTTAAAATACTTAAAGCTTTTCTCATACGGAAATTTGTCAACGCTTGGTCATGCATAGAAATGGGTTTCAATCGCATAGCAGCCACATTTGCTTTAGCTTAGTGTATTCCCTTATTTCCCTTCTACTTTCAAAGGAACTAAGTAATAATACCGTTTCTGCTAATGTTTTAGTATGAAATAAGAATAAACTTATTAACAATAGTTTGTTGAAGTCATGTGAATGGAACACATCAGATTTTTTTTTTCTCTTGAATTTGACTATTTCTGAGACGCTCCCTGTTATTTCTTTCAGATTTAAAATACTTAAACTTTTCTTATACGAAAAGTTACATCATATGGCAACCAGCTTTTAAAACATTTGAGAATCACTTTATCCTAGTGTTTTCCCTTATTTCCCTTGTACTTACAAGGTAGGAGGTAATAAGGTAATTTCTGTTAATGTTTTAATATGAAATAGAAGAATAAGCTTATTTACAATAATTTGTTGCAGAGATGTAGACAAAAGTCATGTGAATGGAACATATACTTAAACTTTTGTCATACGGAAATTTCAATCATATGGCAACCAGCTTATAAAACATTCGGCTATCACTTTAGCCTAGTGTATTCTATTATTGCCTTCTACTTACAAGCAATAAGACAATTTCTGCTAGTGTTCATCTCGATTAACATACAGTAGATAGAAGCTTTTTTAACAATAATTTGTTACAGAGATGTACAGAAAGGACACATCAGATGTTTTGTAGACTGTCATCTGTCGCGGATGAACCTAAGACTGAATAAATAATAGATACAGGATAAACGAATATTCGGGAGTATACTGTAATTTAGGGAATATGTTGCAGTGTATTGGTTTATCGAAGAGATAATTAGAAAGTAAGTTGTTGAGACATTAGAAGCTTGTTGCGTGTCGGTCTATTTCCAATCTCAGAGTCCAGAAGCAAGACTTGTGCGGGATTACATCCCGCTCGCTTGTTTAAGGACCCATGCGAGAGCTTGTTCCCGGTAACAGGATCAAGGAGTCGGTCCTATTCTGGTTACTTAGCCGTAAGGGATAATCCTTCCATTGTTATTGGCACAATATGCTTCTCCTTTACCTAATCCCAGATGCACCTCAAGGGATCAAACAAAGTTATATGCAACTGTATTGTAAAGTCATTACCGCGCTCCCTCCGCTGGTTTCTAAACTTCCTGCTTTCGTTATATGTGGCTCATCATGGCGTTTCACTAAGGGAAGAAGGTGAAAAACCAGAAATGTTCCACTTACATGACTTTCTCTACATTTCTGCAACAAATTATTGTTAAAAAGCTTATGTTTCTATTTAATTCATGCTAATCGAGAAAAAATTAGCAGAAATAGTCTTATTACTGGCTTCCTTGTAGTAGAAGCGAAATAAGAGAGTACTATAGGCTAAAGTGATAGTCAAAAGCTGGTTGCTATGTGACTGAAGTTACTTTGTTTGTATGGACAGGAGTTGACAAATTCCTGTATGAGAAAAGTTAAGTTTTTCAAAGCTGAAACCAAAAACAGGGAATATCTAAAAAACGATGAGCTCCACGAAAAAAATGTATATAACATAAATTGTGTATTTTACGTGCTCTACATTTTCTGAGTAGTAAGTTTTTTTTTTGTTTTTTTTTTTTTTTTTTCGTCTCTTACAGTTAAGCAGTTATGCAAAATTCCGTAAAATTCATCCAGAATAAAGTATTCCCAGAAAATTCAAGATATACATTTTATTTTTCAGGTAAATATCTTTAATATATGATATTTTAATCAAAATCGTTAGTCATTTTTTAGAAAATCAAAAATTTCGAAAAAAGATCCATGTAAAGGGTAGTTCGAGGTGGGGGGATTTTCTTTAAAATCTTCGTGTCGCATCTTTGGAACACCTGAACTTAAATACCAAGTTTGGTTTTTAACGAACTTTTCGTTTTTGAGTTATCGTGTTCACAGACACACACACGGACTTTTTTCCAATTTTTTTTTATTCAGGGATACCCCAAAACATGTATTTCCAGCGAAATCTCAGTATCGAATTTTTGGGTAGAGTGCAATACCTTCTCCATGCACTATGTACATCGTACGTATAGAAAAAGTAAAAATCAGATGTGTTCCATTCACATGAGTTTCTCTAATATTTGTGCATGAGGTGTGAGTATGCTAGCGGCGCGGCACATCTCAGTATGCGATCAAGTATTGATTTATTGGGCCTAAACTCCTCTTCCCCCCTGGGAAACCAAAGACCAGCGCACAGGAAATACGGGCCTCGATCGCCTCTCACCTAGACGGCCCGGGTTCAATCCCAAGTGACCGCATGACATTTGTGGTGGACAAAGTGGCGGTGGGGGCGGTTTCCCCCGCCATCGCATTCACCCGGTATTCCATCTTCATTCATGTATCATCAGTGTCACCGCCTGCGGTGCCATAAGTAGTTAAAGAGGGCTTAAACACAACCAAAAAGAAACGCAGGAAATAACGGAGCAAAGCGCAGAGACGCACGGAAGTCCGTAGCCTTGTCACTAGATGCCAGACCTGGCACACCACGGAAGCTACACATGCTCAAGGAGGCCGTCGGAAGTATGCCTCTACAACGACACCTAGCCTCAACCAGCGCAACCAAGTCGGCCCAAAAAGTCTTGCGGATGCGATTAAACTTCGCCAGATATTGTTTTAATTCATTGTTTTAATTGTTTTTTTTTCACACAAGTCGTGTGTAGGTAGGATCACATTGAAAAATTCAATGACATAGCCGGGACTTGAACCACGGATGTACCAATCTCTGGCCGGTTGCTCTTCCACTGAGCTACCATGGTAACATACCGGTTCGGCATTACATTTCTCAACTGACTCGCATGTTTCCCGGTAAACCACAAGGTGATCTCAAATTATATTGAGATGACAACTTACAATGCTCTAAGTATTTTAAGTCCCAGGATTCATAGTATAGCATGTTGCCATGGTAGCTCAGTGAAAGAGCAACCGGCTAGAGATCGGAAGTTCCGTGGTTCAAATCCTGGCTATGGCATTGAATTTTTCAGTCTGACTCTACCTGTCTAACTCCTGTCCTACACACGGCTTGTGTGAAAAAACAATTAATTCATCCAATTCTGTTTTGATTCGTTCGGCAAACGAAAATATTTAATAAGAGCATCAAACTCGGTGTTCGTCATTTTGTATCGCAGTCCACAGTTTGACCAATCAAATGGTTACCATCAATTAACTGGGCAATTAACATTGTTAAAACATGATACGATGCTTTGAATAATCAAGCTTGCCAACCGCAACGAAAATATTCCATTCTTTCAAAGGAAATTTACCAGACGTAGGTGAGTTGCAGGGGATGTGTATACAAAGTGCATTATGTTGAACGAGAAGTATCGATTTTATCGGCGTTAAATCTTGCATCTTTGCACGGCTTCAAGAATAATAACATTATAAGGGCCCCGTATATGTGCTCCTTCTTCTATGATATCGGGTTTCTAACCTGAGATTTATCGCCATGTTGTTTTAGGTCATGCTAAAATACACTGCCGTGAATAAAAATCTGTGTTACATTCTCTTTATCTACTTATTCTTAAAGAAATTATTCTTAAAAAATCTTATGTGTTCCATTCACATGACTTTCTCTACATCTCTGTAACAAAAAAGTGTTAAAAAGGCTATGCTCCTATTTACTTCATGCTAATCGAGAAAAAAATAGCAGAAATTGTCTTATTACCTGCTTCCTTGTAAGTAGAAGCGAAATAAGGGAGTATCATAGGTTAAAGTGATAGTCAAAAGCTAGTTGCTATGAGACTGAACTTCCTTTGTTTGTATGGACAGGAGTTGACAAATTCCTGTATAAGAAAAATATAAGTTTATCTCAAAAACGATCAACTCCATGAAAAAAATATGTATAACATAAATTGTGTTTTAACGTGCTCTATATTTTTGTGTGGTAAGATTTTGTCCATCTCTTACGGTTTAGCAGTTATGCAAAAATTCGTAAAATTCATTCAGAATAAAGATGCCTTCAGAGGCTATTCACAGAAAATTCAAGATGTACATTTTATTTGTCAAGTAAATATCTTTAATATACGATATTTTAATCAAAATCGTTAGAGCCATTTTTGTGAAAATCAAAATGTTCGAAAAATTTTCCATGTGAAGGGTAGTTGGTTGAAAACCTTCGTGTCACATCCTTGAAAGATTCTGAACCTGTATGCCAAGATTGGTATTTAACGGACGTTTCCTTTTTGAGCTATGCTGTCCACAGACACACACTCGTGCGCGCGCGCACAAACACACTGTCCTTTTTTATAGAAATGCTTCTTTTTTTGTTTCAGAGGGTCCCAAAACATGTATTTTCTGTGAAATCTCCTCTGGTATTAAAAAAGTGATTTGTACAAAAAGGTCAGTGTATGTAGATTGGACTGCACAGCTCAAAAACGAAATTCCAAACTTGGTATTTAAGTTTAGTATCCTATATGCATGCGACATGAATATTTTGAAGAAAACCTCCCCACTCCGAATATACCCTTTACATGGATAATTTTTTTGAAAATGTTGTTTTTCTCAAAAATGGTTCATCCAATTTGATTGAAATATAGTATATTAAAATTCTTTACATGACAAATAACAGCCTGCCTGGGCACTGTGGTGGTAGCAAAACTCATTCAGAATAAAAATGTCTTCAGAGGCTATTCACAGAAAATTCAAGATTTTATTTGCCATGTAAATATCTTTAGTACACGGTATTTTAATCAAAATCGTTAGAGCCATTTTAGAGAAAATTTAAATTTTCAAAATGTTTGCCACGTAAGGGGTTGTTTGGGGTGTGGGGATTTTTCTAAAAATCTTCGTGTTGCATACCAGTAAGATATAAACTTAAATACCAAGTTTTGGTATTTTCCCTAAAACGTGTATTTCCAGTGAAATCTGGGTATCGAATTTTTGGATGCACTGCCTTCTCTATACACTATGTACATAGTACGAGTAGAGAAAGTAAAAAAGATGATTTTACTTTTGCGAAATTATCTTCTAAGTTTGATAAATGAGGAGATTTGGAGAATACGAAAAGTAATCACTTTTCTAGTCTAACTTATACAACATGAAGGCGCGCATAGGAAATGCTTGTGCCAGTATTGGAAGAGACATGCTTTTATTCACAGAGTTGGAAAATGTATTGAGGTAGAAGAGCAGCATTTTGAACATTTATACACTAAGGTACGTTACTTATACCGTAGAATACCATGCGGTGCCGATACTCTGTGCATCTGATTTTCATCAATGTTTAATTGTCAGTAAAAGTACACACTACAAGAAAATGGTTTAAACAAAAGTTGTTGATTTTTTTTTGTTTCATTTGTAGAGTCCCCTTTAACATCATTGGTCATATCGGGGGCTTTGACCTGTGAAACTGTAGGTTCAGAACATTAGGTTAATAAACTTTATATCACCAAACACACGCACATTTACTCACATTCGTACTCCCAGACTCTTGGGGGATAGGGAATAATTCTGGTTAAAGAAAAGTTCCTAGCCGGGAATTGAACCCGGGGCCTCCCTGTGAGATGTTAGCTCGCTGACCACTCGACAATGAAGGCAGGAGTAAGAAAACACAATAAAAAATGTTGGTTCCTATTTAAAAACAAACCTTGAACCTCCAATTACCATCCAAACCTTCCCCATTTAAAACAAAACAAATGACGAAGCAACTTTTATTCAAGACGTTTCTTTCTGTAACGCTTAGTTTTGGAAATATTCTACATTCTCAAGTTAAATGGTCCACCCTTAATATTGTGGATTTTCCAAATTTCACAGTTGAATCACATTTATGTTAACTAGCCACTATGCAGCATGCGAGTATGTTTACGAAAGAACGCGACTCGGTGCTTCCCAACCTTCGTATACTGCCTAATCCAAATTGACCATGAGGCGTTGATTAAAAACTATGTGATGTTCCGTTCACATGACTTTCTCTACATCTCTGCAACAAATTATTGATGAAAAGCTTATGCATCTATTTACTTCAATCGAGAAAAAAATTAGCAGAAATATTCTTATTACTTGCTTCCTTGTAAGTAGAAGCGAAATAAGAGAGTACCATAGATTAAAGTGATAGTCAAGAGCTGGATGCTATTGACTAAAGTTCCTTTGTTTGTATGGGCAGCAGTTGACTAATTCCCGTATGAGAAAAGCGTTTTAAAGGTGAAACCAAAAATAAGGAATATCTCAAAAACGATAAGCTCAACGAAAAAAAAAAAATTCTATACAACATAAATTGTGTTTTAACTGCTCTACATTTTTTTGTGTTGTAAGTTTTTGTCCATCTCTTAGGGTTTACCAATTATGCAAAATTCCGTAAAAGTCATCTAGAATGAAGTAGTCCTCGGAGGCCATTCACAGAAAATTCAAGATATATATTTTATTTGTCAGGCAAATATACTTTATTTTAATGAAAATTGTTAGAGCCATTTTGAGAAAATCACAATTTTCGAAAAAAGTTCCATGTAACAGGTAGTTGGTGGTGGGGGGATTTTTCTCAAAATACTCGTGTCGCATCTCTGGAAGATAGTTAACTTAAATACCAAGTTTGGTATTTTACCGACTTTTCGTTTTTGTGTTATCGTGTTCACAGACACACGGACACACACGGACCTTTTTCTGAAATGCTTTTTTTTGGATATAGAGGACCCTAAAACATATATTTCCGGTGAAGTCTCATAATCGAATTTTTCGTGGAGTGCATAGTACGTGTAGAGAAAGTAAAAACGTACCTTGAGCCTCAAATTACCATCCAAAGCTTCTCCAATTAAAACGCAACAAATGACATATACTTTTCCTCATATGAAACAACTTTTATTCAAAACGTTTCTTTCTACAACGTTTGGTTTTGGGAATATTCTACAGGCTCAAGTTAAATGGTCCATCCTATATATTGTCGAGTTTCCAAATTTCACAGTTGAATCACGTTAGCCAGTCACTGTGCAGCATGCCAGTATGTTTACTGACATGCTCGGTGCTTCCCAGCCCTCGTATAAAGCCTAATCCATATTGACCGTGAGACGTTGATTGAAAAACAGCAATATGTTCTAGAGGAATGGACCACTTTTTATCTACGGTAGTGTACACTGTCGTATTTACGAGTATTATTACTGTTGAAGCTTCACTTTGTCGAGATGAACGTCTGTCCGATAAGAAAGTAGAGACGCTACAATGAAGATGAAGGTTTTCACGAGCGCAGTAAAGCCCAGAAGACGTTTAACGACTGAAGCTATTCCAGCTCATATACCTCGTAACGACTGAGTTAAACCAGCTTCATACACTCAAGCAAAGTAATTAGAGTTTGTGACATATGCAATTATCTTCTGTAGCGACCACAAATCGCATTAGCCTGCAGGCATACCTGCTTTCAAATATCATAGCCAACTTCTTACAGCCAGCGCTGCCAACCTCATTCACTTCACTTATCGTACCACACTAAAAAAATGTATTATGTGTTTCATTCACATGACTTTCTCTACAGCTCTGCAACAAATTATTGTTAAAAAGCTTATGCTTCTATTTATTTCATGCTAACGGAGAAAAAAATAGCAGAAAAGGTCTTATTACTTGCTTCCTTGTAAGTAGAAGCGAAATAAGGGAGTACCATAGGTTAAAGTGATAGTCAAAAGCTGGTTGCTATGTGACTGAAGTTCTTTGTTTGTATGGACAACAATTGACAAATTCCTGTATACGAAAAGTATTTTAAAGCTGAAACTAAGAACACAGAATATCTCAAAAAATAATTAACTGCACGAAAAAAATGTATATAACATAAATGTGTGTTTTAACATGCTCTACGCTTTTTTTGGAGGGGGGGGAGGATTTGTCCATCTCTTAGGTTCAGCAGCTATGCACAATTCCGTAAAATTCATTCAGATTAAAGATGTCTTCAGAGGCTATCCACAGAAAGTTCAAGATATACATTTTATTTGTCAGGTAAATATTTTTAATATACGATATTTTAATTAAATCGTTATGGCCATTTTTTAAAACATCAACATTTTCGAAAAAGCTTCCATGTAAAGAGCAGTTGGGTGTGGGGGATTTTTCTCAAAGTCTACGTGTCGCATCCCTGGAAGATACTAAACTTAAATACCATGTTTGGTATTTAACCAAATTTTCGTTTTTGAGTTATCGTGTACACAGACACACGAACCTAATTCTGAAAAGGCTTTTTTTTTTTTTTTTTTTTTTTTTTGCATACAGAGGACCCTATAACAGATATTTCCGGTGAAATCCCGTTATTGAATTTTTGGGTGCATTACAATACCTTCTGTATACAATATGTACATAGTACGCGTAGAGAAAGTAAAAATTAATAAGCTGCGCAATAAATAACAATAATAATCCTTGGTGAATGGCTCAAACTTAACCTCAAACTTAACCTCAAACTTAACCTCAAACTTAACCTCAAACTTATTTGATCTTTCGTTGCTTTTCTTTTAATCTGAAAATTGTCGTATGATACGCGACCGTGAAGTTTATTACTTTCTCTATACGTACTATGTACATAGGGTATAGATAAGGTATTGCATTCCACCCAAAAATTCTAACGCGAGATATCACCGGAAATATATGTTTTAGTGGCCCCTGTATCCAAAAAAAAAAAAATTGATGTGTTCCATTCACATGACTTTCTCTACATCTCTTCAACAAATTGTTAAAAAGCTTATGCTTGTTTTACTTCGTGCTAAACGAGAAAAAATTAGAAGAAGGCTCTTTTTTTTTTTTTTTTTTTGGCTTTCGACATTCTTCTCAGAATTAGGGAAAACCCCGATAAAAACCTTATGCGGACAACGTCCCTAAGCTAGATTCGAACTCACGACCTTCTGAATGTGAAGCAGACACGCTAAAACTACATTACCCAGGCGGGCACTTGTTTCCTTGTAAGTTGAAGCGAAATAAGGGAGTACGTAGGTTAATGTGAAAGCCAAAAGCTGGTTGCTATGTGACTGATGTTCCTTTGTTTGTATGGACAGGAGTTGACAAATTCCTGTAATGAGAAAAGTACAAGTTTTTCAAAGCTGAAACTAAAAACAAAGAATATCTCAAAAACGATAAACTACACGAAAGAAATGTATATAACAAATTGTGTGAGACAAAAATTGAAGATCAGGATAAAGCACACAATATATGTCATATACATTTTTTTCTTGGAGTTGATCGCTTTTCACTTTCTCAATAGGTACTATGTACATAGTGTATAGAGGAGGTATTGCACTCCACCAAAAGATTCGATAGCGAATTTCACCGGAAATATATGTTTTAGGGTCCCCGGTATCCAAAAAAAGTATTTTCAGAAAAAGGTCCGCGCGTGTGTGTCCGTGTGACATTGGACACGATAATTCAAAAACGAAAAGTCGGTAAAATACCAAACTTGATATTTAAGTTTAGTATCTTTCAGGGATGCGACACGAAGATTTTGAAAAAAATCACCCCACCCCAAACTACCCTTTACATAAAACTTTTTTCGAAAATTTTGATTTTCTAAAAATGACTTTAAAATTTTTGATTAAAATGTCGTATATTAAAGACATTTGCCTTACAAATAAAATGTATATTTTGAATTTTCTGGAATAGCCTCTGAAGAGCACTTTATTCTGAGTGAATTTTACGGAATTTTGCATAACTGCTAAACCGTAAGAGAGAGACAAGAGTTTACCACACATAAAATGTAGATGACATTAAAACGCACAATTTATGTTGTATATAGATGTTTTTTTTTATTTTATTTTGTGAAGTTGATTTTTGAGATATTTCTTGTTTTTGGTTTAAGCTATAAAAACATATTTTTCTCATAAAGGACTTTGTGAATTTGTGTCCATACAAACAAATGAACTTAGATTGTTACTGGTTTCAGCTTTAAAAAAATTATATTTTTCTCATAGAGAAATTTGTCAACTGCTGTCCATACAGACAAAGGAAGTTCAGTCACATAGCAAACAGCTTTTAATTCTCACTTTAACCTATGGTACTCCCTTATTTCGCTTCTCCTTACAAGGAAGCAAGTAATAAGACTATTTTTGTTAATTTTTTCTCTGTTATCATGAAGTAAATATTAGCATAAGCTTTCTAACAATTATTTGTCCAGAGATGTAGAGAAAGTCGTGTGAATGGAACACAACAGTTTTTTTTTTTTTTTATTCTCGTGTGGTTGTGAAACGAGACGCGGTCGAATCAAAAACCATAACTTTACACTCGTACATCATAAATAAATATTTCTTTGGTTTTCTTTGTTTCCCCCCGTTCTCTGGCTTTGTTTTAAGTGAGGAAGGATCTTGTTCCTTACGCGGTTTGCACACGAAACATACTTGACCTAAGACATGAAAACAGAGCCCTTCGCGGGTCATCTGGTTAGAAACAGCACTTCAGAGGACTTTATTCAGTGGGCCGCATCTCAAAAACACAGAAGGTAATGCTATTTTATTGCAGTGTGTGTGTGTGACTTTCCATTGTAACAGTTTACCATGGAAAACAGAAGACAAGCAACCCAAGAAACGATGCCATTAAGGTTAACGACTTAACGACTACAAGAATGGAAGTAAAATAATTTGGGGAACGACAAAAAAAAGATGAAGAAAAGGAAACATTACTGCATAACATAGACCTCAGCAGTAAAATTGTATTTTAATGCAAAACGGAGTAATTGCTTGAACATCTGTTACACAAGAAAACTGCTGCTTAAAATTCATAACAAAGGTTGCACGAAAAGAAGCAACTGCACACCCTCCACCGCTAATAGACTCCCGGCAAACCTGCATACTACTTTATTATGTTGGCAAACCTTCATTTCCACTAATCTAATATCCATGTACTCCAAATAGCTTCCTACCTATTCTGCAGAAAAATTCTTAAAATAACTGATATGTTCCATTCACATGAGTTTCTCTACATTCCCATAATAAATTATTGTTAAAAATACATTATTCTATCTACTTTACGATAACCGAGATAAACATTAGCAGAAATTGTTCTTAAAACTTGGTCCCTTATAAGTAGAAGGAAAATAAGGGAATACACTATGCTAAAAGGATAGTCAAATCTTTTAAAAGCTTAAGTATTTTACATCTGAAACAAATAACAAGGAGTATATAAAAACATACAACTTCACCAAAAAAAATGTATATAGCATAAATTCTGTGTTTGAACGTGGTCTAGATGTTTTATGTAGTGAGTTTTTGTCTATCTCTTATGGTTTACCAGTTATACAGAATTCAATAAAAATCATTCAGAATAAAGAGGTCTTTAGAGGCTATTCCCAGAAAATGCAAGATATACATTTTATTTGGCAAAGGAAGGGATTTTAATTAAAATCGTTAGAGCCATTTTTAAGAAAATAAAAATTTTCGAAATTTTGTCCATGTAAAGGGAGTTTGGGGTTAGGGGATTTTCTTGAAAATCTTCATGTCACATCCTTGGAAGATACCAAATTTAAATACCAACTTTGGTTTTTAACGGTATTTTCGTCGTTGAGCTACGCTGCCCACAGACACACAAACAGACACACACACACATGGACATTTTTCTAAAAATGTTTTTTTTTTTAGATTCAGAGGGACCAAAAACATGTATTTTCGGTGAAATCCCGGTATCTAATTTTTCGGTGCATTACAATACCTTCTCTATACACTGTGTACTCAGTACGTATAGAGAAATTAAAAATATGATGTGTTTCATTCACATGACTTTCTCTACATCCCTTGGTACGGTAACGGGGTTTACGTGTTGGTCAGCCGGGTGCGGGTATTGATATACATTGTGTGTTTTAAGGTGATCTGCACTTTTGATGTACTAAATTTTTGTCTATCTCTTACGGTTTACAATTTACATAAAATTCAGCAAAATGCATTCAGTCTTTAGAAGCTATTACCAGAAACTTCAAGATATAAATTTTATTTGCCATATAAATATCTTTAATATTCGGTATTTTAATCAAAATCGTTAGAGTCATTTTTGAGAAGATCAAAATTTTCGAAATTTTTTTTACGTAAAGAGAGTCTTAGGTGACAATATTTTTCTTAAAATCTTCATGTTAATCTCTGGAAAATAGTAAGCTTAAATACCAAGTTTGAGATTTTACCAACTTTTCGTTTTTGAGTTATCGTGTTCACAGATACACGGACACACACACACAGACCTTTCTGAAAATACTTTTTTTTGGATGCAGGGGACCCTAAAATGTGTATTTATGGTAAAATCTAGGGATCGAATTTTTTGGTGGATACACTATGTACATAGTACGTGTAGAGAAACTAAAAAGCTAATTCTTCTTTTTACTTCATGCTAATCGAGATAAAAATTAACAGAAATTGCCTTTTTACTTAGTTGCTTATAAGTAGAAGTGAAATAAGATGATACACTAGTCTAAAGCGAATCTCAAATTTATTAAAAGCTATCGCTTACGATTAAGTATTTTAAACTAAAACCAAAAATAAGGAATATTCGAAAATGCTTACCTCCATGAAAACAATTTATATGATGTACATTTTGTGTTTTAACGAGCTTTACATTTTTTTTTGTATAATAACTTTTTGTCTATCCCTACGGTTTACCAGTTATACAAAAGTTATGCAGAATGAACAGATTTTCAGAAACTATTCCCAAGAAATTCAGAATATACCTACATTTTGTCATGTAAATACCTTTAATGTGCAGTTTTCACTAAAAAATCTTATATATTCCATTCACATGACTTTCACTACATCTCTGCAAGAATATTATTAAATAGCTTATGCTTATATTTACTTCACGCTAATCGAGAAAAAATTAGCAGAAATAGTCGTATTATTTATTTCCTTGTAAATAGAACGAAAATAAGGGAGCAGCATAAGTTTAACGTGATAGCCAAAAGCTATGTGACTGTAGTTCCTTTGTTTGTATGGACAGCAGTTGACAAATTCCTGTATGAGTTTTTCAAAGCTGAAACCAATAACAATGAATATCTCAAAAACGACCAACTCCACCAAAAAAAATAGTATCACATAAATTGTGTGTTTTAACGTGCTCTGCATTTTGTTGTGCAGTAAGTTTTGGTCCACCTCTTACGGCTTAGCAACTATGCAAAATTTCGTAAAATTCATTCAGAATAAAGTAGTCTTCAGAGGCTATTCCCAGAAAATTCAAGATATACATTTAATTTTTCAGGTAAATATCTTTAGTATACCATATTTTAATCAAAATTCTTAGAGCCATTTTTGAGAAAATCAAAATTTAAAAAAAAAAGTTCCATAAAAGTGTAGTTGGGGTGGAGGATTTTCTTGGGAATTTTTGTGTCGCATCCTTGGAAGATACTAAACCTAAAATTCAAGTTTGATTTTTAACACGGATATTTTTCTAAAAATGCTTTTTTGAATTCATAGAGTCTCATTTATTTCCGGTGAAATCACGGTATGGAATTTATGGATGCAATACAATACCTTCTCTATACACTATGTAGATAGTACTGTAGAGAAAGTAAAAAACCGTACAGCCATTACATATTTGAGAAAATCGAAAATTCTGACAAAATCCTCCATGTAAAGGGTAGTTTTGGGTAGAAGGTTTCTTGAAAATCTTCGTGCCACATCCTTGGAAGATGTTGAACTTTAATATCAAGTTCGGTATTTAACGGACTTTTCGTTTTTTGAGTTACCATGTTCACAGACCCACAGAGACGCACACACCAGACGAGTGCGCGGACCATTTTCTTAAAATCTGAAGCGTTCCGTTCATATGACATTCTCTACCCATTCCGCAACAAAATTGTTGTTATAAACCTTATTCTTGTATCACTTCATGATAATCGAGATAAACATTAGTAGAAATAGTCTTATTGCTTGTAAGTAGGAGAGAAATAAGGGAATAGTGTCGACTAAAGCAACAGTCAAATATTTAAAAAGTTGTTGCTATGTGATGCAATTAAAATTATCTTCTCTTTGCATGCCCAGGACGAAGAAAGTGAATAACGACTTACTATTTGAGAAAATTCTAAGAAATAGTTTTACATATAATGAAATTATATTTTTTATACATTTTAACACTAATTTTTTATACTTTTTTTTTTTTTTTTGTGCATCCAAAAGAAGATGAAGTACATATGCTTTTATAGAGCACATTAAGTATAGTGCAGTGGCGTAACGGCCTCAAAAGTGAATGATGTGATTATATGACTATTCTGTTGTTTTTATAACCCATGCTTTAAGCATTAGAGCTTTATATATTTTAATTTCTCTACACGCAGAGAAAATCCCCACACCAGTAAATACTCTTTACATGGAAATTTTTTCAAAATGTTTGATTTTCTCTAAAATGGCTCTAACAATTTTGATTAAAATATCGTATATTAAAGATATTTACCTGACAAATAAAACATATATCTTGAATCTTGTGGGAATAGCTTTTAAAGACTACTTTATTCTGGATGAATTTTACGGAATTTTGCATAACTGCTAAACCGTAAGAGATGGACTTAAACTTACCATACAAAAAATGTTGAATATATTAAAACACACAATTTATGTTATATACATTTTTTTCGTGGAATTCATCGTTTTTGAGAATTTCCTTGGTATTGGTTTCAGCTTTGAAAAACTTGTGCATTTTTCAAACGAAAATTTGTGAACTCCTGTCCATGCAAATAAAGGAATTTCAGTCACATAGCAACTTTTGACTATCACTTTAACCTATGGTACTCCTTTATTTCGCTTCTACTTATGAGAAAGCAAGTATTAAGACTATTGCTGCTAATTTTTTCTATATTAGCATGAAGTAAATAGCAACATAAGCTTTTAATAATATTTTTGCAGGGATGTAGAGAAAGTCATGTGAATGTCACACATCAGATTTTTTCCTAAGTATATAAACATGTGTATACATGTTCTATGTTCAGTGGCTTCCTGTTCTAAAAGAACCTACAGAATGCTTTCTAATCTAATCAAATCTAGCATGGTGTATTTCCTTCTACTTATAAGGGAGCAAGTAATGAGACCGTTTCTGTGCATGGGACACAGCGAAAGAAATAGGTTAAGGAAATATTGGGAAAGGTGGCAGAGAGGATATATCCTTGTTGTGTGAGTTAGTGAGCGAGAACAAATCTCCAGCGACAGGTTGCAGGTCTCCTAACGATCAGAAGGGACGTGTACATATTGACTGTGCGACCGAACCACACAAAGATAAGGCCACCAAGAAAACATTCCATTTTTCATTCCGCTTCAAGCTGAGCGACCTTACAATTCCGCTTCGCTATTCATCAACGTGAACCTAGGTTTGTGTCTACAAGAGTAATCACCGGGCGTGTCTAACAAACAATTGACGAATGTTTGGGCGCGCACTTGGTTACTGCATTCAAACTGTACCAGTTCTTGGTAACTATTCAGCTAGGGAGACAATGAGAGCCAAGTCTTGAGTTGCAGATTTGGTAGCAATGAAAACAGAGGGCCACGCAAAGAAACGATTTCAACCGTATGGCGACCAGCTTTTTACTTTCTCTACACGTACTATGTACATACTGTATAGAGAAGGTATTGCATACCAACCAAAATTTCGATACCGAGATTTCACCGGAAATACATGTTTTGGGTACCCCTGAATCCAAAAAAAAGCATTTTCAGAAACGAAAAGAGCGTTAACTACCAAACTAGGTATTTAAGATAAGTATCTTCCAAGGATGCGACACGAAAATTTTCAAGAAAATTCCCCCACACCCAACTACCTGACATGGAGTTCTTTTTAGAAAATTTTGATTTTCTTAAAAATGGCTCTAACGAATTTGATTAAAATATCGTATATTAAAGAGATTTACCTGACAAATAAAATCTATATCTTGTCTTTTCTGGGAATAGCTTCTGAAGACTACTTTATTCTTGATCAATTTTTGCATAACTGCTAAACCGTAAGAGATGAACAAAAAACTTACCACACAATAAATGTAGAGCACTTTAAAAAACACAATTTCAGTTATATACATTTTTTTCATGGAGTTGATCGGTTTCAGCCTTAAAAACATTCTTTTCTCATACTGGAATTTGTCAACTCCTGTCCATACAAACAAACAAAGGAACTTCAGTCACATAACAACCAGCTTTTGGCTATCACTTTAACCTATGTTACTCCCTTATTTCACTTCTACTTACAAGGAAGCAAGTAATAAGACTATTTATACTATTTTTTTTATGTTTGCTTTTTCTACACGTACTATGTACATGAAGGTATTGCAGATATAGCACATAAAAATTCAATAGCAAGATTTCACTAGAAGTGCGTGTTTTCAGATTCCCTGAGTTAAAAAAAGTTGTGCAAAATTCTGACAAATTCATTCAGAATAAAGACGTGTTCAGAGGTTATTCCCACAAAATTCATACATACATTTTATTTCGGATGTAAGTATATTTAATATACGGTCATTTAATCAAAATCATGAGAGCCATTCTTCAGAAAATCAAAATGTTGGAAAACTTTTCCAAGTAAAGCGAAATTTGAGGTGATAGAATTTTCTTGAAAATCTTCGTGTCGCATCCTTGGTAAATGCCAAACCTAAATATGAAGTTGTATTTAACGGTCTTTTCGTTTCTGAGCTATGCTGTCCACAGACACACGGACCTTTTTCTAAAAATGCTCTTTTTTTGGATACAGGGAAATCCTGCATGTATTTCGAGCTAAATCTTAGTATAGAATTTTTGGGCGGACTACAATACCTTCTCTACCCACTGTGTACATTGTACATACGGGGCTAGAGAAAATAAAAAAAGTATTTTTAGAAAGAGGACCGTATGTGTGTGTCTATATCTGTGGTAGATTTTCTTGAAAATCTTCGTGTCGCATCCTAGGAAAATAGCAAATTTTAACGCCAGGTTTGATATTTGACGGTCTTTTCATTTTTGAGCTATGCTGTCCACAGACACACACGGATCTTTTTCTAAAAATGATATTCTGCACGTATTTCCGGTGAAATCTCGGTATCGAATTTTAGGGTGTATTACAATACCTTCTCTATACACTATGTACATAGCACGTATAGAGAAAGTAAAAAAACATTTTTAGAAAAAGGTCCGTATGTGTGTCTGTCTGTGTGTGCATGTGAACAGCATAGCTCATAAACGAAAAGAGCGTTAAAGTCTACTTGTACTATTTACATAGTGTATAGAGAAGGTAAAAAGTCATGTAAATGGAGCATATCAGATTTTTGGATTCAAAACAGATATTTGCGGTGAAATCTCGATAATGAAGTTGTGGGAGCACAGAGTACTTCCTCTATACTCCCGCCGCTGAATCCTTGAGCTTGACAGTTCGGGTGGTTTCGCGCAAGATTGGCTATGCTGCCTTTGCGGCGTTGCCAGAGTAGCTAGTAAACAACAACAGCTGATTACAAATGCCTCTATCGTGTATAAAGACGAATATGAACAGTGTACATAGTAAGTGAAAGCCGATGAACAATGAAACTAATTCGTTATTATTGAAAATAATATTAATACTATAACGTATGTAGCATACATTACGTTTTTACGACAATATAAAACAAATTAATGCAAAATAGCTTGTAACAATGAGAGAAAGGTATAACAAAGTGATTTACACTGGTTTAGGATTTTAATGACTCAGCTCCATCCAAGTCATCCTCGGAAGGATCATTGTCATCATCAACATCATCGTCATAGTCACCAAGACAGTCATTAGTGTTCACATTCGCTGATGATTCCGTCTAATTCCTGTGATTTTCGTATTATTTTGTGAACATGATTCACTTTCTTCTTATATAAAGCCGCGTCCACCCTCACCACACCTTCCCGCAAAAGCCTATCTACCTCTGTAATTGTGAAAGTCCTTCTATGTTCCCTCACGTACAAACAAACACTATCAACAATACCAACGAATAATACGTAGCTTGCACAGAACAGCTCAACGCACGTCTTAGAACTTCACAAACTGAGCACGTGGTTGGAAATAGCCAGATATTGCAACGGTGCGGCTTCTAGATCCGTTTCCGCTGTCTGACAGACCGACCGCAATGCTGCTTTATGATTGGTTCAGAAAGTCAAACGGGTTAAGTTTTCATATGTTTTTTGCGAGTGTACCAACTTAACTCGCAGCTGTCAAGTGCAAGGGTTCAGCGGCAGTAGAGAAATTAAAAATGATCGTTTTGTATATCGTTTCCAGATCCAATGCTGTGGCGCGGATGGGCCAAACGACTACTTGAGCCTTCTCAAGCCGCTACCCACGGAGTGCAGGGACACCGTCACGGGCAACGCCTTCTTCTACGGCTGTGTGGACGAGCTGACGTGGTTCCTGGAGGATAAGTCAGCGTGGCTCAGTGGGCTGGCTCTCGCAGTCTGCTTCATACACGTGAGTCACTTCTTTCTCTATCCTCGATGTGTACAAAGAGATACGTAACCCTTTTTACTTTCTCTACACGTACACGTATAGAGAAGGTATTGTAATGCACCCAAAAATTCCATACAGAAATTTCACTGGAAATATATGTTTTAGGATACTCTGTAAAAAAAAAAAAAAAAAAAGGTTTCACAAAAAGGTACGTGTGTTAGTGTGCCTGTGAACACGATATCTCAAAAACGAAAAGTCGGTTAAATACCAAGAGATGTGACACGAAGATTTTGAGAAAAATCGACCCACCCCAAACTACCCTTTACATGGAAATTTTTTCGAAATGTTTGATTTCTTAAAAATAGCTCTAACGATTCTGATTATAAATGTTATATATTAAAGACTGACAAATAGAATGTATATCTTGAATTTTCTGGGAATAGCCTCTTTTTTTTTGGTAATGTTTAACGCCTGCTTTAACTACTTATTGCACCGCAGGCGGTGACACTGATGATACATGGATGATAGAGCACCAGTGGAATGCGATGGTGGGGGAAACCGGAGTACCCGGAGAAAACCCGCCCCAGCGCCGCTTTGTCCACCACAAATCTCACATGCGGTCGCTTGGGATCGAACCCCGGCCTTCTAGGTGAGAGACAAGTGGTCTAACCACTCGGCCACGGCGCGGCCAGGAATAGCCTCTGAAGACTACTTTATTCTGAATGAATTTTACGGAATTTTACATAACTGCTAAACCGTAAGAGATGGAGAAGAATTTTCCTGAGAAAATATGTACAGCACTTTAAATCACACAATTAATGTTATATGCATTTTTGTCGTGGACTTGATCGGTTTTGAGATATTCTTGTTTTTGGTTTCAGTTTTGAAAATCTTATACTTTTCTCATACGGGAATTTGTCAACTCCTGTCCATACAAACAAAGAAACTTTAGTCACGTAGCAACCAGCACACACATAACATTTTTGGGTGGGGGGCCTTCAGGTATAAAATACGAGGCCTATCCAGAAAATAACACGCGATTTGGATTAACTAAATAATAACGAAATACAAAATGGTCGTCTCCTTAGCGCGGTGGTAGTGTGGCGGTCTACCAAGCGGGACACATGGGTTTGATTCCCGGTACCTGTGTGGATAATCCCCCCTGGTACGGGGTGCACTCAGCTTCATGAGGTCCCCCAATTGGGAAGACGGCATCAACCGGCCAGGAGGGACTCGAGGCTCTGATCAATCTCACCCTCCAGCACTGCACCCCATTCATGACTGCCGAGATGGGGGACGCAGAGGCCGGGCGGTAGGCCAAGTTCCCTTGTGGACTGTTGTGCCATTGAGTTCTTACAGTTCTTTATTTCTCAACGTAATCGCCATCTGTCAAGATGTTTATTGTCACGAGGTACCAGTTTTTCAATGCCGATGTTATACTTTTCTACGGGCAAACAGCTTATTCGTTTTTTGGATGGACAAAATGTTCGGCCAATCGAGTTTTATAGGCAAATAACGCAAGTGTATAGTGATGATGCAATGAACGACTCTTAGTGAGGAAATGACATATAATTTACGAGTAATCAAGGAAGAACATAACAGTGTGTACCATAAAGGCCGAAGTGGAAGTTCATAATTCGTTATGAAGCAATTGAAACCAAATGCTGATAAAAGAATTAAGGGGCCTTCAATAGGACATTATAAAATCCCAGAAATTACATTCGTAGCATCGAAAAAAAAGTTTGTATTTAGTAACCATTGTCTCTTACTAGATGGCAGTTAACGTTTCAGGTATATTCCTCACGTGGTTTCATTGCCATAGGCGATTGAATCAACAATTTTGTGCTTTTTTAGAAAGATGGAGAAAAAAAAAACGAGTTTCGTGCGGTGATTAAACACTTCTATTTAAAATACTTAACACCGAAAGAGATAAAAGCCGAGTTGGATGAAGTTCATGGCACATCTGTTGCTGCGTTTGTAACAATTTACAATTGGATAAATGAATTTAAACGTGGCCGTACATCCACAAATGATGAACATCGCTCCGGACGTCTAGTAGAAGTCACTTCTTCCGGAATGGTTGACAAAATCGAGGATATGGTTTTGAGTGATCGACGAAACAAAGTTCGCAAAACAGTAGAGGCCACAGGCATATCACTTGCTACATTTTCCCACCAAAAATTAGGTCTGACAAAGGTCTTGGCAAGATGCGTGCCTATTTGTTCTCAATGGGGAATAAGCGCAATTGTGTGTTCGATATGGAAGCTGGTTTAGCACTTTTCCGTCGCAATCTCGAGGACTTTCTGCGTCGATATATAGTTGTGAATGAATTATAGATACACTACTGCAGTCCAGAGACAAAAGTACAGACGAAACAGTGGATTTTTAAATGCAAACTGGCTCCTAAGAAGGCAAAGGCGTGGAATCTGCAGACAAGGTGATGGCTTCGGTTTTTTGGATGCACACGGAATCATATATATTGATTACTTGTAGAAACGAAGAACCATAAATGGAGAGGTATTATGCATCGTTATTGGCAGAATGAAGGAGAAATAAAAAAAAAAAAAAACGCCCTCATCTAGCAAAGAAACATATCAGTTCCATTAAGAGAGCTGTAGCAGTTTCGATGGTGACAACTGTAGAATTAAGGTTCCAGTTACTACAACATCCACCGCATTCACCAGATTTGGTCCCCAGTGGCGTTTTTTTTTATTACCCAACATGAAAAAGTGGCTCGAAGGAAAACGATTCATGTCTAACGAAGAGATCATCTCCCAAACAGATGCCTATTTTGAGGACCTTCAGAAATTCTACTTTTTGGAAGGCTTAAAACAGTTGGAGAAACGATAAAGAGATTAAGTATATTGAAAAATATAAAAAAAACATTTTCCAAAGTAATTTGTTTTTCTATCTTTTTCTAAGGAAGGCCCCTCGTATAAAACACGCACACACACGACACACACAGGAAAAACACGACACACACACGAAAAACACATGGAACACACAGACACACACACGTCACACAAACACACACAGAGACATACACAAGACACACGAAACACAGACACCACACAGACATACACACGACACACACATCATAAACTCGACACAAACACACACACAACACACAGACACGACACAAACTCGACACAAACACACACGACACACACAAGACACACGACACACAGACACACACGACACACATTCACACACACACGACACAGACACACATTCACACACACGCACACACACGACACACATTCACACACACGACATATATTCACACACACGACACAGACACACACGACACACATTCACACACACGACACAATTTCACACACACATACAGGCACACACACGACACACATTCACACACACGACACATATTCACACACACACAGACACACAGACACACATGACACACACGCACGCACACACACACGACACAATTTCACACACACATACAGGCACACACACGACACACATTCACACACACGACACATATTCACACACACGACACACAGACACACACAGACACACATGACACACATGACACACACGCACGCACACACATTCACACACACACGACACACAGACACACAAACACACATGACACACATGACACACACGACACACACACATGACACACATGACACACATTCACACACACACACATGACACACATTCACACACAGACACACATGACACACATGACACACATTCACACACACACACATGACACACACGACACACATTCACACACACGACACATATTCACACACACGACACACAGACACACACAGACACACATGACACACATGACACACACACACGACACACATTCACACACAAACACACATGACACACATGACACACACGACACACACACATGACACACACGACACACACACATGACACACATGACACACATTCACACACACACACATGACACACATTCACACACAGACACACATGACACACATGACACACATTCACACACACACACATGACACACACGACACACATTCACACACACGACACATATTCACACACACGACACACAGACACACACAGACACACATGACACACATGACACACACGCACGCACACACATTCACACACACACGACACACAGACACACACAGACACACATGACACACATGACACACACGCACGCACACACATTCACACACACACGACACACATTCACACACGCACGCACACACATTCACACACGCACGCACACACATTCACACACATGACACACATGACACACATGACACACATGACACACACGACACACATGACACACACGCACGCACACACAGACACACACATGACACACATGACACACATGACACACACGCACGCACACACATTCACACACACATGACACACATGACACACATGACACACATGACACACACGACACACATGACACACATTCACACACACACGACACACACACATGACACACATGACACACATTCACACACACACACATGACACACACAACACACATTCACACACACGACACACATTCACACACACACGACACACACACATGACACACACGACACACATTCACACACACGACACACATTCACACACACACGACACACACACATTCACACACACGACACACATTCACACACACACGACACACACACATGACACACACGACACACACATGACACACACGACACACATTCACACACACAGACACACACGACACACAGACACACGTGACACACATTCACACACACACGACACACACACATGACACACAGACACACATGACACACATTCACACACACACACGACACACAGACACACACGACACACACACACACGACACACACACATGACACACACACACGACACACAGACACACACGACACACAGACACACATGACACACATTCACACACACACACACGACACACACACGACACACAGACACACATGACATACATTCACACACACACGACACACACACGACACACACACACGACACACACACAGACACACACGACACCAAGACACGCATGACACACAGACACACAGACACACATGACACACATGACACACAGACACACACGACACACAGACACACATGACACACAGACACACAGACACACACGACACACAGACACACATGACACACATGACACACACGACACACATGACACACATGACACACAGACACACACGACACACATGACACACACGACACACACGACACACATGACACACACGACACACATGACACACATGACACACACGACACACATGACACACACGACACACATGACACACATGACACACATGACACACACGACACACATGACACACACGACACACACGACACACATGACACACATGACACACACAGACACACATGACACACATGACACACACGACACACACGACACACACATGACACACAGACGCACACACATGACACACGCACGCACACACATGACACACATGACACACAGACGCACACACATGACACACACAGACACACATGACACACACAGACACACATGACACACATGACACACATGACACACACGCACGCACACGACACACAGACACACACGACACACAGACACACATGACACACATGACACACATGACACACACGACACACATGACACACATGACACACAGACACACATGACACACACGACACACATGACACACACGACACACATGACACACATGACACACAGACACACATGACACACACGACACACATGACACACATGACACACATGACACACATGACACACAGACACACATGACACACATGACACACAGACACACAGACACACATGACACACAGACACACAGACACACAGACACACATGACACACATGACACACATGACACACATGACACACATGACACACATGACACACATGACACACATGACACACATGACACACATGACACACAGACACACATGACACACATGACACACAGACACACATGACACACAGACACACATGACACACATGACACACATGACACACAGACACACATGACACACATGACACACACGACACACATGACACACATGACACACAGACACACAGACACACATGACACACAGACACACATGACACACATGACACACATGACACACACGACACACATGACACACATGACACACATGACACACATGACACACAGACACACAGACACACATGACACACACGCACGCACACGACACACAGACACACACGACACACATGACACACAGACACACACGACACACATGACACACAGACACACAGACACACAGACACACAGACACACAGACACACATGACACACACGCACGCACACGACACACAGACACACATGACACACATGACACACATGACACACAGACACACAGACACACATGACACACATGACACACACGCACGCACACGACACACAGACACACATGACACACAGACACACAGACACACATGACACACAGACACACATGACACACATGACACACAGACACACATGACACACAGACACACATGACACACATGACACACAGACACACAGACACACATGACACACACGACACACAGACACACATGACACACAGACACACATGACACACATGACACACAGACACACACGACACACAGACACACATGACACACAGACACACATGACACACATGACACACACGACACACAGACACACATGACACACATGACACACATGACACACACGACACACATGACACACATGACACACATGACACACACACGACACACAGACACACATGACACACATGACACACATGACACACACACGACACACAGACACACATGACACACATGACACACATGACACACACACGACACACAGACACACATGACACACATGACACACACGACACACACACGACACACATGACACACATGACACACATGACACACATGACACACATGACACACAGACACACATGGCACACATGACACACATGACACACACGACACACACGACACACACGACACACACGACACACACGACACACACGACACACATGACACACATGACACACAGACACACACGACACACATGACACACAGACACACATGACACACAGACACACAGACACACAGACACACAGACACACAGACACACATGACACACAGACACACAGACACACATGACACACAGACACACAGACACACATGACACACACGACACACACGACACACATGACACACATGACACACAGACACACATGACACACATGACACACATGACACACAGACACACATGACACACATGACACACATGACACACACAGACACACATGACACACATGACACACACAGACACACATGACACACATGACACACATGACACACATGACACACACGACACACATGACACACATGACACACATGACACACACGACACACATGACACACATGACACACACAGACACACATGACACACATGACACACATGACACACATGACACACATGACACACATGACACACATGACACACATGACACACATGACACACATGACACACATGACACACATGACACACATGACACACATGACACACACGACACACAGACACACATGACACACATGACACACACGACACACATGACACACATGACACACATGACACACACGACACACACGACACACACGACACACACGACACACACGACACACATGACACACACGACACACACGACACACACGACACACATGACACACACGACACACACGACACACACGACACACACGACACACACGACACACATGACACACACGACACACACGACACACACGACACACATGACACACACGACACACACGACACACACGACACACATGACACACACGACACACACGACACACACGACACACACGACACACACGACACACACGACACACACGACACACACGACACACATGACACACACGACACACACGACACACACGACACACACGACACACACGACACACACGACACACATGACACACACGACACACACGACACACACGACACACACGACACACATGACACACACGACACACACGACACACATCCACACACGACACACACGACACACATCCACACACGACACACACGACACACACGACACACACGACACACACGACACACACGACACACATGACACACACGACACACACGACACACACGACACACACGACACACACGACACACACGACACACATGACACACACGACACACAGACACACATGACACACATGACACACACGACACACACGACACACACGACACACACGACACACATGACACACAGACACACATGACACACACGACACACATGACACACACGACACACAGACACACATGACACACATGACACACAGACACACATGACACACACGACACACACGACACACATCCACACACGACACACAGACACACATGACACACATGACACACACGACACACACGACACACACGACACACATGACACACACGACACACACGACACACAGACACACAGACACACATGACACACATGACACACACGACACACAGACACACACGACACACATGACACACACGACACACAGACACACATGACACACATGACACACACGACACACACGACACACATGACACACACGACACACACGACACACACGACACACACGACACACACGACACACACGACACACACGACACACACGACACACACGACACACACGACACACACGACACACACGACACACACGACACACACGACACACATGACACACACGACACACACGACACACACGACACACACGACACACACGACACACACGACACACATCCACACACGACACACACGACACACATCCACACACGACACACACGACACACACGACACACATGACACACACGACACACACGACACACACGACACACACGACACACATGACACACACGACACACACGACACACACGACACACACGACACACACGACACACACGACACACACGACACACACGACACACATGACACACATGACACACAGACACACATGACACACAGACGCACATGACACACATGACACACAGACACACATGACACACAGACACACATGACACACATGACACACATGACACACATGACACACATGGCACACAGACGCACATGACACACACGACACACATGACACACACGACACACATGACACACAGACACACAGACACACAGACACACATGGCACACAGACGCACATGACACACACGACACACACGACACACATGACACACATGACACACAGACACACATGACACACATGACACACATGACACACATGACACACATGGCACACAGACGCACATGACACACACGACACACATGACACACACGACACACACGACACACACGACACACATGACACACATGACACACAGACACACATGACACACATGGCACACATGACACACATGACACACACGACACACACGACACACACGACACACATGACACACATGACACACATGACACACATGGCACACAGACGCACATGACACACACGACACACATGACACACACGACACACATGACACACAGACACACAGACACACAGACACACATGGCACACAGACGCACATGACACACACGACACACACGACACACATGACACACATGGCACACAGACGCACATGACACACATGACACACATGACACACATGACACACATGGCACACAGACGCACATGACACACACGACACACATGACACACACGACACACACGACACACACGACACACATGACACACAGACACACAGACACACATGACACACATGACACACACGACACACACGACACACACGACACACATGACACACAGACACACACGACACACATGACACACAGACACACACGACACACACGACACACATGACACACATGACACACAGACACACACGACACACATGACACACAGACACACAGACACACATGACACACATGACACACACGACACACAGACGCACATGACACACATGACACACATGACACACATGACACACATGACACACATGACACACATGACACACATGACACACAGACACACATGACACACACGACACACATGACACACATGACACACATGACACACATCCACACACACGACACACACGACACACATCCACACACACGACACACATCCACACACATGACACACACGACACACACGACACACATCCACACACATGACACACACGACACACACGACACACATCCACACACACGACACACACGACACACATCCACACACACGACACACACGACACACATCCACACACACGACACACATCCACACACATGACACACACGACACACATCCACACACACGACACACATCCACACACACGAAGCACATTCACACACGCACGACACACAGACACACACATACTTTCATAAGGAATGATTCTAGTTAAAGGAAAATTTCACGCCCCACCCGAGAATCCAACCTGGGACCTCTGGTTGACAAGCCAATACACTGACCACTCTACCACATAAGCAGTCTGTAAAAGTTTCGTTAACAGCTAAAATAGCCGCACTGATAAAGAGCCGAGTCGATACTAAACGGCATACTTGCTATTTCCCAACTGCCAGGTCATTGTTGCCGTGTTTACTCAATCTGGAGGTCGAAGTGGAGGACGTGCGGTAAGAAAACATCAGCTTTTATTGTAGCACCAACTGCTGGTCAGGGTATAGTTGCAGGGACGATAAAAAAACACGCGGTGCCGGACTCTTATCTGCTGCCACAGTAATGAACACGTGTCATGGGAAAAAGGCAGACATTTCTCTTGGTGATAATATCACGTGGTGCACACAGATAAACACCACACCTCCCCCCTTTTTACTTTCCCTGCATTGCATTCTACTCAAAAATTCAGTACCGAGATTTCCCTGAAAAGGAAAACATTTTATGTGTTCCATTCACATGACTTTCTCTACATCTCTGTAACAAATTATTTTAATAAGCTCATTCTTCTATCCATTTCATACTAATCGAGATAAACATTAGCAGAAACGGTCTTATTACTCAATTCATTATAAGTATAAGGGAAATAAGACAATATATTAGACTAAATCGACAGTCACGTGTTTTAAAATGTGGTTGCTATGGGATTGAAATCCGTTTCAGAAGTTGTCTAGATCCTGCATAAATGCAAAGTATTTTAAAACAGAAACTAATAACAGGAATATAGGTCGCGGGTTCAAATCTGGCGGAGGACGATTTTTTCTGGCATAAAAATCCCTTTCTTCGGAAGGAAAGTAAAGCCGTGGGTCCCGTGTCATAGATTTATGGCAAAGAACCTCAAACCTGATAAGAGAGGCCTCTGAGCAAAATTAAGCGGTCTTTCACGCCCAATATAGAATGGGATGCTGAGAACCACAGTAGTTAAAGAGCGTCCGTAAATAAAACTACATTTACATTTTTTATTTTATTTACATTTTTGTCAATCTCTTACAGTTTACTAGTTATGCCAATTAATCCAGAATAAACAGGTCTTCAGAAGCTATTCAAGATATATATTCATTTGTGATGGGAATGGCTTTATTGTGTGGTAATTTAATCAAAATCGTTACAGCCATTTTTGAGAAAAGCCAAATTTTAGAAAAAAATTCCATGCAAAGGGTATCCTTGGAAGATACCAAAGTTAAATAACAAGTTCGGCATTTAACGGTCTTTTCGTTTTTGAGCTATGCTACCCACAGACACACACACACACACACATGGACCGTCTTTTAAAAAAAAAATTCTTTTTGGATTCAGGGGGTCCGAAAGCATGTATTTCCAGTGAAATCTCGGTATCAAATTTTTGGGTGGAAAACAATACTTCCTCTATATATTATGTACATAGTACGTGTAGATAAAGTAAAAAAGGTCCGCGTCTGTGTGTGTGCATTTGGCAAGGAATCAAAACAAAAATTCCTTTAATACCTAACTTGATAACTAAGTTCAGAATATTTCAAGGATGCGAAAGGAAAGTTTGAATTTTCTCAAAAATGGCTCTAACGATTTTGGTTTAAATATTATATGTGTAAGATGGTTTCATGACGAATAAAATGTATATCTTGAGTTTTGAGAGAATAGTCTCTGAAGACCTCTTTATTTCCAATGAATTCTGCATAACTGGTAAACCGTATCGTAAATAAACATTCTTTGTGTCACTGTATAAGTATTGCAAGTAAAACAAAGCACTTCTAAGCATTCCTAATTTTCTTCACATGTGAATAGCTGGATTACAACACAAGTAAGACTGACGCATATGTAACGACCGAACCAATGTAGGACGCGCGCGTAGGGAAATGCAGGGAAGGTCACACGTGCCGTTTCCTGGCGGCCAAGTTATGTAATAAACACATTGTACATGTATAATAACCTACATGTAGAGAAAGTAAACTGTTTATTTTGGGTACAGGAGTCCGTAAAACGTGTATTTCTTCTGTAATATTGACATCGAATTTTTGGGTGGAATGCAATACCTTCTCTTTCTACGAGGGCCGTTTTTTTCAAATTCCGATAGGCTATAAATAAAAGACAAGTTTATAGAAAACAATTACTTTATTACTAAAGGTTTTGTTCACTTGTGGTTACTTTTTAACATAATCACCGAAAAGACTGAGACATTTATCGTACCTGTGCACAAGCTTTGCAATACCCGCTTCAAAAAATGTTGCCGCCAATGATTTCAAATGAGCATTGACGTTGTTTTGAAGATCTTCGTTGGTTTGAAAGTGCTGCCCATCTAACCACGTCTTCAGTTCAGGGAAAAGGTGTAAGTCGCTGGGTTCCAGGTCAGGGCTGCACGGTGGATGATCGAAAATGTCCTATTGAAATTGTTTAAGGAGCCGATGGGTTGTGCTAGCAGTGTGTGGACGAGCGTTGTCGTGGATCAACACAATTCCTGAAGTCAGCATTCCTCTTCATTTGTTTTGAATGGCTCTCCGCAAACGTCGTAAAGTACGAAGATCTTCAAAATAACGTCAATGCTCATTTGAAATCATTGGTGGCAACATTTTTTGAAGCGAGTATTGCAAAGCTTGTGCACAGGTACAAAAAATGTCTCAATCTTTTCGGTGATTATGTTGAAAAGTAACCAAAACTTTTAGTAATAAAACAATTGTTTTCTATGAACTTGTCTTTTATTTATAGCCTGTCGGAGGTTGAAAAAAAGAAAACGACCCCAGGCAGGCGCATGGTATATGTATCAATTTTGCTTGGTATTCCTTTATGCGCATGAATCAGATATGATTATACGGCTACAATGTTTGTAATTGGCGCGCCATGGATTGTTAGTTCATACAGACGAGGATTGCAGCTGTAGAACCCTCATTGTTACACAACACTGGCACAGATGGCCACTTAACCAACGGTTCAAGTCAGACGAAGCGAGGTTCTTCTTCTGAGAGTTTGAGAACAAACAAAACCAAAATCCTCGCCAGGATGTTGTGGTGTGGGGTTATCGATCAATAGTTTTCCAAGGATTGTGCTGGTCACGCACTAACTGTAAATTCCAACCGCCATGCTGTCATGCCAGAACTCCAGGAACGACAGTTGAACAACATTAGGTTTCAGCAGCATGGCGCTATACCACATACTGCACCTCAAAGCATGGTTTTTCTCCAACGAGTGTTCCCCAATCGACTGATTTCTCGCTTTGGGGATTTAACTTGGCCGTCCCAATCTCCAGATTTAACAGTTCCGGAATTATTTCTGTAGAAATAATTGTAAGAAAAGGTATTCTCGCACCGTTTGCAAACTGTTAGAAGCTGAAAGATACCATCGGCCAGGCAATAAATGCCTTTCCACTGGAGATGGCGCGACGGAGGCATTTCTTCAAGAATGCATAAATGTAGTTGGGGCCACTGAGCTGACGTCATATTCAAGTAGTCCTGATGTAAGTGTATAAATGCAAATGGACATTGTTTCAGTTTTTTAAAAATAAAGTAGTTTCACTTTTGGATAGGTAGAGTCAGACTGAAAAGTTCAATGCCATAGCCGGGATTTGTACCACGGAACTACTGATCTCTAGCCGGTTGCTCGCTACCATGACAACATAGCATTGAATTTCTCAACTGACTCACATGTTTCCCAATAAACCACAAGGTGATCTCAAACTATTTTGACATGACAACCCCAATGGCGACTTACAATGTTGTAAGTACTTTAAGTCCCAGGATTCATAGGAGTGTGTAGGACAGGAGTTGGATATGTAGAGTCAGACTGACTGCCAGCAAGTTGCCATGGTACCTCAGTGGCAGAGCAACTGACTAGAGATCCGTGTTTCAAATCCCGGCTATGGCATTGAATTCTTCAGTCTGACTCCACCTATCCAACTCCTGTCCTGCACACGCCTTGTGTGAAAAGCAATTAAGACCAATATTTTCACTTTTATTTAATAGGTAGTTCTATTTCTGAACCGAGGTTGGTAGATACATTACGCGCCACCCTGTATATACGTTGTACTTACATCCCAAGTAAAAATGAATAAAGTTTAAATAAAAGCATAAGACTTTGGAATTTCAAGTACGAGTAAATAGAGAGGTTAGGTGTACTGCAGCCAGGAAGCCAGGGGTTTAATTCCCCGGCGAGACATGTCGCAGCTGATCCACTGGAAAGCAACACATTATACAACAATGGAGGTGCCTCTAATGGCTGTTAATTTCTCTTGTCTCGAAAATCAAATAGCGGCCATTACGCCAATTAAACTCTGCAAATTGGTCACAATGAATATTCAAGAACCCACCACAGAGGACAGGGGCAAATTGCCCAATTGAGCCACGAGTTGCAATTGTTCTATGATGTGGTCACCATGTGTTGCGTGTTTTGTTTTGTTCCTTCTTTTTACTTTCTCTACACGTACTATGTCCATGGTATATAGAGAAGGTATTGCATTCTACCCAAAAATTCGATACCGAGATTTCACCGGAAATATACATTTTGGGTATTCCTGAATCAAAAAAATTGTTTTTGGAAAAAAGTCCGTATCTATGTGTGTTTCTTGGTGTCTGTGAACATGATAACTCAAAAACGAAGAGTCAGTTAAAAACCAAACTTGGTATTTAGGTTCGGTACCTTCCAAGGATGCACCACGAAGATTTTCCAAAATATCCCCCCACCCCCAACTACCATTTACATGGAACTTTTTTCCAAATTTTTTATTTTCTCAAAAATGGCTATTAACGATTTTGTTTCAAATATCGTATATTAAAGATATTTACCTGCCAAATAAAATGTATATCTTGAATTTTCTGAGAATAGCATCTGAAGACTACTTTATTCTGGATGAATTTTGCGGAATTTTGCATAACTGCTAAACCTTAAGAGACAGACAAAAACTTACCACACAAAAATGTAGAGCACATTAAAACACGCAATTTATATATATTCGTAGAGTTGATCGTTTTTAAGATATTCCTTGTTTTTAGTTTGAGCCTTGAAAAACTTACACTTTCTCATACAGGAATTTGTCAACTCCTGTCCATACAAACAAAGGAACTTCAATCATAGCAACCAGCTTTTGACTATCAATCTAACCAATGGTACTCTCTTATATAAGACTATTTATGGTAATTTGTTCTCGATTAGCATGAAATAAATAGAAGCATTAGCTTTTTAATAATAATTTGTTGCAGAGATGTGGAGAAAGTCATGTGAATGGAACACACCATATTTTTTTGGGATTCAGGGAAACCCAAAACATGTATTGCTGGTAAAATCTCGGTATAGAATTTTTGTGTGCAATGCAATACCTTCTCTATACACTATGTACTTACTACGTGTAGAGTAAGTAAAAAGTTGCTTGAAAATATGAAGATCTTCACCTGTCCGGGGTGTCTTAAGATTTCTCATCCCTTCTTCAAGTATTAAATCTTGGTTTTGTTCCCTAGACTCAAGAGAATACATGAACTGCATTATGGCAGTGCATGTCTTGTCACTCAGAAGGGAAAGAAAAATCATAGCCAATAATATAAATTATAACAAGAAGGGAAATATAAATGGGAAGAAAGATTTCAAACACGTATAAGTAGCCGAGTTGTCACGAGCTGGTAGCACAGTACCGTTAGGGTAGAGCATTGAGGGTGAGAGTACACTGCCCGAGGGAACATAACAGGAAAAGAGAAAACAATGCTACCGCTGGTCACGCGACACTTTTTGAGGCACTTGGCGTAGAACATCGGCAGAGTAAAGATGTGATATTTGGGTGCGTGTTGGAGCCTTTAGTTGCGAAGGAATACAGACCAGAGTACGGAATACATCACTGCATCAAAAGTAATGAGTAACAATAGTCGCGGGCGCGTAAAGTATAGTTTCACAGGAGAAAATTAAGAGGAATGTGTGTGTCGACGGCGGAAAAAGACCGAACTAAACGAATAAATCACTTGTGTCGTACCACACCTGAAAACGGTTTCCATGCTAATAAAAAACCTGAGATAGGGCACCCACATACCCACACCAATCCTAATAGCCAAAACCTGCACCCGGGATACGAACTCGTATCCACGTTACCGCCACAAGATGCATTCAAGTAGCTTCGAAATAAATATTTAAGGTTAAGTTATGAGCTTTATATTATGTAGATTGGAGCCAGAGAGAACAAAAACTGAGGTGGTGTTATGTGTACTCTGTGCCGTAAGGTAGGGGAGTTTAGTGCACTACACTCGACCCTTGTTGATCTCTTCTTGCTGGGACGGAATGGAGTAATTTCTCGGATGGAGGAACCCTAAGGGCGCATGGGAAAATAGCAGAAGGGACTTAATGCGCGCGCCTTGTGTACGTGTTCTGCAATCAGGTCATTTTCCAGATTCAACTAACACCGTTCTAATTAATGAGCGCACTGCTTCCCTCTGTTGGAGAAAAAAAAAACATGTGGCAAACTCACTCCTGCTTAGAGCAATGTATTCTATCAAATAATTCGAACCGGATTTCACCAGAAATGCCTGTTTTACCAAAATTATAGGGTAAAATATTTAAAGTCTACCTATTATCTGGATTTTCATAAAACTTTATAGAGTCACTTATATTAAAATAATAAATTCATTAAAATACTCAAAATTTTGATTTTCTCAAAACTGGCTCTAATATACGGTATTTTGTCAAAATACCTTAACGATATTTATATGATAAATATATATCTTCAATTTTCTGGGAATAGTCTTTGAAGATCTCTTTTTTTCTGGATGCATTTTGTAAAACTGGTTAACAGTAAGAACTAGACAAAAACCTAGTTAACAAAAAAATGTATATCTTGTTAAAACACACAATTTATGTTATATACTTTTTGTTCGTGGAGTTGATCATTTCCGAGATATTGCTTGGCATTGGATTGTTTTAAATACTTTTTTCATATGGGACTTTGTAAACTCTTGCCTTTGCAAAGAAACCGATTTCAGTCACATGGTACTAGCTTTTGGAACATTTGACAATCGCAAACAAGTAATAAGACAATTTCTGCTAGACCCTTTTCAATGGTGATTTTGTCCTCGTGTAAACAAAGTACAAAATATATTCCTCCGCTTCCTTGCTCTGATTGGAGTGTAACGGGACTACTTTCTTTACCACATGGTGTCCAGAGGGTTAACGACGTGGAACCTTGGAACTGTTATCTCGATTAACACGAAGTAGATAGAAGAATAAGCTTATTAACAATAATTTGTTACAGAAATATAGAGAAAGGCATCGGAATGGAACACACCAGATTTTTATTATTATTTTGATTGTATTGCAACGGGGGTTTAGCCGTAAAGCCGATGTCCCACGTTCAAAATTTGGTCCAAAATGTTTTATACAACGTAAAAGTTGTGTACAATTTCTCCATTCCCATGGAAGTGTGTATTGGTCCAAATGTTTCTCGCATGCTCATGAACAGCTGATAGAAAATGGTGGAGGTTGCTGATCCACAATTATTTACGTTCGCTGTCACAAACTTAGTTTATGTATCCATTGCAAGAGTATATTATAATAGAAAGAAAAAATCAAGACTAGACCATGGCTGGAACGTAGGAATGCAGGCCAAGGAAGAGGTGTACTACATATGCTGCAAAATGAACTCGTTTCTGACCCTGTAAATTATGGACGAAAATTTGTTTGGAAAGTTGCTGTCGTTAGTAGAGGCAAAAATCACTCGCAAGACACAAATATGAAGAGACCTTACCAACAAATCAAAGTGAGCGATTTTATATTTTGTTGAGAAATGAAGGTTAGGTACAACAGGATCCGATAAAATGCATTTACAGGGGTTATAAATACCCGAGTAATTATTTCATAAATCTCTGCCTCACAAAACAATGTGTATTTCATTCATAGCTCAGCTACTATAACCCTATTATTTAGGACAAAGTCTACAAGATACAGAAAAGTTTCACACAAACAATCGCGTTGGCGGGAAGGAATACCCAGCACTAGCTGTCATCTTATCACGTCATTACCACCAGGTCGCTCATTGGTTGATTTCATACATTTGGACCAAAAAATAAAAACCGCAGTTGTAGCATGCTGGAATTGGACCAAAAAATAGGACGGAAATTGTATACAATGAAATTATCGGATGTCCACGATCCAATTTGTAGTTTGAAGAGTATTAGACCAAAATATTGGACCGTGGGATATCGTCTTTAGCCAGAAAGGAAGCGGCAGTACATAATAACAGTTGCTAGGTGAAAACCGACAGCTATGCCATTGAATAAGCTAGCACGTTGGAGACCACGCTGATATGATAACGAAGACATGCACGAGCGCCACATATTGCAGTAAATTGTAGCTTCCGCAATGCATCATTCATAAGCAACCTGGGGATATCCAGATTTATATCTATCGGTAGTCCTAGCAATTAGCTTATACGCTCAACTCAGGGCCGCGGACTGCTTCCTTGTGCAGGCGCCTGCTACTGCGAGTGGTACTACATTTTGAGCCCAAAAATAAAAGAATCTGATGTGTTATCGAGAAAAAATTATCAGAAATATTCTTATTACTTGTTTCCTTGTAAGTAGAAGCCAAATAAGGGAGTACCATAGATTAAAGTGATAGTCAAAAACTGGTTGCTATGTGACTAAAGTTTCTTTGTTTGTATGGACAGGAGTTGACAAATTAGTGCATGAGAAAAGCGGAAGTTTTTCAAAGCTGAAACTAAAAACAAGGAATATCTTAAAAAGGACCAGTTCCACCAAAAAATGTATATAACATGAACTGTGTGTTTTAACGTGCTCTTTAGTTTTTGTGTGGTAAGTTTTTGTCCACCTCTTACGGTGTAGCAGTTGTGCAAAATTCCGTAAAATTCATCCAGAATAAAGTAGTCTTCAGAGGCTATTACCAGATTATTCAAGATATACATTTTATTTGTCATGTAAGAAACTTTAATATACAATATTTTAATCAAAATCGTTAGAGCCATTTTTGATGAAATAAAAATTTTCGAAAAAAAAAGTTCCATTAAAGAGTAGTTGGGGATGGGGGGGGGGATTTTCTTGAAAATCTTCGTGTCGCATCCTAGGAAGATACCAAACTTAAATACCAAGTTTGGTATTCAACGGTCTTTTCGTTTTTCAGCTATGCTGTCCTCAGACACACAGACACACACACACACACACACACACACACGGATTTTTTTCCAAAAATTATTTTTTGGATTCAATGGGACCCAAAACATGTATTTCCAGTGAAATCTCGGTATCGAATTTTTGGGTGCATTACAATACCTTCTCTATACAATATGAACACAGTACATGTAGAGAAAGTAAAAAAGGTAACCATTTGTTACCAAGTGATTCTAGAGAGAACTTTTGTTGTATTTGGTTCTTCTTGAAACACACATACAGTCAACTGTTGTTTACATTCCGCCTCATATGCATAGATCCATGATCGTCACCTGTTATCTTGCTATGTACATCTTTTGAAGCCTCACCATTGTATTTCTTGAGCATTTGTGTGCACCAATCGACACAAGCATCCTTCTGAGATTGTGTCAAATTATGTGGGATCCAACGGCAGAAAACCTTTTCCACGGCTGCAGCATTTTATATATGCTGGAGTAACTAATGCCTCTATC
Source organism: Hymenopus coronatus (assembly GCA_030762935.1). NCBI lineage: Eukaryota > Metazoa > Arthropoda > Insecta > Mantodea > Hymenopodidae > Hymenopus > Hymenopus coronatus. The sequence continues at coordinate 20,345,833 of CM060881.1, read as the reverse complement.
ACACAGTGTGTGACGTGACTTTCTTGTAATATCAGTTTTTGCACAGCATCAATGTTCTCTTGCACAACAACTGATTTTGGACGACCTAAACAAGTAGGTGTTCCCCAAGGATCAATCTTAAGGCCTCTTTTCATCTTGGTTTACATAAAGGACCTCCCATTATACATTAACAGTATTTATTTATTCGCAGATGACACTAGTGTTCTAGCAACAAGTAAAGATTTCAATGACTGTGTAGTAAAATTAAACTATGTTCTAAATTGCACGTCAAATTGGTTCAAAGCAAACAAACTCTCAGTAAATCTTGACAAAACAAAAACAATTAAATTTATAGCTACTCGCTCATCACAAACACACATAGAAATAGGAATTAATGAAACATTGTTAGAACAGCTAAATGAAGTCAAATTTCTTGGCCTTCAGGTAGACAAACATTTGGACTTGAAAGTCAGATATTACCTACATCACACCTAAACAGCTCAGCACGTTATGCACTGGTTAAATTTCACTCAATAGATACACTTAATTACTTTAACTCCATCCTCGTGTATGGAATAATAATCTGGGGAATTTCAATGGATAGTAAATGTATATTTCGGATACAGAAGAAAGATATAGGAATTATCTGTAATGCTTATAGCAGACAGTCATGCAAATAACTATTTCAAAAATTGGGCATACTTACCTTACTTTGTGTTTATATATTATTCATTTTAAAATTCTATACAGTTAATCCACATAGTTTTATAACAAACATGGAAACTCATAACATAAATGCTAGACAAAAGGGATATATTCATCGTCCCAATGCCAATCTTTATGAAACAATCAAGATATTTAATGCTCTCCCCAGTAATCTCAAAAAAATGTTGGGAATTTCATGGCTTTTAAGGCTTCTCTTAAGGAGTACCTTTGCGATAAATCATTTTACTCTGTAGATGAATATTTAAGTGACAAATCTGTCTGACAATACCGTTAATAATCATTGTATTTATAAATATTACAATGTATTGCATTTTGTGTATATGATTGTGTGTGTTTTATATTAAAATTAAACTGATGTATACTTTGACTTGCACGAATGTGTCAAATGAATTTTTTAGGATTTAGCAATGACACAAGGTCTGTAAAGCCTGATGCTTTGATATTTTACACTCTAGTACATAATTGTAAATGTTTGCATTGTAAATTTTAGAACATATTAGTAAATATGTATTGTAATTTGTTGACATTTATGAAGACTACATAATACAATAATCATTTTTTAGTTTTGTATAACTACTAGTAATAACTATTATTTTGATAATTAGAAAACTATCATCTGACATTACATCAATGTTACATAGAATGAAATTATATTTATTTATACATTTTAACACTACTTTTTGATACTCTTTGTTTTAATGTGCATGCAAAAAAAAAAGTACATATGCTTTTATAGAGCACATTAAGTATAGTGTACTGGCGAACAGTCCATAAAAGCAAATGGTCTGATTATATGTCTATTCTGCTGAATTTGTAACCCGTACTTTCAGCACTAGAGCTTTATACATTGTTTTTTTCCGTAGCAATTAAAACGTATGTATACATGTATATGCCTTGACAAGTTCTATGTTCAGTGGCTTCCTGGCCTAAACGAACCTACAGAATGCTATCTAATCTAACCTATCTTCAATGACCGAACGGCGATCACGATTAAACTCGTTATACCAGTGTTTCACAGTAACAAAGGATGGAGCTTCATCGCCAAATGTAGTAGTAAGATGATCAAAGTTCTCTTTTTCTTGATAATCTAAGACGAAAAACATAATAAATCATCACAGAACATTTTCACGAGTCATTCCATCTTTTCGCGGAGACACAATTTTTAAGTCGGTGTAAACAACACAAATAACGCTCTATTGACAATATATCTAACTAGTTTAAGGTCAACAATGTCAAAATTGCCAGTGCTAACACCAGATGGCACCTACAGCAATCAGTGTTACCAAGGCTCAAAATAAAAATAGCGGCTATAGTAATAATTTTCACTGTGATCCTTTTAACAAAAAATCTGATGTGTTTGATTCGCATGACTTTCTCTATATCTCTGCAACAAATTTATGTTAAAAAGCCTATGCTTCTACTTACTAATCGAAAAAAAATTAGTAGAAATAGTCTTATTACTTGCTTCCTTGTAAGAAGAAGCGAAATAAGGGAGTACCATAGGTTAAAGTGATCGTCAATAGCTGGTTGCTATGTGACTGAAGTTCCTTTGTATGTATGGACAGGGATGTTAAATTCCTGTATGTGAAAAGTATGATTTTGAGAGCTGAAACCAAAATCAAGGTATATCTCAAAAACAATCAACTCCACGAAAAAAATGCATATAACATAAATTGTGTGTTTTAAAGTGCTCTGCATTTGTTGTGTGGTAAGTTTTCGTCCGTCTCTTACGGTTTAGCAGTTATGCAAAATTCCGTAAAATTGACCCAGAATAAAGTAGTCTTCAGAGGCTATTCAAAATATACATTTTAATTGTCAGGTAAATATCTTTAATATACGATATTTTAATCAAAATTATTAGAGCCATTTTTGCGAAAATCAAAATTTTCGAAAAAAAGTCCTATGTAAAGGGTAGTTTGGGGTGGGGGGTTTTTCTAAAAATCTTCGTGTCGCATCCCTGGAAGATACTAAACTTATATACCAAGTTTGGTATCTTACCGACTTTTCCTTTTCGTGTTCACAGACACACGGAAACACACACACGGACCTTTTTCTGAAAATACTTTTTTTGGATACAGGGGACCCTAAAACATATATTTCCGGTGAAATCTCGGTATCGAATTTTTTGGTGGAGTGCAATACTTTCTCTATACACTATGTACATAGTACGTATAGAGAAAGTAAAAAGTCTGATATCTTACGTTCACATACCTTTTTCAACCCTTTGTTGTTCACTAGTGGGACACTATTCTTACAAAAGTTTATAATATTCTCTACTTCATACTTAGTACTTAGGTGTTACATTCCACTCAAAAATTCGATACGGAGATTTCACCGGAAAATTGCAAGTTTCACGGTTCCCTGTATCCAAAAAGAAAAATATTTCTCTAGTACTATGTGGATAAAAAATTCTGTATTGAGATTGTACCGGAAATACATGCTTTGAGAACCCCTGAATATATAAAAAATATTTCTGAAATATACATATATATATTTATATATATATGTGTGTGTGTGTGTGTGTGTGTGTATGCGCGCGCCATAGCTCAAAAACGAAAAATACCTAACTTGGTATTTCAGTTCAATATCTTCTAAAGATGCTAAACGAAGATTGTCAAGAAAATATCCTAATAGAACTACCTTTTACATAGAATATTTTTCGAAATCTTTGATTCTCAAAAATGACCCTAATGATTTGTATTAAAATGCTATATGTTTAAGATACTTTCATAACGAATTTTCTGGGAATAGCCTCTGAAGACCTCTTCATGCTTTTTATAACTATTGTATAAATGATGAACCGTAAGAGATAGTCAAAATCAAATCTTACTACACAAAATGTAGATCTAATTAAACAAAAAAAAAAAAACATTTATGTCATATACATTTTTTCTTTCTCTAGACTATTATGTACATAGTGTATATAGAAGGTATTGAATTGCACCCAAAAATTTCATACCGAGATTTCACCGGAAATACATGTTTTGGGTCCTCCTGAATCCAAAAAAAAAAAAAAGAGCATTTCTGGAAAAAGGTCCGTGTGTGTGTTTGCGTGTGTGCGTCTGTGGACAGCATAGCTCAAAAACGAAAAGACCGTTAAATAACAAACATGTTATTTAAGTTTGGTAGCTTGCAAGGATGCGACACGAAGATTTTAAAGAAAATTCCCCCACCCCGAACTACCCTTTACATGGAACGTTTTTCGAAAATTTTAATTTTCTCAAAAATTGCTCTAACAATTTTGATTAAAATATCGTATATTAAAGATATTTACTTGACATATAATATGCATATCTTATATCTTTTGGGAACAGCCTCTGAAGACTACTACATTATGGATGAATTTTACGAAATTTGACTAACTGCTTAACCGTAAGAGATGGACAAAACATATCATACAAAAAATGTAGAGCTCATTAAAACACACAATTTATATTATATACATTTTTTCGTGGAGTTGACTCTTTTTTTTTTTTTTTTTTTTTTAGAAATTCCTTGTTTCTGGTTGCAGCTTTAAAAACATACTTTTCTCATACAGGAATTTGAAAACTCCTGTCCATACAAACAAAGGAACTTCAGTCACATAGCAACCAGCTCTTGACTATCACTTTAACCTCTGGTAGTCCCTTATTTCGCTTCTACTTACAAGGAAGCAAGTAATAAGACTTTCTGCTAATGTTTTTTCTCGATTAGCATGAAGTACATAGAAACATTGGCTTTTTAACAATAATTTGTTACAGAAATGTAGAGAAAGTCATGTGAATGGAACTGATCAGATTTTTTTTTATTCAAGTGTCTCAAAAATGTATTTCCAATGATATGTTGGTATCAAACTTTTGAGTGGAATGCAATACTTTCTCTGTCTATTATGTATATTATAATTGCGTGCTAGAGAAAACAATTTTTTTTAATTTTTTATTCAGGGAACCCTATTACATGCATTATTTTTATTGAATTCTTGGTGACGTGCAATCCCTTCTCTACCTATGTACTATGTACTAAGTATAGAAGGTAAAAAGATATAAAATTCACGAGGCCTGCTGCCTGAGAAAAGTTTAAGTACTTTAAAATTGAAACCAATTACTGTGAATATTTAGGTCTATAAAAACTTAAAATAAAACAAAAACTTAACTGTATGGCCTAAATAAATTATTTTAGCGAGACAAAGGAGCACCGTTTTTTTAATCTCCGATAGGCTATAAATAAAAGAAAAGTTCATAGAAAACAATTATTTTATTACTAAAAGTTTTGTACACTTATGGTTACTTTTCAACATAATCACCGAAAAGATTGAGACATTTATCGTACCTGTGCACAAGCTTTGCAATACCCGCTTCAAAAAATGTTGCCACCAATGATTTCAAATGAGCATTGACGTTGTTTTGAAGATCTTCGTACTTCACGACGTTTGCGGAGAGCCATTCAAAACAAACGAAGAGCAATGCTGACTTCAGGAATTGTGTTGATCCATAACAACGCTCATCCACACAACCCATCGGCTCCTTGAACAATTTCAATAGGTCATTTTCGATCATCCGCCGTACAGTCCTGACCTGACGCCAAGCGATTTTCACCTTTTACCTGAACTGAAGACGTGGTTAGTAGGGCAGCACTTTCAAACCAACGAAGATCTTGCAAACAACGTCAATGCTCATTTGAAATCATTGGCGGAAACATTTTTTGAAGCGGTCATTGCAAAGTTTTTGCACAGGTACGATAAATGTCTGAATCTTTTCGGTGATTATGTTGAAAAGTAACCTTAAGTGTACAAAACTTTTAGTAATAAAATAATTGTTTTCTATGAACTTGTCTTTTATTTATAGCCTATCGGAGGTTGAAAAAAAAACGGCCCTCCTAATTTGGCCACGTCTATAAAGTGTGTAAGAAATGATCTTTCGTTCCAAGAGTGAGCTAAGCATAGCGATGACTACCAATATATTTTTGACTTAAAATCATCAATAAGTAATTACATTTCTAAGCAAGCCCACAAAATTCGAAGAAGTCTGTTGAAAGTGATTAAGTAAAAGCTTTTGCTTTCGAGGCGGTTAGCAAGGGCAACAGATCGTGCATCAAAAACCAGTACGCTTTTTCTTTTTTCCGGTCCCTTCTCCTCCGGGCAGGAGTTGCGTATTCATTGGCGAGCGAACCCAAACCGCCAGCTGTTTCATTAGCGTTACTTGATGGCATTCACTGATACCATCAGAGTGGTTCCTCTCATTAATTACTTGAGCCAACCTTACGAGAAAAAATTGCTTCCCCTCTCAGTTATCTTTCATAGGTTTTATATTCGAGCTCTGCGTCATCAACTTCAGTCGCAGTTCGAGTGGTAACACAGAGTAATATACTCAACCAAACAGTTTATCATACGCAATATAACCAGAACTCCAACTTTCATCTAGAGAAATGTTGTAGCTCGAGTTGTATGTATTAGGCCACGCCGGGGCGAGTGGTTTCCTCTCACCTAGACTCCCAAGCGACGGCATGTGAGATTTGTGGTGGACAAAGCGGCGCTGGGGCGGGTTTTCTCCGGTTTCCCCAGCCATCGCATTCCACCCTGTACCACCATCATTCATGTATCATCAGTGTCACCGCCTGCGGTACCATAAGTAGTTAAAGCGGGCGTTAAACACTACCAATAAAAAATATTCCTGTCTCCGTGGTCGTGCTGACTTCTCACCCGGAGGTCCCGGGTTCGATTCCCGGCTGGGGCGGGGAATTTTTCTTTAGCCAGAATTATTCCCTATCCCCCACAGAGTCTGAAAGTATGTATGTGTGTGTTTGAGGAAAATAAAATGAAGCTACAGACAACGAGTTGTTTCAAGTGCAAATCCCCCGATATGACCTTAGATGTTAAAGGGGCCTATATAAATAAAACAATAAATAAAAAAAAATTATAATATTCTTAAAATCCCATTTGTCTTGATTTATATTTGAACCGAAATCACTGCAACTTGATGTCCATACCATAAATCATGAACTCGTTGCTTACAGAATTCGTTGAACTGGTTCCACACTCTCTCTCTCTCTTGTTTTTAGTATTCTACGGCTTTGAGTTTACAATTAATATGTATATTTCAGACCTTTCCGCAAATCATTTTGGAACTTCCGCCATCATGTACGAGAATATCACTGCTTACTGATATCATGAGACGAGAAAACAAATGCACGTGGGTATGATAAAAAAACAAAAAGCATTAAAACGCAGAGATAATAAGTTCGGATTGGTTCGAACTTTACCCGTCAATGTCTTGGAATGCTCACTTCTTGCGATCTCGAGTCATGAACGAAATAGTCTTAACTAATGGCACGAGTGTTTTCATCTTGTCGATAATTCACGACTAAGAGATGAAAACACGAGTTGTATTTGATATGACAATAGACTATTAATAATTTATAATATATAGGAAGGAAGGGTTTATCATTGAAGTACTTACATTTGTTCTCAAATGGTACATGACGCATTCGACAAGTTTATCTACCAAATGATTTTTTTTTTCTTTATTCACATCCTCCTGAATTATGATATGGCCGACCGTGTCTACACCCCATGCACGAATATCGTTAGCAACGATATATACCGAACAGTTATTTTACGTGGAATGGAAACAAACGTTATTTTATTTGAGGTAAAAAATGAAATGGCGTGTTATTTATGGACGCTCTTTAACTGCTATGGTTCTCAGCGTCCTATTCTATACTGGACGTGAAAGACCGCTTAAATTTGCTCAGAGGCCTCTCTATCAGGCTTGAGGTTCTTTTACGTGCCGTAAATCTACGACACGGGACCCACGGCTTTACTTCCCTTCCATGCTAAGGATTTTTACGCCCGAAAAAATCCATCGTCCTCCGCCGGGTTTGAACCCGCGACCTTAGGTATACGAAGTTAGCATGGTAACCATAACACCACGGAGGGCGACAATTATTTGAGGTTATTGTACTCATTTCATACATAAGAAATACAAATAATGAATTTTTGCAATCCTTTTTTGAACTAAATACATTATGAACTGGATAAAACTTTAAATAAACATTGTAACTAATTAATTGAAAGTACAATTGTGGTACTGACAGTTATTAAAAGTTAAGGTTGGATTCCCACCTTGTTACTAATAACCAAGACAGGAGATTACGCAAACGAACGTCAAGTGCGACAAGTTTTCAAAGAAATGAACATCAGCTGCGATAAGATGTTTCGACAATATCGCTCCAGTCAGATGACCGCGATTGGTTGAAATCGCCTAATCTCGGTCATGCCGTTGGCGCTTTAATATTGGAGCTGAATTGTCTTTGGAAAATAAGATTCTCAGCTCAAGCCTTAAACAAAACAAAAAAACTCAGGCGTGTTCCTATCACATCTCTTCTACATCTCTGTGACAAATTATTGTTAATAAGCTTATTCTTCTACCGAATTCATGCTAATCGAGATAAACATCACTAGAAACGGTCTTACTACTTAGTTCCTTATAAGTAGAAGGGGAATAAAGGAACGCACTAGGCTAAACAGATAATCAGATGTTTTAAATTGTGGTTGCTATGGGATTGAAATTAGTTTATTTGCGTGACCAGGAGTTTAAAGTTCCCGTATGAACAAAACCTTAAGTATTTAAAACGGAAACCACTAACAAGGAATATCTCGAAAACGGTCAACTCCACAAAAATGTGTACGATATGTGTGTTTTAAGATGATCTACATGTTTGTGCAGTAAGATTTTTGTCTATCTCTTAGTTTACCAATTAAGCAAAATTCAGAAAAAAATCATCCAAAGAGGTCTTCAGAGGCTATTCCCAGGAAATTGAAGATATTGTCATGAAAATATTTTAAGTATAATATTTTCCATGTAAATGATAGTTGGGGATGGGGGGGGGGGATTTTTTGAACATTTTCAGGGAAAATCTTTGGAATAACTTATATAGCAAGTTTGGTTTTTAAACAACTTTTCGTTTTTGAGCTATACTGTCAACATATACACACACACATACAAATACACAGACTGGCCATTTTATAAAATATATTGTTATTCAGGGGTGCTCAAAACAGGTATTTCCAGGAAATATCGATGTCGAATTAGTGATTGGAATACAATAACCATATTTTCTCTACTATATATACATTTTTCGAGTACAGAAAGTAGAAATATAGGATGATGTGCTGAAAGCTGAAGTTATAACAAACTAATATTTACACCGTATTACTGGGCTTGTCCGGAAAGTAAATACAATTTTGTTCTACCGCCACCCAACGCTAGTATTAGAGTTCCACGCATGCGCACTCGTCTCTCTGATTCATTGTCTGTCCACTGACACCATTACAGTCTGATCGTGTTTTGTTTACAGTTGTTAGTGACGTTCAAAATGTTTAACACCATTTCTGATCCGTCTGACTGTGAAGTGCGTTTCGTAATACAGATTTTGAATGTAAGAATGCTAAGCCAGTTGAAATTCATCGTCACCTTGTAGAGATTTACAGTGACAATGTAATGATGAGAAAGTGGGTTAGGCAATTAATTGATGGACGATCCAATGTCCATGACGAAGCATAGAGTGAGCGCCTCCTGTTGTTACTGATGGTTTTATTGAACAAGGGAAGGAGGCAATTCGTGAAAAGCAATTGTTCAAAATAAAAATACTTTGTGAAGTGTTCACGCACCACACGGTGTTCAGAAATGGCTGTCATCACTGGTGGCGGCTTTCTTTGAAGATGGCATACAAAAGTGGACTCCCTGCTATGATAAATGCCTGAACAATGGTGGTAACTATGTCGAAAATCTGGTATGTTTCATTCATATGACTTTCTCTACATCGCTGCAACAAACTATTGTTAAAGAAACTTATGTTTCTATTTATTTCATAATAATTGGGGAAAATTAGCATAAATAGTCTTATTAATTGCTTCCTTGTAAGTAAAAGCGAAAAAAGGGAGTACCATTGATTAAAGTGATAGTCAAAAACGGGTTGCTATGTGACTGAAGTTCCTTTGTTTGTATGGACACGAATTGACAAATTCCTATATGAGAAAAGTATAAGTTCTTCAAAGCTGAAAACAAAAGCAAGGGATATCTCAAAAACAATCAACTCCACGAAAAAAACGTTTATCACATAAATTGTGTGTTTTAATGTGCTCAACATTTTTGTGTGGTAAATTTTTGTGCCTCTCTTACGGGTCAGCAGTTGTGCAAAATTCCGTAAAATTCATCCAGGATAAAGGAGTCTTCAGAGGCTATTCCAGGAAAATTCAAAATATATATTTTATTTGTCAGGTACATATCTTTAATATACGATATTTTAATCAAAATCTTTAAGAGCCATTTTTGAGAAAATCAAAAATTTCCATGTAAAGGGAAGTTGAAGATAGAGGGATTATCTTGATAATCTTTGTATCGCATTCTTGGAAGATATCGAACTTAAATACCAAGATTAGTACTTAACGGTCTTTTCGTTTTTGAGCTATACTGTCCACAGACAGATACACACACGGACCTTTTTCCAATTTTTTTTTATTCAGAGGGACTCAAAACATGTATTTCCAGTGAAATGTCGGTATCGAATTTTTGGGTGGAATGCACTGCCTTCTCAATACACTATGTATATAGTACGTGTGGAGAAAGTAAAAAGATTATTCTTCTATCTATAAACTAGACTAAAGCGACGTCAAATATTTTAATTAATCTTTATTTACCTTCTACTTACAAGGAAGCAAGTAATAAGACAATTTCTAATAATATTTATCTCGATTAGCATGAAGTAGATAGAAGAATAAGCTTTTTAACAACAGTTTGTTACAAATATGTAGAGAAAGTCATGTGAATGGGACACATCAGATTTTTTCCCAAATCGGTACTTATTTTCGGGTATTAACACTTGGTGACAGCGCTAGAATAGAAAAGGACAAGGCTAGTGGCAACATGAATGTGTGAGAAAGAGAGAGAAATAGCCCATTTCACTATATACTGACTTTTAAGGCTGAAACAAGCTATAATAAATGATTGATCTCTCTGTCTCTCTCTCTCTCTATTTAATAAGAATATGGCGAGGAGAGAAGTGTTGTGTACATTTTGCTGAGCACGTAGTTTACGGGCCACCATTATTTACGTCTTCTACCTTATCACTCCCATTCTCACGGGACTTCCAAATATAAATTCGGTTTCTGAATCACCCCTCCAACCGCACGGCTCATTTATCACACATTCCTTCTTCTTATAAGATTCTCCCAAAGGAGACGGGGGCTAAAAAGAGAGGAGACAGAAATTGAATTGACGGTCCTTTAACATTCGGGAGAAACGTTTTCTTTGCTTGTCTTACCGGTTTAGGGCGCAGTTTCGAATCATCGGCTTTTAGAACTGCTGTCCACGTGACCAGAGTTTTCAAAACAAATATTCTTAAGTTAAACTTGTCTGCCAAACAGACCCCCATTTCGAGTCCTATGATTCAGAAATTTTTCAGTTTTATGCTGCCCCAAGAGGAGAAAAATCAGTAGGATTATGTTTTACTTTCTCTAACACGTATGTATAAATAAATAAAATCTGAATTTCCTACCCCAGCACCTTGTTTACTACACCGGGGCACATATCCAAACTTCATATTTATTTACCAAAAAACAATACATAAAAGTTACAATATATCTATCATTTTTTTCAGATAAGTTAACCTAATGCGTGAAGTGAATAAAAGAAGTAAATGCTAGCAAGTAAATACTTGGTAGTTTTAGAACTTGCTAAAACGAGGTGAATAATCTTTTACTAAAAGCAGGTAGTAAATGCTAGGCTACCCTAGACATTTACTTGCCTTAGCAGTTACTAATTTCCCGCCCAAATTATGCTGAGGCAGCAAGTTTCTACTCTTCCCCTCACAAAAGAAGTAGACAACTTCAACTGTCTGTAAAACAAAACTATTTACTGTAATTTGACGCCGTTTTCACTGGTTTGTAGAGGAGTCTTTGAAGTTTATATTGTGAACTCACAAATGTTCAATATGGGCTCCTCCAGTCACACGACACACATCCATGCTATAATCAAGTTCATCCCAAACCTTTTGTAACATATCTTGTCTGATACGTTGTTTCAAGTCGTCTAAATTAAGAGGAAGTGGAGGGACAAAAACACGGTCTTTCACGAATCCCCATAGAAAAAAGTCACATGGTGTGAGATCAGGGCTCCTTGGTGGCCAAAATGCAAGAGCATTGTTGTCGGTTATTTTCTTCCGAAACTCTTGGTCTTCCCGAGCTCTTCCCTTTGCACAAACATCCCGCTGTCTCGAATTTTCTATACCAGTCGTAGATTGACTGTCTAGTCGGTGACGTTTTGTGGTAACGTGTTCTAAAATGTCGTTGGACAACAGTTTCTGATTGCGTTCTAGCAAATTCCAACACGCAATATGCCTTTTCCACAGGATTTTCCGCCATTTCAGTTTATTCAACAACAAACAAAACACTACAGCGTTACCAATAGTAACAAACGAAACTTTGAGAGTTTCTCAACATACCTCCAAAATAATTAGGTTGCTATCTCTAATAGTTTTTGTTTTACACGCAGTTGAAGTTGTAACGTAGGTTTTAAAATATAGAATATAGTTTACTTTTGTTTTGCAAATACGAGGTACGTCCAGAAAGTAAGTTCCGTTTCGATTTATCTCCGCTGCAGCGCTGCGATCGCAGTTCCGCACATGCGCGGTAGAGGCTCTGTATCAAGGAGAAGAAACGTGCGCCATTTTGAGATCGCTGTCAGCCACATACGCTTTGTTGTGCTTGTTTACAATGTCGGTGTTGACTGAAAATCCCGCCGCTTGTGAAATCAGATCTCTGATTCGTTTTCTGAATGCTAGGAAAGTGAAACCAATTGAAATTTATCGGCAAATTTGCGAAGTTTACGGACAAAATCTTCAAAACAACGTCAATGCTCATTTGAAATCATTGGCGGCAAAATTTTTCAAGCGGGTATTGCAAAGCTTGTGCACAGGTACGATAAATGTCTCAATCTTTTCGGTGATTATGTTGAAAAGTAACCATAAAGTACAAAACTTTTAGTAATAAAATAATTGTTTTCTATAAACTTGTCTTTTATTTATAGCCTATTGGAGGTTGATAAAAGAAACAGTCCTCGTATATCATGCTAATCGAGATAAACATTACAAAAATTGTCTTATTACTTGCTTCCTTGTAAGTAGAAGGGAAATAAGAGAATGCACTGGGCTAAAGGATAGTCAAATATTTTCAAAGACATATATGAAATAATGTAAGCAATTTAAATGCATTTTTTGCATATCCAGGAATAAAACAATGTATATGTATATATTAGCATGTTAAGAAAATTAAATTTTCTAACATAGTGAGGCTTTTAAAAGATTTGACTATCGCTTTAGCCTAATTTTCCTTCTCCTTACAAGCAAGCAAGCAAGCAATAATACAATTTCTGCTGTAAGGTCTTTTAGCATGAAGTAGAATAAAGGTTAAGCTTTTTAAGAATACTTTTTTCAGAAGATATAGAGAAAATATCACACATCTAAGATTAACTTAAGTATATTTTGAATTTTCTGCGAATAAAATGTGAAGTGTGTTTCATTGAGATGCATATAATGTTGATGCATAAAGAAACAAATGAGCAGATTTTAATGGTTGTCATTTGTTTCCAGGTGATCAACGTGGTGCTGGCTGTGGTGCTTTGTCAGGCTCTGAAGAGAGAAGAGGAAGATAATGGCGTCATGTATAAACGCTGAACACACGCGCTCACGTTTTGGGACGCTATTGTCTCAAATCAAAAGAACTATATAATACTTACTTATTCTCATGAGTGTAAAAGTGAAAAACAGATATATTAAAATATATTTAGTGAAAGTGTCTTTGAATACGTTAAAATTATATTTCTGTAATATGTAAGGTTCAGATAAACGTTAAAAAAAATATCCAGTTCTCGTTGTCACTGTTACTTATTTATCTAATTCAAATTTTTGCTTAGTTCAGTAAAATGAACTACTTCGAATTTTTAGTGTCAGTGAAATTATCTAATTCAAATTTACATTGTCACTAATGTGATCCGGTTCTAATTATCATTCACTTAGTACACTAAATGTATGTACTTCAAATTTTCGCTGCCACTTCACAGTGTTCTGACTGTCACTTCACTAATATTATCCGGTTCTAATTTATTTTTTTTTTTACTTTCTCTATACGTACTATGTATATATTGTATAGAAAAGATATCGCACTCCAACCAAAAATTCGATACCGAAATTTCACTGGAAATTTATGCTTAGGGCCTCCTGCATAAAAAAAAAAAAGCATTTTCAGAATTGTGTGTGAATCTGTGTGTTCGTGAACAAGATAACTCAAAAACGAAAAGTCGGTAAAATACCAAATTTGGTATTTAAGTTTAATAATTTCCAGGGATGCGACACGAAGATTTTGAGAAAATTTCCCTGATCCCAAACTACGCTTTACATGGAAATTTTTTCAACAATTTTGATTTTCTCAAAAATTGCTCTGATTTTTTTAAGTATCGTATATTATAGATATTTACCTGACAATAAAATTTATATATTGAATTTTCTGAGAATAGCCTCTTAAGAATAGTTTCTTCTGGATGAATTTTACGGAATTTTTCCTAACTGCTAAACTGTAAGACATAGATAAAAACTTACCACACCATTTATGTTATATACATTTTTTTCGTGAAGTTGATCGTTTTTGAGATATTCCTTTTTTTTTTTTTTTGTTTTTTGTTTTTTTTTTTTTTGTTTCAGCTTTGAAAAACTTTTACTTTTCTCGTTAATGAATTTGCCAACTCCTGTCCACGCAAACAAAGGAACTTTAGTCTAAGACTGTTTCTGCCAATTTGCTTCATTAACATGAAGTAAATAGAGGCATAAGCTTTTTAACAATAATTTATTGCAGAGATGTAGAGAAAGTCATGTGAATGGAATACATGAGATTTTTTATTCACTTAGTTCTCACCGTCACTTCTTATTTTCACTGCCAGTTCACTAAACTGATCTAGTTCACATTTTCTCTGCCACTTCACTGTGTTCCATCTTTTCACTTAGTTTAAATGTCACTTCACTAAAGTGTTTAAAGAGTCAGGTGGCTCAGGAGTTTCGTCTGGGACTGGCATTCGGGAGGTCCGGGTTCGAACCCTCTTTACCGCGCACTCTGACCCTGCGTTTTTCTGTTGTTTTCCTGGGGCCGTTTATGTGAATGCTATGCTGCTATACTCTACCACGATTTCTCTCCCTTTCATTCCTTCATTTCATTTCCCTTCTTCATCTTTCAGGTCAGCGGCAGGTGTGGCTTAAGGCTTTGCAGGCAGATGGTACGGTTGCTTGCTTCGAGTGAGGCTTGGTGCTGTTGCGGAGGCCTCCTTCCGGCGGCTGTATAGCCGCAGTGGTGCGCCAGGGCTGCCATCTAGCAACATTGTTAGGGACTTCCGTGCGTCTCTACACTTAGCTCCATCGTTTTCTGTGTGCTGACCTCTGGTTTCCCCTCATCTCATCTCTTCCTCCGGGGTGGTAGTAGGCCGCAACAGATTGGTACTTGGTCGCAGTTGCCGAGGTGTCTCCTGACGTTAACATGTTCTACGCTCTACTAAAGTGAACTAGTTCAAATTGTTACTGTCACTTCACTTAATTCTGTCAGTTCACCGAAAATATATAGTTCAAATTTAAACCGTAAGCGATAGACAAAAACTTACTACTCAATAAATGTATATCTCATTAAAACACATTTTGGAGATATTCCGAGTTATTAGTTTCAATTCTAAAGTATTTAGACTTTTCTCTAACTGGAGACATCTTTCTTTTTGTCTCAGTGTTCACTCCTTACAAGCAGAGAAACCGAATTTCAATTGTTTCACGTCGCAACCAGCTTGAAAATATTTGACATTCGCTTTAACGTAGTGTTTTCCCTTATTTCCCTTCTACTTATAAGAAGGAAACAGCTAGAGAAAGTCGTGTGAATGCAACACATAAAATTTTATTAAAATGTACTTCCCTGTAACGCCGTACTTCATACGTAGATAAATCTAAAGTAAACACCGGTTAGTGGCGGTGATAACGCAGACGACTTGCATTCTATTCCTCTTGCATATCAGTGGAAATGGTGAGGGAATCTCGCTCATTGAGAGGAGTTCCCAGGTTTGTATTGGAGTCCGTGATCTCGTATACAGTAGCATTGCAAATAGGTAAAAAAGGTTAACATAGTTTCCACTTCAGTTACACAGATGGCACATATTTTTCCGATAATGTCACCTTATATACTGAAATAATTAAAAGTCTATTTCATCTCTCAATATCTGCCAATAACCAGTTTTGTAATTGTATAATATGCTGTTTGTATTTAACATTACAGATTACAATTATTACTCTTACTACAATTTATTACTATTATTACTATTATTACTATTATTTGTACTATTAGTAATATTATTACTATTATTACCACCATTATTGTTATTACTATTATTATTACCACTATTATTAATACTGTTATTATTACTATTATAACTATTATTACAATTATTACTATTATTACAATTATTACTATTACTACTATTATCACTATTATTACTACTATTATTACTACTATTATTAGTAATATTATTATTATTATTATTATTATTGTTGGTATTATACCGCGAAGCACTTCGTGCTGTTGTATTTGCATATTTTGCGTTAAAATACCTTCATATATTGATTTACTCTTTTTTGTACTATATAACGAAACAAAAACGCAAATACGAAAGAACAGTATGCTACTAGCATTATTTGCATAAGCAGAGTAAATCAAAACATGAAAACCTCGTAACGAATATAATACCAGCAAAGAGTAGGTAGGACGGTGCTTCGGGTTTGCCATTCCCGTTACCAGTCGCTATACCGCCTCCTGCTCCTGTGTCACTTTTCATCTTTGGTTACAGCGGATATTAATTCGGTTTAGCAAAGCTTTCTCTGGACCATTGCTCAAGTTATTACTAGTAATTTTCGTTTTAACAAAATTTATATCAGGATTGTGAACTAAAATATATAAATATCCTTACTTATTATAAATTAACTAAGAAGCAAATTCATTGTAATTATCTACTGATTTACTTTGCTTATGCGTTTAAAACTACTACCAATGCTAATATAAATGATAATTATAAATCTGATATGTTCATTCACATGACTTTCTCTACATCTCTGTAACAAATTATTGTTAAATCGTTTATTCCTCTATCAAATTGTCTTATTACCTGCTTCCTTGTAAGTAGAAGGGAAATAAGGGAATACACTAGGATAAAGTGATGGTCAAATCTTTTAAAAGATGGTTGCTATGTGAAATAATTGAGGTTCGGGTCTCTTTGCATGGTCCCGTTTGAGAAACGTTAGGTATTTTAAAACTGAAACTCACCTCAACTACCTTTTACATAGAAAATGTTTCGAAAATGTTGATTTTTCTCAAAAATGGCTCTAACAATTTTGATTAAAATATCGTAAATTTAAAGATATTTACATGACAAATAAAATGTATATTTTGAATTTTCTGGGAATAGCCTCTAAAGACCTCTTTATTCTAGATGAATTTTGCCGAATTTAATAATTGTTAAACCGGCCGAGATACACAAAAACTTACTTTACAAAAAAGTAGAGCTCGTTAAAACACACGATCTATGTTATATGCAATGTTTTCGTGGAGTTGACCGTTTTTGAGATATTCCTTGTTTTAGGTTTCAGTTTCAAAATACGTACTTATACTTATTCTCAAACAGAAACTTCTGGTCATACAAACTTTAATCACATAGCAACCAGCTTTTAAAATATTTGCCTTTCACTTTATCCTAGTGTATTCCTTTATTTTCCTTCTACTTATAAGGAAGCAAGTAATAAGACTATTTCTGCTAGCATTTCGATTAGCATGAAGTAAATAGAAAAATATGACTTTTAACAATAATTTGTTACAGGGATATAGAGAAAGTCATGTGAATGGAACACGTCAGATTTTTCATTTTTGGAGAAAGCACGTTGAACTATTAAATAGTGTACCTGCCAAGTTCATAGTGGGGACGTGTAAAAAAGGGTGTGCAATGGTAACACCTACTTGCCTTAGTAACCCCCCAAGCAGAATGTTTAATGAACAAACCTTTCTCCAGTGCTCTTGAAGAAGTGTAGCATGAAAAGAGGTCGGAGCAGTTTACGAAGTGTTGGTGAATACCCGTCCTGCTCCTTCTGGCTGGCAACTCTTCACGTGATGAATGCATGTTCGATACCAGGTGAGCTTCATATTAAACATTCTTTACAAAACTGGGTCAGCTCAGCAAATTCTTGTTCGCCTTCCATTCACATTACTTTCTCTACATCTTTGTAACAAGTTATTGATAAAAAGCTTATTCTTCTATCTACTTCATGCTAATCGAAATAAACATTAACAGAAATTGTCTTATTACTTCCTTCATTGTAAGTAGAAGCGAAATAAAGGAGGACCATAGGTTAAAGTGATAGTCAAAAGCTGGTTGCTATGTGACTGAAGTCCCTTTGTTTGTATGGATCCGAGTTGACAAATTTTTGTATGAGAAAAGTATACGTTTCTTAAAGCTGAAACCAATAACAAGGAATATCTCAAAAACGATCTACTTCACGCAAAACAATGTATATGAAATAAATGTGTTTTATCGTGATCTACATTTTTATGTACGATTAAGTTTTTGTCTTACCTCTTACGGTTTACCAGTTATGCAAAATTGAATAGAAATCATGCAGAATAAAGACCTCTTAGGAGCTATTCCGAGAAAATTCAAAATATGAACTTTATTTGTCCTGTAAATATCTTTAGTATACGACATTTTAATCAAAATTATTATATCTATTTTTGAGAAAATAAAAAATTTTGAAAAATGTTCCATGTAAAGGACAGTTGGAGGTGAATGAATTTTTATGGAAATCTTCGGTTAGGAACCTTGTAAGATACCAAACTTAAATTTCAAATTTGGTATTTACCGGAGTTTTCATTTTTGAGCTATGCTGCCCATAGACGCATACACACATACAGAGGCATACACGGACATTTTTCTAAAAGTGCTTTTTTTTGGATTCAGGGCGTCTCAAAATATATTTTCGGTGAAACCTCGGTATCGAATTTTTGGGTGTAATACAATACCTCCTCTATATACTGTGTGCACAGTACGTGTAGAGAAAGTAATACTACATAATTTTAGCATACATTATGACGATCTATTGATTTGAATTAACTACCATGGTTACCATAGCAACAATCAAGTTGAGGGTATGAATAGTAATATAATTAAAATACTTCACCGATATAAGATTTAATGTGCCACATAATAATTATCTCCTGCATTTCCTTAAATAAAGGTAGATAAAGTATTGTATTCAACGAAAGTAGCTTTATTAACTCGCTGAAGTCGTTATCTAACTTGACCCTCGAGCTAATAAACCTCAACTTTTGCACCTAGTTATAATAATCAGTTCGTGGTCACTAGGCAACAAAACATTTCATATTCTAACAAAAAATATAAAATACATGTTCAACAAAATCAAAAATACACTTTAATAATAATCATCTATATTGTATTTTTACATTCACTAGCACGTATCTACAATATATATTGTATTCCACCCAATAATTTCATACCGAGATTTCACTGGAAATACATGCTTTAAAATCCCTTGAATAAAATATTTTTAGAAAAAATTAGCAGAAATAGTCTTATTACTTGCTTCCATGCAATTAGAAGGGAAATAAGGGAGTACCATAGGTTAAAGTGATAGTCAAAAGCTGGTTGCTATGTGACTGAAGTTTCTTTGTTTGTATGGACAGGAACTGACAAATTCCTGTATGAGAAAAGTTTAAGTTTTTTAAACCTGAAATCGAAAACAATGAATGTCTCAAACATGATCAACTACACGAAAATAATGTATATGACATAAATTGTGTGTTTTAACAAGCTCTACATTTTCAGTTTAGTAAATTTTTGTCTATGTCATATGGTTTGTCAGTTACGCAAAAATTCCGTAGAATAAAGTAGTCTTCTGAGGCTATTCCCAGAAAATTTAAGATTCACATATTATTTGTCAGGTAAATATCTTTAATATACGATATTTTAATTATAATCATTACAGCCTTTTCGAGAACAATAATTTTCGAAATTTTTTCCATGTAAAGGGTAGTTTGGGTGGGGAGAGTTTTCTTGCAAATATTCTTGTCCTATCCTTGGAAGTACTGTACTTAAATATCAATTTTGGCATTTAACGTACTTTTCGTTTTTGAGCTATGCTGCCCACAGACACAAACACAGGATTCAGGGGGTGTCAAATTATATTTCCGGTGAAATCTCGGTATGGAATTTTTTGGTGGAACACAATACCTTCTCTACCCACTATGTACATTACACATACGCGATAGAGAAAGTGAAAAGGAAACATTCTTGTACTGTTTATTGCCAACTAATCATACACGAAAATAAATTATAGCCTTTAGGTTAAGTATGAGTTCAACAAGAAGTCAGAATACTATATTGGCGTTATTTGCTGTTATTTTAATATCCTCTACATCAGGAAAATGATCCATAATTTTATCATCCGTGATCGAAAATTATGATTTATTGATTTCAATGAACTACAACGCTTACCATAATCAAGTTCACGACATGAATAGTAATAGAATTAAAATTGTCCACTAATGTAAGATTTAATATGCCATATTATAATTATTTCCTGAATTTTAAATGTATTAAATAAACGTATAAAATATTGTATTCAACTTGAGACAGCACGTGTCTTGTCACGGGGCTAAGAGTTATTCTGAAGGGAAAGATAAATCATAGCTAATGATACAAATTATACCAAGAAGGGAAATATACATGGGAAGGGAAGAAAGATTTCAAACACGTATAAGTAGCCGAGTTGGCACAAGCTGGTAGCACAGTACCGTTAGGGGTAGGGAATTGAGGGTGAGAGTACACTGCCCGAGGGGAACATAACAGGAAAAGAGACAGGCGACACTTTTTGAGGCACTTGGCGTAGAACATCGGCAGAGTAAAGATGTGATATTTAGGGTGGAGCCAAACAGGCTACCTTTATTTGTGAGGGAAATAGTTATTGTAATAAAGACCAGAGTACGGAATAAATCACTGCATCAAAAGTAGTAAGTAACAATAGTCGTAGTCGCGTAAAGCATAGTTTACAATAGAACATTTAGGAGAAATGCGTGTGTGTTCGACGGCGGAAAAAGACCGAACTTGTCTCGTACCACACCCTGAAAAGAGTTTCCATGTTAGTAAAAATCCTGAGATAGGGCACCCTCGTATCCGCACCATTCCTAATAGCCGAAATCTGAACCCGGGAAACGAACCCGTAACCACGTTACTCCCCCAAACTTGGTGCAAAAGTAGTTTTATTAACTCGCTGCGGTCGTGATCTAGCTTTCCCCATTCATTAGTAAAACTCGACTTTTGAACCTAATTAAATAATATACGATTCGGTGTAGTTCATTAACAGCCTGTATATGGTGAAAACAGCCCTTCTGCTTCGTGTAGAAACATAACCTCAATTTCGAAATCAGACTGTATGCATGACAAGGAAGGGAAGATTTGACAGTCTTTTGTCCGAAGATTTTCTTTATCCAGTGGATGATACATTTACATGCTCTATCCGCGAAGTAGAGAATATTGTATACGTCAGCAGGTCGCGCAAATCTCCTCGGGGGGGGGGGGAGTAAAAATACCCTCCTCTTCAAAGAAAACCTCAATTTATCTTAGCGAGATATTCCAGGCTCTCAACTGATTGCGGGGTATAACCCTTGGCTTTTTACCAAGTGGGACGGGGTTCGAATCGGACTGCAGCAAAATATGAGCAAGAAAACTTGCATCTGAATTAATTTTCGTTTCAGAGAATCGACTTCTTTCCAGAAGTTTCTTCAATTTATTAAGTGAAGAAGTTTTCTTTGTATTATAGCGAGACAAGTGACGGTAAAGCGATGAGTTATTGTTCTCTGCAGCTTCTTAAAGCTATTGTTCACTTTTTCTTTCTTAAGGACGTGCACGACTGAAAGTTTTAAATACCAAATTAATAATGCCAGCTTTTTTAAATTTATGTCACAGCTCTAATTTAATGCAAATAAGTTACTGTGCAAATCTCATTATTTTTACTCTAATGATTTGGAACTTATTTCAAATTGCTTTATAAATTTGTCACGTCACTAAAAAGTCCCTAGCGACAAAAAAAAAAATTAAAATTTTAGTCTAATATTTTAACCCTAGTTTCACATTACATCTACTTTTAGAAATTGCCTACTTGTGTCTACTTTTTTGTCATAAAAATATAATTTTTATGTTTGTAAATTAAAAACTTATGCTTAAATACATCTGACAGTAAACCCTAGAGGAATTCTTAGTCGCTGTACCTCTGTGAAGATGTACAGAAAATTTTATCTGTGTAACAGAAAAACTGCTCCACAAGGAACATTTTACAGGAAGGAAAATGCTGAAAATATCAATAGCGAGAAAACAAGCAAAGATTTGAATGCATGTCTCATTAAAATCCACAAGGTTGGTAGGTTGGACCCTCAGGTTTCCGTTTTCTCCTCTGCTGTTGTCTTTTCTTCTTATATTGCTGCTTAGCTTCTGTATAAGTTTGTTTTTTATTTTGCCTGGTGCAAATGAAATCTTGTTGAACTGAAATGTTTGTTGTCGAGTCCAGTATGCTTTCACTTCTAGTGCTTTGTTTTAAGGCATTTAAAATGGCACCTGGTGCCCAATTATAACTTTTTTACTTTCTCTACACGTACTATGTACATGTACATTGTATAGAGATTGTATTGCACCCAAAATTCGATACCGAAATTTCACCAGAAATACATGTTTTGAGAATCTTAAAAAAATCATTTTTAGAAAAATTCCCGTATAGGTGTGTGTGTGTGTGTGTGTGTGTGTGTGTGTGTCTGCGTGCGTGCAGCATAGTTCAAAAACTTGGTATTTAAGTTTGGTATCTTCTAATTATGCGACACGACGATTTTCAAGAAAATCCCCCAACACAAACTGCCCTTTATATGGAAAAAAACTTCGAAAATTTTGATTTTCTCAAAAATGCTCTAAACGATTTTGATTAAAATCTCTTATTTTTAACATATATACATATATACATAAATAAATAACCAAAAAAAATATCTTGATATTTCTGGGAATTGCCTTCTTTATTCTGATGGAATTTTACATAACAGATAAACCGTAAGCGATAGACAAAAACTTACGACATAAAAACTGTAGAGCCCGCTAAAAAACACAATTTATATCATATACATTTTTTCGTGGAGTTGATCGTTTTTGAGATATTCCTTGTTTCTGGTTTCAGCTTTGAAAAACTTATACAGGAATGAATCAAGTCCTGTCCATACAAACAATGGAAGTTCAGTCACATAGCAACCAGTTTTTAAAAGATTTGACTATCGATTTATCCTAGTGTATTCCCTTATTTCCCTTCTACTTTCAACAAAGCAAGTCATAATATCCTTTCTGCTGATTTTTTTCTCGATTAGTATGAAGTAAATACAATAGATTAAAATAATTTATTGCAGTGATGTAGAGAAAGTCATGTGGTTGAGCACATCAGATTTTTTGTATTCAGGAACGTTTAAATTATTTTATGGAATTAAAATAAAATAAGTGGATGTTTTCTTTGTATTATTGCGAAACACGTGAGAGTAAAGCGATAAGGCATTGTTTTCTGCAGCTCCTTTAAGCTATTGTTCACTTTTTGTCCTTAAGTCAAGTTCCTTTGTCTAAAAAATACACGTTTCAGCTTCCAATGGAGATGTGAATTTGAAGAATTACATTAATGAATTTTATGTAAACAAGACATCAAAAGAAGAACAATTTCTATTTTCAACATTTTTACTTTTCCTACACATACCATGTATAGAGAAGGTGTTGTGTTCCACCCAAAAAATTGATACCGAGAGTTCACAGAAATACACATTTTAGTGTCTCCAGTATCCAAAAAAAAAAATGCATTTTTAGAAAAAGGTTCATGTGTCTTTAAACACAATAACTCAAAAACGAAAAGTCGATAAAATACAAACTTGGTATTTAAGTTAAGTATCTACCAGGGATACGACACGAAGATTTCGAGAAAAATCCTCCCACACCAAACTACTCTTTACATGGAATTTTTTCGAAAATTTTGATTTTCTGAAAAATGGTTGTAATGATTTTAATTAAAATACCGTATATTAAAGATATTTACCTGACAAACAAAAGGTATGTCTTGAATTTTCTGTGAATCGCCTCTGAAGACTACTTTATTCTGGATGAATTTTATGGAATTTTGCATAACTACTAAACCGTAAGAGATGAACAAAAACTTACCACACAAAAAATGTAGGACACGTTAAAACACATCATTTAAATTATATACATTCTTTTTGTGGAGTTTTTGGGATAATTCTTGTTTTTTGTTTCAGCTTTAAAAAACTTATACTTTGTCAACTCGTGTCCATACAAACAAAGGAACTTCAGTCACATAGCAACCAGCTATTGACTATCACTTTAACCTATGGTACTCCCTTATTTCGCTTCTACTTACAAGGAAGCAAGTAATAAGACTATTTCTGCTAATTTTTTCTCGATTAGCGTGAAGTAAATAGAAGCATAAGCTTTTTAACAATAATTTGTTGCAGAAATATAGAGAAAGTCATGTGAATGTAACACATCAAATTTTTTACCTTCCCAACACGTACGATTTACATAAGTGTAAATCTTCAAAATCTTGTGTCGCATCTTTGGAAGATACCCAACTTAAATACAAAGTATTTAACATCCACATACACAGGGATCTTTTTCTGAAATGCTTTTTTTGGATTCAGGGGGTCCTGAAGCATGTATTTCCGGTGAAATCTCGGTATCGAACTTTTGGGTGGAATACAATACTTCCTCTATACACTATATACATAGTACGTATAGAGAAAGTAAAGATAAAAACAATTTTAATTCGTAAATAAGTATTTTATTTGTGGTGTAGGGGATCGTCTCTCTACTAAAGGCAAAGAAAACCAGTGAACCCGCTTTGGCCATGATCAAGTTTTAATTGTTTGCCTAACCTTTATCCAAAGCGAATTAGAGAAGTCACTTGTAAGAATTGCTTGAGGATGAAGTTGAGGAATGCCTGAAGTTGTTACCAACCCCGCAGAGATTGAGCTCATAAATTAAGTAAGTGTATATTCACGTCGTTAGATATGGATTTGGTAATTGCCCTCAAGGACTGGTTTCATGAAATGAAATTACCAACCGGTGTATGCAAATTTATCGATCCTACTCAATTCTCTAGCCGGATTAACAATTCGCGTCGCATTCCTCTACCTTGAAGGTATCGCGATGAGGTAACGAATCATTAAAGAGAACCAGCCGATAGCGTCAAACAGCTTCGCCTCCATGGCTACGCTGCAAATAATCAACTCGCACTCTTATATATCTAGCATTTATTTTTACTTTCTCTATACGCACTATGTACATAGTGTATAGAGAATGTATTGCACTCCACCAAAAAATTCGATACCGAGATTTCACCGGAAATATACCTATGTTTTAGGGTCCCCTTTATCTAAAAAAAGCATTTTCGGAAAAAGGTCCGTGTGTGTGTGTTTTCGTGTGTCTGTGAACACGATAACTCAAAAACGAAAAGTAGGTAAAATACCAAACTTGGTATTTAAGTTTAGTATCCTCCAGAGATGCGACACGAAGATTTTGAGAAAAATCCCCCCACCCCTAACTACCCTTTACATGGAACTTTTTTCGAAAATTTTGATTTTCTCAAAAATGGCTCTAACGATTTTGATTAAAATTTAGTATATTAAAGATATTTAGCTGACAAATAAAATGTATAGCTTGAATTTTCTGGGAATAGCCTCTGAAGAGTAGTTTATTCTGGATGCATTTTACTAATTTGGAATAACTGCTAAACCGTAAGAGATGGACAAAAACTTACTACACAAAAAATGTAGAGCACGTTAAAACACACAATTTATGTTATATACGTTTTTTTCGTGGAGTTCGTCGGTTTTGTGACATACCTTATTTTTGGTTTCTGCTATGAAAAACATATATTTCTCATACAGGAATTTGTCAACTACTGTCCATACAAAGGAACTTCAGTGACATAGCAACCAGCTTTTGATTATCATTTTAACCTATGGTACTCCCTTGTTTCAACTTTACTTACAAGGAAGCAAATAAAATGGCTATTTCTGCTAATGTTTTACTGATTAGCATGAAGTAATAGAAGTATAAGCTTTTTAAGAATAATTTGTTGCAGGGATATAGAGGAAGTCATGTGAATGGTACACATCAGATTTTTCTAGATTAGCATGAAGTAAATAGAAGCATAAACTTTTTAAGAATAATTTGTTGCAGGGACATATAGAAAGTCATGTGAATGGTACACATCAGATTTTTAAAAATGTATTTATTTCTATACATCATATATATATATTATTATTATTATTATTATTATTTAAAGATTAATTACAAAATATATATTAAACAGAAAACAAATATACAGCATAAAATAAAAAAAAATCTGATGTGATCGATTCACACAACTTTCTCTACATCTGCAACAAATTATTCTTAAAAAGCTTATACTTCTATTTACTTCGTGCTAATCCAGAAAAAAATAGCAGAAATAATCTTATTACTTATTTCCTTGGAAGTAGAAACCAAATAAGGGAATACCATAGGTTAAAGTGATAGTCAAAAGCTGGTTGCTATGTGACTGAAGTTCCTTTGTTTGTATAGACAGGAGTTGGCAAATTCCGTATGAGAAAAGCGTAAGTTTTTAATGATGAAACCAAAGTTAAGGAATATCTAAACGATTATCAATTCTACGAAAAAAATGTTTATAATAATAATTGTGTGTTTTAACGTGCTCTACATTTTTATGTGGTAATTTTTGTCCAACTCTTGCGGTTTAGCAGTTATGCAAAATTCGTAAAATTCATCTAGAATAAAGTAGTCTTCAGAGGCTATTCCCAGAAAATTCTAGATATACATTTTATTCGTAAGGTAAATATCTTTAATATACGATATTTTAATCAAAATCGTTAGAGCCGTTTTTAAGAAAATCATAATTTTCAAAAAAGTTCCATGAAAGGGTAGTTGGGGGTGGGGGGATTTTTCTCAAAATCTTCGTGTCGCATCCCTGGTAGATACTAAACTTAAATACCAAGTTTGGTATTTTACCGACTTTTCGTTTTTGAGTTATCGTGTTCACAGACACACTCACACGGACATTTTTATGAATTTTTTTTTGGGGGGGGGATTCTGAGGACCCCAAAAACATATATTTCCGGTGAAATCTCGTTACATAGTGCATGCAGAGAAAGTAATAAAAGCGAAGCGGGTGTTTAATATCTTGGACGTATGATAAGAGTGTTTCTGGTACCAGCGAGGTTGAGAAATCATCTTTGGTCGATACAGAGTGAAGGTAATGTGACCCGAGGGATTACTGCCGCAAAGCCTAGCTCAATCAAACGTTGCTAAACTGGAGTCAGTGCAAAAACCTGCAAACATTTATTACACCTCAGCGCTTGTTTTTGCTGTAGCAACGGTGTTTGTAATAGAGGTCTGCACGCAGGGTTGCCAGGTCAAAAGTATGCATTTCCCCCAACAGAGTGCAAAACTACCTGACCATACTCTTTCACCAACTACAACCACCACCACTACTTGATAATAAAATGGCAGGTATATTATTACACGCTGAAATGCCTACAGATATCTATAAAAATGGTGGACCTTCATTTTGTTTGTAAAGATATTTGTGTTTTTTTACTTTCTCTACATAGTGTACATAGTGTACAGAGAAGCTATTGCAATTCGTTACCGAGATTTCACTGGAAATACTGTCGCATGTCATTGGCGAGAGTTTAACATTTAGTTTTAGTAATATTTTATTAATTAAGAATTAATTAATCTGAATTAATTGGGATTTGATTCTTGGGAAAATACAAGTTTTGTTATAAGCTGATTAAGTAACAGGATGGAAGTGTCTAGCTTCTTCCGATGGCACTCCTAGTGGACTTTTCGATAACAACTTCCATTGGGTTACGTGCACATTCGTACTTTGACGTCACACCGGATATTCTAGAGCATTTAAATATTCGATGATGATTGGCTAAGACTACCCACTGGTTATCCATATTAGGAGTACGACCACCATGTTGGAAAACCCTTCCGGGACGCCGCTAAATCTATTTAAGGGACTGTAGACCCAACTACCAGATCTTGACCGTCGGGGAATCTCTGCTTCGTTTGTGCGTCTCGGGTCGACGCTCCACACTCAACCGTTCATCTCTTACCGCGCCCAGACACACCACGACATATTTCTTAAGGTAAGGCTTTATGTTGGTAACCCTGTAATCAGAATGACATTGACCAGGATTACTGGAATATATTGCAACCCCCACCTTTGTAAACCAAACATTCGCAACCAAAAATTATTTATTCTTTCTTAATATATAAGTTTAATTTAAGTCCCGTTGTTATTATTCCTCTATCATCTGCATTCCTTTACCACCCTAAAATAGCTATCCCCGCGTCGCAGAATCTTGATCGGGAAAATACACGTTTTAGGGTCCCCTGAATAAAAAAGTCATTTTAGAAAAAGGTCCGTGTGTCCGTGAACACAATAACTCAAAAACGAAAAGTCGGTAAAGTACCAAACTAGGTATTTGCAACACGAAGACTTTCAAGAACCTCCCCCCACCCAAAACTACCCTTTACATGGAAACAAGTTCGAAAATTTTGAATTTCTCAACAATGGCTCTAACGATTTTGATTAAAATACCCTATATTACAGATATTTATATTACAAATAAAATGTATATGTGGAATTTTCTGGGAAATGCTTCTAAAGACCTCTTTATTCTAAATGAATTTTGCGTAACTGGAAAACCATAAGAGGTAGACAAAAAACTTACTCTACAAAAAAAAAAAAAAAGTAAATCGCGTTAAAACACGCACTTTATGGAGTATACCTTTTTTCGTGGAATTGACCATTTCTGAAATCTTCCTTGTTATTTGTTTCAGATTTTAAATGCTTAAGCTTTTCTCACTCGGAAACTTGTAAATTTCTGGTCATTCATAGAAACGGATTTCAATCACATGGCAAGCATGTTTTAAAATAGTTGACTATCGTTTTAAACCTACGGTACTCCCTTATTTCCTTTTAACTTACAAAGAAGCAAGTAATAAGACAATTTCTGCTAATGTTTATCTCGATTAGCATGAAGTAGTTATAAGAATAATCTTTTTATCGATACTTTGTTACAGATATATAGAGAAAGTCATATGCATGGAACGTCAGATTGTTAAATAAGTTCTTTTATATTACACCTTACGCATATGCATATTTTTAGTGAAATTGATCATTTCCGTAATATTCCTTTTTACTTTCTCTAGCTCCGTATGTACAATGTACATGGGAATAGAGAAGGTAATCCACTCCACCCAAAAATTCGACACCGAGATTTGACCGGAAATATAAGTTTTAGGGTCCCCTGTATCCAGAAAAAGCATTTTCAGAAAAAGGTCCGTGTGTCTATGAACACGATAACTAAAAACGAAAAGTCGGTAAAATATCAAACTTGGTATTTAAGTTTAGAGTATTCCAGGGATGCGACACGAAGATTTTGAGAAAAATCCCCTCACCCCATACTACCCTTTATATGGATTTTTTTTTCAAAAATGTTGATTTTCTTAAAAATAGCTCTAACGATTTTGATTAAAATATCGTATATTAAAGACGTTTACCTGACAAATAAAATGTATATCTTCAATTCTCTGGGAATAGCCTCTGAAGCTTACTTTATTCTGGATGAAATTTACGGAATTTTGCATAGCTCCTAAACCGTAAGAGATAGATAAACACTTACCACACAAAAAATGTAGAGCACGTTAAAACACACAATTTCTGTTATATACATTTTTTCATGGAGTTGATCGTTTTTTAGATATTCATTGTTTTTGGTTTTTGCTATGAAAAACATACTTTTCTCATACAGGAATTTGCCAACTCTATCCATGGAAACAAAGGAACTTCAATCACACAGCAACCAGCTTTTGGCTATCACTTTTAACCTATGCTACTACCTTATTTTCCTTCTACTCACAACTGATAATTTTTTCTAGATTAGTATGAAGTAAATAGAAGCATAAGCTTTTTAACAACAATTTGTTGCAGAGATGTAGAGAAAGTCATGTGAATGTAACACATCAGAATTGTTATAATAATTACTAACGATATGGAATACTCCGTACATTCAATAATGTATTATTTTAAGCGCACTCACGTCGTTCTCACATTGTTAACGCAGCATTCTAATTAAACATTAATTGAAATGCGTTTTGGCTATCGTAGGAGTTAAATAAACATTTAGTTTGTTAACGACGCTTGCCAGGTTCATACCAGCGCCACCTGTGTTGTTCATTATCACGTGTTCCAGATTATTCATATTCTAAACTCACATGTTTCCAAAAACCTGTACTTTACCGTCACATGACATTATTTCAAATCAAGTAATTTTGTTTCTTTCACCAATAAGCGTCATCAAAAATCTGTTGTGTTCCATTCACAGGACTTTCTTATGCAAACAAACCATTCTTACGTATAAAAATTATTCTTCTATCTACTCCATACTAATCAAGATAAACATACTTAATTTAATTGTTTCTTTACTTTCTCTACACGTACTATGTGTATAGCGTATAGAGAAGATATCGTATTGCACCCAACAATTTGATACCGAGATTGCACCGGAAATACACATTTTAGAGTCCCCTGTTTAGAAAAAAAAAAAAAAAAACTATTTTCGTTTGTGAGTGTCCGTGTGTTGTAACACGATAACTGAAAAACAAAAAGTCGGTAAAATACCAAACTTAGTATTTAAGTTTTGTATCTTCCAGGGATGCGACATGAAGAGTTTGAGAAAAATCCCCCCACTCCAAACTACCCTTTACATGGAAAAACTTTTGATTTTATCAAAAATGGCTCTAACGGTTTGATTAAAATGCCGTATATTAAATATATGGCAAATAAAATGTATATCTTGAATTTTCTGGGAATGGCTTCTAAAGACCTCTTTATTCTGGATGAATTTTACTGTTTTTTGTGTAACTGCTAAACCGTAAAAGATTGTCAGAAACTTACTACACAAAAAATGTTGATCACGTTAAAACACACAATCTATGTTATACACATTTTTTTTTTTTTCGTAGAGTTGATCGTTTTTGAGATATTCTTTGTTTTTGGTTTCAGATTTTAAAAACTTATACTTTTCTCATGCAGGAATTTGTTAACTCGTGTCCATACAATCAAGGAACTTCAGTCACATAGCAACCAGTTTTTGTCTATCACTTTAACCTATGGTACTCTCTTATATCGCTTCTGCTTGCAAGGAAGCAAGTAATAAGACTATTTCTGCTAATTTTTTCTCGATTAGCATGAATTAAATATAAGAATAAGCTTTTGTAAGAAAAGTATGTTTGTGTAACAGGTACAGAAAATCTTGTGCATGTAACATGTCAGATGTTTTATGTAAAACTTAACAAAACTTTGTTGTGTAATGCCTAAAGCTCCACCAACTTGATGAAAAAATGTACATGCTTATAAAGTTTGGCTCGAAAGCAAAACATGCGACATCATATGCGCTCTTTTGGAAACGCCATCTAGGAAAGAAGTCGCTAAATAGTTGCATGTAATAACTATTGTTGCTTTTTGCTTCTCTACCACTTTTACTGTAATGGAGGAGAAACTGCATTACACCCAACAATTCTATGCAGGTATTTCACCGGAAATATACGATTTGAGACACACAGAATGAATTTAAAACAAGAGGTTTTTAAAAAAAAAGTCTGATGTATTCCATTCACAGGACTTTGCATTCTAATGATTTTATTTACTTCATGCTAATCGAGAAAAAAAGTAGCAGAAATAGTTTATTACTTGCTTCCTTGTAAGTAGAAGCGAAATGTGGGAGTTCCATAGGTTAAAGTGATAGTCAAAAGCCGGTTGCTATGTAACTGAAGTTCCTTTGTTTGTATGGACAGGAGTTAAATTCCAGTATGAGAAAAGTATGTTTTTCAAAGCAGAAACGAAAAACCAAGAATATCTTAATGATCAGCTCCACGAAAAAAAAAAAAGTATATGACATAAATAGTGTGTTTTATCGCGAGCTACATTTTCTGTAGAGTAAGTTTTTGTCCATCTCCTACGGTTTAGCAGTTATGAACAATTCCGTAAAATTCATCCAGAATAAAGTAGTCTTCAGAGGCTATTCCCAGAAAATTCAAGATATGTATTTTATTTGTCTGGTAAATATCTTTAATATACGATATTTTAATCATAATCGTTAGAGCCATTTTTAAGAAAATCAAAGTTTTCGAAAATTTTTCCATGTAAAGGGTAGTTTAGGGTAGGGGGATTTTCTTGAAAATCTTCGTGTCGCATCCTTGGAAGATACCAAACTTAAATACCAAGTTTGGGTTTTAACGGTCCTTTCGTTTTTGCGCTATGCTACTCACAGGCGCACATACACATACACACAGACAGACACAAACAGACGGACATTTTTCTAAAAATGCTTTTTTTTTAATTCAGGGAGTTTCAAAACATGTATTTCCGGTGAATTCTCGGTATCGAATTTTTGGTTACAATACAATACCTTCTTTATACACTATGTACATAGTCCGTATAGAGAAAGTAATAGTTTTAGAAAAACGTTCGTGTGTGTTCGTGTGTCTATGAATACGATAACTCAAAAACGAAAAGTCCGTAAAGTACCAAACTTGGTATTTATGTTTAGTATTTTCAAGGATATTTTGAGAAAAATCTCCCCACCCCAATCTACCCTTTACATGTAAAAAAGTTCGTAAATTTTGATTTTCTCAAAAATGGCTGTAATGATTTTGATTAAAATATCCTATATTATAGATATTTACCTGACAAATAGAATGTATAACTTGAATTTTCTGGGAATAGCCTCTGAAGACTACTTTATTCTGGATGACATTTGCTGAATTTTGCATAACTAGTAAACCATAAGACACAAAAACTTATTTCACAACTTATGTAGATCACGTTGAAACTCAATTTACGCAATATATATTGCGTATATATATATATATATATATATATATATATATATATATATATATATATATTTGACCATTTCTGAGATATTCTTTGTTATTGGTTTCAGCTATAAAATACTTTTCACATTTGGGAATTTGTCAGCTCCTGGCAATGCAAGGAAATGGATTTCACCCAGATTTTATAAGGTTTTACTATCCTTTTAGCCAAATTCTCTTATTCTTAAAGAAAGCAGTTTTGCTAAAATGTATCTCGATTAGCATGAAGTAGATAGAAGCATAGAATTTGTTCAGAAATGTAGAGAAAATCATGTGAATGGAACACATCTGATTTTTATGGTAAAGGAGGAAATACTGGATACACCCAAAAATTAAATACTGCTATTTCACAGGAAATATAGGTTTGAGATCACACAATAATTTAAAACAAAACATTTTTGCTTTCTCTGTACATTCTATGTACCTAGTGTATTGCACCCAAAAATTCGATAACAACATATCACCGGAAATATATATTTTGACACCCCTGAATCCAAAAAAAGCCTGTTTAGAAAGATGTTAGTGTGTATCTGTCTGTCTGTGCGTGTATATGGACAGCATAGCTCAAAAATGAAAACACCGTTAAAGCCCAAACTTGGTATTTAAGTTTGTTAGCTTCCAAGGATGCGACACAAAGATTTTCAAGAAAGTCCTTCCACCCCAAACTACCCTTTACATGGAAAACTTTTCGAAAATTTTGATTTGCTTAAAAATGGCTCTAACGATTTTGATTAACTTTTTTATAATTAAGATATTTATTTGCCAAATAGAATGCATATCTTGAATTATCTCGGAATAGCCTCTGAAGACTACTTTATTCTGGATTAATTTTACGGAGTTTTGCATAAGTACTAAACCGTAAGAGATGGATAAAAACTTTCCATACAGAAAATGTAGAGCACATTAAAACACACAATTTATGTTATATACATTTTTTTCGTGGAGTTGATCGTTTTTAAGACATTCTTTGTTTTTAGTTTTAGCTTTGAATAACATACTTTTCCCATACAGGAATTTGTCAACTCCTGTTCATATAAACAAAGGAGCTTCAGTCACATAGCAACCAGCTTTTGACTGTCACTTTAACCGATAGTACTCCCTTATTTCGCTTCTACTTACAAGGAAGCAAGTAATGAGAGTATTTCTGCTAATTTTTTCTCGATTAGCATGAAGTAAATAGAAGCACAAGCTGTTTAACAATAAGTTGTTGTAGAGAAGTAGAGAAAGTGAATGTAACTCTTCAGATTTTTTAAAAATTGTTTGTGTGACGTGTGTGTCCGTCTGTAAACAGCATAACTCAAAAATGAAAATACGGTTAAATAGAATATTTGCTATTTAAAACGATCTTCTTAAAAGAATGCAACATGAATATTTTCATGGAAATCTTCTGCTCAAACAACCAGTTACATGATACTATTTTCCGAAAATGGGTCTGACAATTTTATTTAAAATGTTGTATGTTATAAATGTAAATAAAATGTAGGTATATCTTGGACTGAACTGGATTACTGGGTGGAGGGCACTCCACACTGAGCACTTTAGCTATTGTATGTCAGACTCCTGGGTGGGAGCGCGATGTACCCTTTACATGGAACATTTTTCGAAAATTTTAATTTTCTCAAAAATGGCTGTAACGATTTTGATTAAAATATCGTACATTAAAGATATTTACCTGCCAAATAAAATGTATATCTTGAATTTTCTAGAATAGCCTCTGAAGATTACTTTATTCTGGATGAATTTTACGAAATTTTGCATAACTCCTAAACTGTAAGAGATGGATAAAAACTTACTACACAAAAAATTTAGAGTACATTAAAACATACAGTTTATGTTATATACTTTTTTTCGTGTTGATCGTTTTAAAGAAATTCCTTATTTTTAGTTTCAGCTTTGAAAAACTTATACATTTCTCATACAGGAATTTGTCAACTCGCGTCCTTACAAACAAAGGAACATCAGTCACATAGCAATCAGCTTTTGACTATCTCTTTAAACTATGCTACTCCCTTATTTTGCTTCTACTTACAAGGAAGCAAGTAATAAGACTTTTTCTGCTATTTTTTTCTTGATTAGCACGAAGTAAATAGAATCTTAAGCTTTTTAATGTGTTATAGAGATGTAGAGAAAGTCATTGAATGGAACACATCAGATTTTTTTTTTAATTCAGGAGGATCCAAAACATATATTTTAGTTGAAATCTCGGTATGGAATTTTTGAGTGCAATACAACACCTTCTCTATACACGCACATTGTACGTGTAGAGAAAGTAAAAAGCACACTTATAGATTGACACCCTGTATTAGACTGCTGGTTTATGCTCTTATGGTTCCTGGAAATGATGCAACCAGAGGTTCACTTCTCTTGAAGTCGCACAAAAAGCAAGCTTGGCAAAGATGATGGCAAATTCTGGCAGACTTCTCGGAACGCAACCCTCACCATATTATTATGACCTTCCCAACTTGCGTCCCTTCAGTATACAATTTATGACTGTACTTTTAACATCGACAATAATTAACTGGCAATTGATTATTAATTAATCAACAGCTCTATGCGAAAGTAAATATTTCATGTTGGAAATATTAGTTTTCATTCCGATCAGGAAATTGCACACATAATTACTAATGAATTGCAGCACTCTGCGTCCCCACAGTCGGTGTTAATCATTTTTACATTCTCTACCACGTTCAATGGATAGGTAGAGCATTCAACCAAACATTCGATATTCTATATACATAAAAGTATATAAAAATATAAAAATCTATATAAAAACCCTCGTACCTAATTTCTAAACCTAAGGCTAATAAGCCAGATTTTTAAAAATTTACTTACTTCCATACATCATACATATACTATTAACAGACTAATTATAAATATAGATTAAAAAATATAAGCATAAAATAAAAATAACAATTAATAATAAACTATATAACAAAAACTAATAAAATAAAATTATAACAATTTTTCAACACGTAAGTTATTACACTTTCATAATCTAATCTAAATAAAAAAACCAATAAGATACAAAAATTAATTAAACACAAACATATAAAACTAAACAAATTACATAATACATAAAAACACCAAAACATAAATATTTTAATATCAAAATTGACATAAGCCTAATTCTTCTATTACATTACAAAATCTCTACACTACCACCACCTAAAAAATAACAAATATATAAATTTAATTTATTTTTCAAATTTTATTTCAAAAAATGAATACCTTTCATCTATTTATTATTTCTAATTTATTATTATTACTATTATTTATTATCAATTATTTTTATTAATTACATTATATTCATATTCTATATACAGGGTGTTAATGAACTACACTGAAATATTTTGCGAGGTTATGTACGTGACTGATATAAGTAATTTGAGATCGCCGATGCATGGTCCCTGGATAAACATAACGCAACTACATAGCGTTGAATGTGTGGGTATCAGGTACTGATAAGTCGATGTTAAAGCAAAGCAGATTGAAAAAATTGCTTAGACTGTCCTTAAAATTGCTGCCCAAGTATAGATATATCGATTTTTAGGAGCTCGTTACTAGCGTTCTCAAGATTTAATGTCGCAAAAACCTGTAATATCTCGAACAAAACACTTGATAGTACGGCACTGAGCATTCAGTAACGACGTTCTCGAGTTATGTAGCCTACATTGGAGGCACTTTTACAACTGCTGTGGTGGTTTAATGCGTAACGCAGGAAGCTGCTATCACAAAGGTCATGAGTTCGATTCCTGTCATAGAATAAATGTTTTTTTTTTCTTATTTATTTATTTTCATTCCAGACAAAGTGCCGCGATATGTGAACGAGACCCGAACTTGGAAACTATCTTTCACTTGAAAGCCAGTGTCATAACCACTACGCTAGAGAGGTACGCTGTAATATGTCCCTTCGTTTTTCGTGTTATGCTCTCGAATGGTTAATAAATTAGCCAGTGGCGTACTGGCACTTCAGAAACTTATAGCCGTTACTTCGAAATTTCAATAAACAGGCCAATAGTCTTCTATCTCAAATTACTTATTTAAAATATTTCGGTATTGTTCATTAACATCCTATATACATATTTGAGGCTCCTGTTTCCAATAAAAAGTTGATGTGTTCCATTCACATAACAATTATTGTTAAAATCATATTCTTCTATCTACCTCATGATAACCAAGATAAACATTGGCAGTAATTGTCATTATTAATTGCTTCTTTGTAAATAGAAATAATAAAATGCGCAGGCTAAAGCCAGAACCTCGAAATTTAAAAGTCGGTCGCTATGTGAAACAATTGAAATTCCAATCTCTTTGCCTTCGGAGTGAACAAACGAGAAACGAGAAAGATGTCTTCCCGCTTGAGATAAGTTTAAGTGGCTAAAATTGAAACCAATAATTTGGAATATCTCGAAAACGGTTAATGGTACAAAAAATGTGTTTTAACTGCTTTGTTTATTAAGTTCTTATATCTGTAGCGTTTGCCAGTTATACAAGTCATCCAGAGATTATTCCCAGGAATTCAAAATATACACTTCCTTCGTCATAAAAATATCTTAAACATAAGGTATTTTAATCAAAATCGTAAGAGAAATGTTTGAGAAAATCAACATTTTCGAATAATGTTCTATGTAAACGGTAGTTGGGGGTGGGGGAATTTTCTTAAATCTTCGTGTCGCATCCTTGGAAGATTCAAACGTAAATAAGAAAATCCCCCTACACCCAACTACCCTTTACATGGAACTTTTTTCGAAATTTTATATTTTCTCAAAAATGGCTGTAACGATTTTTATTAAAATGTCATATATTAAAGATATTAACACGACAAATAAAATGTATATCTTCAATTTTCTGGAAATAGCCTCTGAAGACTACTTTATTGAGAATGAATTTTACGGAATTTTGCATAACTGCTAAACCGTAAGAGATGAACAAAAGCTTGCCACACAAAAAATGTACAGCACGTTAAAACACACAATTTATGTAACATACATTTTTTTTCGTGGAGTTGATCGTTTTATAGTTATTCCTTGTGTTTGATTTCATCTTTAAAAAACTTACACTTTTCTCATACAGGAATTTGTCAAGTCCCGTCTTTACAAACAAAGGAACTTCAGTTACATAGCAACCAGCTTTTGACGATCACTTTAACCTATAGTTCTCCCTTATTTCGCTTCTACTTACAAGGAAGCAAGTAATAAGACTATTCCTGCTATTTTTTTCTGGATTAGCATGAAGTAAATAGAAGCATAAGCTTTTTAACAATAATTTGATGTAGAGAAAGTCATATGAATGGAACATAACAGATTTTGTTTTATTCAGGGTGACCCAAAACGTGAATTTCCTGTAAAAGCTTGGTATTACATTTTTGGGTACATTACAATACCTTCTCTATACACTATGTATATAGTACGCGTAGAGAATGTAATAGGATATTTAATGAAAATATTCCCACAACTGAACACAAATCATACATGTTTTTACGTATCACAACGCCCAAAGAGTGTGACGTCAGTTCATGTGCTAAAGCTTGATGCAAGGCTTACTCTTTAGGTGGCGTGTGTCGAAGCCGGGAACTCCGAGTGCCAGTACCATCTTGCTCGGTGCTGCGTGTATAAAAGCATCAGCACAAACTTTGGTATCCCTTTCTGCATTCATAGCTGAAGAGTTTTAAAACTAGAAACACTGGAGCTGAACTCGCAAAGTTTTGTTCTTCTGTTTTGCTTTTGCTGCCAGGGCAACGACCGATTATCTTGCAAAGTAACAAATCAAAATATGGGTCGTTGCGTGAGATGAAGGAAATTCATTACCAGAGAATGTTGTAGAAACTTATCTGATTACAGAATTGCAGAAGAAAACCTTAAGTTCATTCGCTGAATACTCGCTAATATACAGTCACAAAAACTTTCTGTTTGAAATACTTGATGTGTAAGTTAATCACTCTCAACACATATTTGGTAAAGTAAGCTAAGTTTGCAATTTATTTATTAATTGCCATGCCAACAAGCACTGTAAGTACTTACAGTAAGAGTTTGAGAGGTCATTAATACTTACAGTACAATTAGGAAATGACGTAACACTCAAGACATGTGCTACTTCAAGTAAAGTTTCTATTGCAAAATTCATTAACAAAAGAATGTATAAGAAGGATTTGTTCATATAATTTAGATGTCTTTCATTTGTTCACATCGAGAATTCATTTTTACTTTCTCTACACGTACTATGTACATAGTGTACAGAGAAGGTATTGCATTCCACCCAAAAATGCGATACTGAGATTCACCAGAAATACATGTTTTGGGCCCCCCTGAATAAAAAAAGAATTTTTAGAAAAAGGTTCGTGTGTGTATGCGGATAGCATACCTAAAAAACGAAAAGTCCGTTAAATACCAGACTTGGTATTTAAGTTTGGTATCTTCCAAGGATGCGACACGGAGGTTTCCAAGAAAATATCCCCACCCCCGACTACCCTTTATATGGAACTTTTTTCGAAAATTTTGATTTTCTCAAATATAGCTCTAATGATTTTGATTAAAATATCGTATATTAAAGATATTTACCTGACAAATAAAATGTATATTTGGAATTTTCTGGAAATAACCGCTAAAGATTACTTTATTCTGGATGAATTTTACGGAATTTTGCATAGCTGCTAAACTGTAAGAGATGGACAAAATCTTACCACACAAAAAATGTAGAGCACGTTAAAACGCACAATTTATCTTATGTACATTTTTTTTGTGGAGCTGATCATTTTTTAGATACTCCTTGTTTTTAATTTCAGCTTTGAAAAACTTATATTTTTCTCATACAGGAATTTGTCAACTCTGTCCATACAAACAAAGGAACTTCAGTCACATAGCAGCCAGCTTTTGACTATTACTTTAACCTATGGTACTCCCTTATTCCACTTCTACTTATAAGGAAGAAGTAATAAGGCTATTTCTGCTACTTATTTCTCGATTAGCATGAAGTAAATAGATGAATAAGCTTTTTAATAATAATTTGTTGCAGATCAGATTTTTTTTTTAATGTTCAAAAGATTGTTCATTGAAAAAAAAATTTTGATTTATTATAGTTTTTACAGTTTTTTTTTTTTTTTTTCAAGTACTTCGGAAAGTACTTGGCTAACCATGAACTGTAAGTTACTTATCAGATCCTGTATTCCAATATACATTCTCGATCTCATAAGCTAGTTAAGCCATGCTGCATTTAAGTAGCAATTTTACAATTCCAGACTATTATCGCGGATCTCTGAGGGTACGCGCACCACCAATAGAGAACCTCGTTTCTAAGTTACTGACTGCCTCAGTTAGTTAAGCCATGCTGCATTTAAGTGGCAATTTTACAATTCCAGACTAATATCGCGGATTCCCGAGGGTACGCGCACCACCATTAGATAACCTTGTTTCTAACTTACCCTGGCCTCAGCTAGTTAAGAGCAGTTTTACAATTCCAGACTAATATCGCGGCCCCCAGAGGGTACACACACCATCGTTAGAAAACCTGTTTCTAAGTTACTGTTGCCTCCGCTAGTAATGCTATGCTGTATTTAAGTAGCAATTTTACAATTCCAGACTATTATCGCGGATCTCTGAGGGTACGCGCACCACCAATAGAGAACCTCGTTTCTAAGTTACTGACTGCCTCAGCTAGTTAAGCCATGCTGCATTAAGTAGCAGTTTTACAATTCCAGACTAATATCGCG
This sequence comes from Hymenopus coronatus, assembly GCA_030762935.1. Taxonomy (NCBI): domain Eukaryota; kingdom Metazoa; phylum Arthropoda; class Insecta; order Mantodea; family Hymenopodidae; genus Hymenopus; species Hymenopus coronatus. Next base: position 20,305,273 of record CM060881.1, on the reverse strand, counting down.
GATCTCTGAGGGTACGCGTACCACCGTTAGAAAACCTCGTTTCTAAGTTACTGACTGCCTCAGCTAGTTAAGCCATGCTACATTTAAGTATCAATTTTACAATTTGAGTTCCCTCCCATTGAAGGTTGCAGTAATGTTGTACTCCATCAGTAAACGCGCTGTAGAACCAGAAACCCTGTCCCTTTTCCATGCAAAACGTCGTAACGCCCCGGGATATGGACTAAACGAAACATTGAAACAAAGCCACAGGACTGTTGATTTTAATGTTTCCAATTACTGCCGCAAATTGACTAGAAGAGAGTCGAGTAGGCATCTATTAAATACCTCGCCACACACCCACACTAACGTCGCTAAAACCCCTTATCAACAGGTACGTAATAACGTCAAACGGCGCGTTGTCAATCTTTGTAGACAGTCATGCGTGTAGCCCACTTCTTTTTTACTTTCTCTACACGTATTATGTACACAGTGTAAAGAGAGGGTATTGTAATGTACCCAAAAATTCAATACCGAGATTTCACCGGGAATATACATTTTATAGTCTCCTGTATCCAAAAAAGTATTTTCCGAAAAAGGCCCGGGTGTGTGCTTCTGAGAGACTTTGAACACGATAACTCGGAAACAAAAAGTCAGTAGAATACCAAACTAGGTATTTAGTTTACTATCTTCCAAGCATGCAATACGAAACTTTTGAGAAAAATTCCCCCACTGTAAACTACACCCTACATGGAAAAAAATTCGAAATTTTTGATTTTCTGAAAAATGGCTCTAATGATTTTGATCAAAATAACGTATTTTAAAGACATTTATACGGCAAATAAAATGTTTATCTTGAATTTTATGGGAATAGCCTCTGAAGACTACTTTATTCTGGATGAATTTTACAGAATTTTGTATAACTGCTATACCGTAAGAGATGGACAAAAACTTGCTACACAAAAAATGTAGATCTCGTTAAAACACACAATTTAAGTCATATGCAGTTTTTTCGTGGAGTTGACCGTTTTCGAGATACTCGTTGTTATTGGTTTAAGTTTTAAAATACTTAAACGGGAACAGGAACTTCTCAACTTCTGGCCACACAAAGAAACGGATTCCAATCCCATAGCAACCACATTTTAAAACATTTGACTGTCGGTTTAGCCTAGTATATTCCCTTATTTCACTTCTACTTATAAACCATTTTTTTAAAACGTTGAAATAAAAAAAATATAAACATTGCATGATTTATTGGCGCGCAACCGCGACAGTGACGAACAATAATTACTCTACGTATTAACATTACACAAATACCGACATGCAGTCCAAGTTTAGGTGTCAATTTTAGGCTTACACTTTTTATGTTTTTTTTTTCTTCGAATAATGGATGACATATTACCAAATATGATTGCAATAGATGAAAAAAGATGAAATTTATATATAAATTACTGGCCGAATCGTATGAATCCATTACTGAAAGTGATACGCTCGACACAAATCTACTTTCAAATATGATGGGGTTTGTCCTTGAGCGCCACCAGGCCGGCAGCCAACCGGAGTGCTGCTGTGTTAACATATTACATTCCCGCTTTTTTGTGTATATGTGTAAACCATTAAGTGCTTAGTCCGTTTCTGTTAATGTTTATCTCGAATAGGATGAAGTAGATAGAACAATAAGCTATTAAAGAGATGTAGAAAAAGTCAAGTGAATGGAAAACATCAGATTTTTTTGTACTCAAGGGGTCTGAAAACATGTATTTCCGGTGAAATCTCGGTATGGAATTTCTGGGTGCAATACAATACCTTGTCTATACACTATGTACGCAGTATGTGTACATTTTAAACACGCGACTATCGAACGTATGCAATATTCCCTATGCACAGAATTGTTAGCGACGAATTTGGAATCTTATCATTATTACAGGAGAAACTAATTATCTCTAGCTCTGTACACTAATAAAAGTTTCGTAACCCTCACGTGGAAGTTATTTCTCCGCATTTCAGCTCCTGTAAATTTGAACAGTAAGCATACATATAACATTTAGACGGTGTTTGCAAATTACTTTTACCTTCCTTTATGCTTGTCTATGAATATTGGAGAAAGGATTGTACTCCACTCAAAAATTCAATATCGATATTTCAGTGAAAATGCAGGTTTTAAAATTCCATGAATTCTAAAAATAAAATGTAAATCCGGGTGCGAGCGTTTGTCTATCTCGTGCTGCACAATTCATAAAAAATCTTATGTATTCCACTCACGTTCCATTCTCTAACATCTCTTCAACAAATTATTGTAAATAAGCTTATGCTTCTATTTACTTCATGTTAATCGAGAAAAAATTAGCAGAAATAGTCTTATTACTTGCTTACTTGTAAGTAGAAGCGAAATATGAGAGTATCATAGGTTAAAGTGAAGCCACAAGCTGGTTACTAGGTGACTGAAGTTCCTTTGTTTGTATGGACACGAATTGACAAATTCCTGTATGAGAAAATTATGTTTTTCAAAGCTGAAACCAAAAACAAGGCATTATCTCAAAGACGACCAACTCCTCGAAAAAATATATATAACATAAATTGTGTTTTAATGTGCTCTACATTTTTGTGTCGTAAGTTTTTGTCCATTTCTTACGGTTTAGCAGTTATGCTAAATTCCTCCAGAATAAAGTATTCTACAGAGGCTAGTCCCAGAAATTTCAAGATATACATATTATTTGTTAATATATGATATTTTAATCAAAATCGATGGAACCATTTTTGAGAGAATAAAAAATTTCGAAAAAAGTTCCATGTAAAGGGTAGTTGGGAGTGGGGGAATTTTCTTGAAAATCTTCGTGTCGCATCCTTGGAAGATACCAAACTTAAATACCAAGTTTGGTATTTTACGATCTTTTCGTTTTTGAGCTATGCTCTCCTCAGACACACACACACACACACACGCACACACACGGACCTTTTTCCAAAAATACTCTTTTTGGATTCAAGGGGACCCAAAACATGTATTTCCGGGGAAACCTCGGTATCGAATTTTTGGGTGCAATACAATACATTTTCTGTACACTAGGCTATTCCCAGAAAATTTAAGATATACGTTTTATATGTCAGGTAATATGTTTAGTGTACGATATTTTAATCAAAATCGTTAGAGCTATTTCTGAGAAAATCAAAAATTTCACAATAGTTCCATGTAAAAGGTAGTTGGGGGTGGGGGGATTTTCTTGAAAATCTTCGTGCCGCATCCTTGGAAGATACCAAACTTGAATACCAAGTTTGCTGTCCACAAACACACACACTCATACACACAAACACATACAAAGGCACACCCACGGACATGTTTCTAAAAATGCTGTTTTTTTAATTCAGGGGGTGTCAAAACAAACATTTCCGAAGAAATCTCGGTATGGAATTTTTGGGTGCAATACAATACCTTCTCTATACACTATCTACATGGTACGTGTAGAGAAAGTAAAAATTTAATGTGTTTCATTTACATGACTGTCTATATCTCTGCCACAAATTATCATTAAAAAGCATCCTTTTGTGTGGCTAGGAGTAAAACTTAAGAGGTATGAAACGAAAGATGACTTCCCGTTTGGGAGAGTATTTTAAAATTGAAACCAATCGTATATTCAAGATATTTACATGACAAATAATATTGTCACGTGCGTCATTGGTGAGAGTTTAACTTATACTGTTTTAGTAATATTTTATTAACTACGAATTAAAAAATCTAAATTAATTGGGATTTGATTTTTGGGAAAATACAAGAGCTGTTATAAGCTGATTAAGTAACAGGATGAAAGTGACTAACCTCTTCCGATGGCACTCCTAGTGGACTTTTCGAGTCTCCATTTTCCGCTGGGCCACGTACACATTCGCACTTTGACGTCACACCGGATATTCTAGAGCATTTAAACATTCGATGCTGATTGGCTAAGGCATGGCCAGTTTTGGCTGTTTAGAATCAAATCCCAGAATGCTGTCCTTGGTCTGTTTGAAGCTAAAAATACTTCCGGCAGATTTTTTTTCCTAGCATCCTCCATCTGCACGCAATCTGCCAAAATATGCGTCCAGTCTTCCCGATCTCCCATAATGGGCAAATCCGCCTACCAGCTTCATCAGCTGCCTTACGTGTTTTCCATCCTCCCTACCTGAGCCACACTATTCCCGATCTTTGTTTCGTACCCAATTTTAACCAGTTTGTATATGAATAATAAACGACAGAAGGTGGAGAAAGTCCTATGGATGAAACATCACTTTTTTGATCCTATATACAGCAATGATATCATGAGAACATTAATTGCAGTTTTCGAAGTGCAATTAAAGTAGAGAACAAGGAAACCGGGGGTGCCAACTTGCACATTCGATTTATCGAACGGCTGAGGTAGTTTGCCAACTGTAACCAGAATGAGTAAAATTGAAGTTAGCCGTACTTGTGCAGCGATAAATTGCTGTCAGGAATACAAACGTAAATGCTCACAAGGGGATACCTGAATATAATGCTCATAATTGCGTCCTATCTTCTGTGTTGGCGAACTTTGCTTTCCAACCTCATGGGGAGTAAGGCAACTTTTATTACAAAGATGGAACCAACCGAGTAACAATTCTGTTATCAGCCGACCTCCACAAGATATAGGGCTCGCTGAGAAACTTTATGCTTTTGTTTTCCGCTCCATAGAAACTCAACAGTAGTAAATCACAGCAGTCGTAAAAATCTCGAATAGTCAATAGCAGAGTGAAGTAAAACTGTCAAAAAGGGTCTCCTGTGTTTGGAGGTGTGATATTAAACCGATGTGCTTGTAACAAAAGAATCCACTTAGATATGAATTCTAAATATTATCATTTAGAAGTAATTAAAATGATTGTAAGTTTAAATTACCCTGCATAAGTCAGAAGGGTTGCTATTTGTTACATATTTTGCTTATCCATAGAAAATGCCAATCAGAATGTTTACTTCTTTATGTAATCCTCATAAAGCGGAAATAAACATAGAAAAATCTGATGTGTTCCAATCACATGACTTTCTCTATATCTCTGCAACAAAATATGCTTATGCTTCTATATACTTCATGCTAATCGAGAAAAAATTAGCAGAAATAGTCTTATTAGTTGCTTGCTTGTAAGTAGAAGCGAAATAAGGGAGTACCATAGGTTAAAGGTAGTCAAAAGCTGGTTGCTATGCGACTGAAGTTCCTTTGTTTGTATGGACAAGAGTTGTCAAATTCCTGTGTCAGAAAAGTATAAGTACGAGTTTAAAGGTGAAACTAAAAACAAGGAATAACTAAAAAACGATCAACCTCACGAGAAATTGTGTATTTAAACGTGCTCTACATTTTTGTGGTAAGCTTTTGTCCATCTCTTACGGTTTAACAGTTATGCAAAATTCCGTAAAATTCATCCAGAATAAAGTAGCCTTCAGAGGCTATTCCCAGAAAATTCAAGATATACATTTTATTTGTCAGGTGAATATCTTTAATATACGATATTTTAATCAAAATCGTTGGAGCTATTTTTGAGAAAATCAAAATTTTTCTAAAAAAGTTCTATAAAGGTTAGCTTGGGGTGGGGGAATTTTTTTCAAAATCTTCGTGTCGCATCTCTGCAAGATACTAAACTTAAATACCAAGTTTAATATTTTACTGACTTTTTGTTTTTGAATTATCGTGTTCACAGACATGTACACACAGACACGGACCTTTTTCTAAATGTTTTTTTTTATACAGGAGACCCTAAAACATATATTTCCGGTGAAATCTCTGCATCGAATTTTGGGTGGAGTGCAATACCTTCTCTATACACTATATACATAGTACATGTAGAGAAAGTAAAAACATGTTTTTTAATCTGGGGGTCTCAAAATATATTTCCAGTGAAAGCCAAATCGAATTTTGGATGAAATATAATACCTTCTCAACTTAGTATGTGCATTCTAGATACGTGATAGCGGACGTAAAAGCAAACTTTAGAAAAATGGTTTATACAGTCACTAATAAACAATAGAAGGGCAGAGAAAGTAATATGAATAACAAATTAAACTTATTATTATTATTATTATTATTATTATTATTATTATTATTTTGGCCTTATATGTTTTCTGAAATTAATTTACTAGAGTTTTGTGGTATGCTTGGACGTGAGTTATCGAAAACGCCACGTAGACGCCAAGGACACGCAAAGCTCACAAGTGAAATATAGCAGGTCTGATAACTAGACTACACCTTTTGTTTAGACTTTCAAATATAACACAAAAACATCTGTTCCAAGAAAAGTTTGGTGCCAGGTTCTTACGGCGACAAAATGTCTACCTCCGGTCAAGGTTGCCAATCTTTGTTTTTGTCTTTTGCTTTCTACCATACGATATTCTCTTCGATATGCTTCTCTTGATGCTTTTCCAGCTAGCATACCACTGCATTTCAGGCGCGTTCGTAAACTTCTGTGTCTTACTTTCGAGGTTTAACAGACATTAAGGGAAGTTAACATTTTAACAATGGTAGGCTTTTATTGTCCGAAAGTTTGCTTACCTGATAAAATGTGAAACTGTTTTCGTCCAATATCTCTATTCCAATTATATGTCTTTTCAATAGCTTAAGTTTCGATTATATGTCTTTTCAATAGCTTAAGTTTCGATTAATAAATTTATCTTTTGTATTAGCCTGGCGAAATAGCGGTTTTTAATATATATATTTAAATTTGCATAGACTCTTTTCTCAAGGCGATTTGTGTAAGAAATGATTTGCTACTGAATAAGCACGAATCGTTTTATAATCCCACAAAATGTTTTATTTCACTATCAATATTTGAAATAAAACTTCAATTAATCTAACAAGTATGTCTTTAAATGAATGTTTGTATAAGATATTAATTATTCTATTTACAATATGTGCTATCGAAGTATTCAAATAATATATCACTCAGATGTACATTCCTTCTCTTTCGTTCTTCTACGTCTCTAAGCAAACTTTTTCAAACAACAAAAAACAGGAGACAGTCTATTACTAATTCATTCGTTCTTCCATCAAGAAAACAAGACTGTCGATATTCACAAACATTCGATAACCGTTCATTGCTCATACGTAGAATACTCCTTTTTTACTTATTCTACGCATACTATGTGCATAGTGTATAAAGAAGGTATTGCACTCCACCCAAAAATTGGATACCGAGATTTCACGGGAAATATGTGTTTTAGGGTCTTCTGTATTAAAAAAAAAAAGCATTTTCAGAAAAAGGTCCGTGTGTGTCCCTGTGTCTGAACACCATAGCTCAAAAACGAAAAGTTTGTAAACTACCAAAGTTCGTATTTAAGTTAAGTATCTTCCACGGATGCGATACGAAGATTTTGATAAAAATCACCCCACCCCAAACTACCCTTTACTTGCAACTTTTTTCGAAAATTTTGATTTTCTCAAAATGGCTCAAACGATTTTGATTAAAATTTCGTATATAAAAGATATTTACCTGACAAATAAAATGTATAGCTTGAATTTTCTGGGAATAGTCTCTGAAGACTACCTTATTCTGGATGAATTTTACGGCATTTTGCATAACTGCTTAACAGTAATAGATGGACAAAAACTTGCCACACAAAAAATATAGAGCACATTAAACACAACAATTTATGTTATATACATTGTTTTTTCGTGGAGTTGATCGTTTTTGAGATATTCCTTGTTTTTAGTTTCAGCTTTGAAAAACTTCTAGTTTTCTCATACAGGAATTTGTAAACTCGTGTCCATACAAACAAAGGAACCAGCTTTTGACTATCACTTTAACCTATGGTACTCCCTTATTTCGCTTCTACTTACAAGGAAGCAAGCTATAAGACTATTTCTTCTATTTTTTTCTCGATTAGCACGAAGTAAATAGAAGCCTAAGCATTTTAATAATAATTTGCTGCAGAGATGTAGAGAAAGTAATGTGAATGGAACACATCAGATTTTTAACCAATAATAACAGTAATTAAAAGTAATGAAACAAAATTGCTCGGTTATACAATAATATTCCGTTGCAACTATAACTACTCAAGCGGTTCTCGTTGTTTTGAGTACACTTTATATTTGCGGCTTCTGAAAGTGTCGTAATATACGAGGGGTATCGTAAAATATTAATTATCTCCCGGAAGTTATTATGGCTAGTAGTAAAATTTCATCAGTGTATTCATTAGTCCCTCAGGAATAATGTTGAAAATCCCATACAACTGTGTCTGTTTTTTACTTTCTCTTCACGTACTATTTACATAGTGTGTAGAGAAGATACTGCACTACATCCAAAAATTTGATACCGAGATTTCACCGGAAATACACGTTTTAGGGCCCCCAAAAAGCATGTTTGGAAAAAGGTCCCTGTTTGAGTCCGTGTGCCTGTGAACACGATAACTCAAAAACAAAAAGTCGGTAAAATACCAGACTTGGTATTTAAGTTTAGTATCTTCCAAGGATGCGACACGAAGATTTTCATGAAAATCGCCCACCCACAACTATGTTTTACTTGGAAAAAATTCAAACATTTCGATTATCTCAAAAATGGATCTAATGGTTTTGATTCAAATCTCTTATACTTAGGATATTTGTATGTAAAATAAAATGTACATCTTCAGTTTTCTGGGAATAGCCTCTGAAGACATGTTTATTCTGGATGACTTTTGTGAAATTTTGGGTAACTGGTAAACCGCAATAGACAAAATCTTACTTAATAAAAATGTAGATCTCGATAAAACACACAATTTATGTTATGTAATTTTTTTCGTGGAGTTGGCCTTCTTCTTTTTTTTTTTTTTTTTTTTAGATATTCCTGGTTATTATTTTCAGCTTTAAAATAGTTATATTTTTCTCATATGGGAATTTTTAAACTCCTATCCATACAAACAAAGGAACTTGCAGTATCCGCCTTATTCAGCCGATCTCGCACCAAGTGACTTTGTTTTATTCCCAGAAATGAAGAATCCGTTGCGTGGTCGCCGATTTTATAACACAGATGCCGTCATTAATGAAGTGGAAGAGTGGTTTAAGTGGAAATCTGCTGACTTCTACAATCAGGGTATTCTGAAAGTCAAGAAACGCTGGGAAAAGTTTGTAAATCTGAATGGTGGGCTTCACCAAACGATAGAGAACTGTTTCTGGGGACTTCATGACTTTACCAAGAGATAGAGGATTGTTTCTGGAGATATCAGGGCTTCACCAAGAGATAGAGGATTGTTTCTGGGGATTTCATGACATAAACAAATGATAGAGCATTTTTTCTGGAGATGCAAGATATCACCAAGTAATAGAGGATTGTTTCTGGGGATTTCAGGACTTCACCAACTGATAGAGGATTATTTCTGGAGATATCAAGATTACACCAACTGATAGAGGATTGTTTCTGGAGATATTTGGGTTTCACCAAGTGATAGAGGATTGTTTCTGGAGATATCAGGTGATCACCAAAAGATAGAGGGTTGTTTTTGGAGATATCAGGGCTTCACCAAAAGATAGAGGGTTGTTTCTGGAGATACCAGGTGATCACCAAAAGATAGAGGATTGTTTTTGGAGATATCAGGGCTTCACCAAAAGATAGAGGGTTGTTTCTGGAGATATCAGGTGATTACCAAAAGATAGAGGATTGTTTTTGGAGATATCAGGGCTTCACCAAAAGATAGAGGGTTGTTTCTGGGGATTTCAGGACTTCACCAAGTGTTAAGAGTATTATTTCTGGAGATATCAGGGCTTCCGCAAAGATAGAGGATTGTTTCTGGAGATATCAGGTGATCACCAAAAGACAGAGGATTGCTTTTGGAGATATCAGGACTTCACCAAGTGATAAGAGTATTATTTCTGGAGATATCAGAGCTTCACCAAGTGATAGAGAATTGTTTCTGGAGATATCAGGGCCTCACCAAGTCATAGAAGATTATTTCTGAGATATCAGAGCTTCATCAAGTGGTAGAGGATTGTTTCTGGAGATATCAGAGCTTCACCAAGTGGTAGAGGATTGTTTCTGGAGATATCAGAGCTTCACCAAGTGGTAGAGGATTGTTTTGGGGATATCAGAGCTTCACCAAGTGGTAGAGGATTGTTTCTGGAGATATCAGGGTTCACCAAATGTTAGAGGATTGTTTTGGGGGATATCAGAGCTTCACAAAGTGGTAGAGGATTGTTTTGGGGGATATCAGAGCTACACCAAATGTTAGAGGATTGTTTTGGGGGATATCAGAGCTTCACCAAGTGGTAGAGGATTGTTTTGGGGGATATCAGAGCTTCACCAAGTGGTAGAGGATTGTTTTGGGGGATATCAGAGCTTCACCAAGTGGTAGAGGATTGTTTCTGGAGATATCAAAGCTTCACCAAGTGGTAGAGGATTGTTTTGGGGGATATCAGAGCTTCACAAAGTGGTAGAGGATTGTTTTTGGAGATATCAGAGCTTCACCAAGTGGTAGAGGATTGTTTCTGGAGATATCAGAGCTTCGCCAAGTGGTAGAGGATTGTTTCTGGAGATATCAGAGCTTCACCAAATGTTAGAGCATTGTTTTGGGGGATATCAGAGCTTCACCAAGTGGTAGAGGATTGTTTTGGAGATATCAGAGCTTCACCAAGTGGTAGAGGATTGTTTTGGGGGATATCAGAGCTTCACCAAGTGGTAGAGGATTGTTTTGGAGATATCAGAGCTTCACCAAGTGGTAAAGGATTGTTTTGGGGGATATCAGAGCTTCACCAAGTGGTAGAGGATTGTTTCTGGAGATATCAGAGCTTCACCAAGTGATAGAGGATTGTTTTGGGGATATCAGAGCTTCACCAAGTGGTAGAGGATTGTTTTGGGGGATATCAGGGCTCCACCAAATGGTAGAGGATTGTTTCTGGAGATATCAGAGCTTCACCAAGTGGTAGAGGATTGTTTCTGGAGATATCAGGGCTTCGCCAATTGGTAGAGGATTGTTTTGGGGATATCAGAGCTCCACCAAATGGTAGAGGATTGTTTTGGGGATATCAGAGCTCCACCAAATGGTAGATGATTGTTTTGGGGATATCAGAGCCTCCACCAAATGGTAGAGGATTGTTTCTGGAGATATCAGAGCTTCACCAAGTGGTAGAGGATTGTTTCTTGAGATATCAGGGCTTCGCCAAATGGTAGAGGATTGTTTTGGGGATATCAGAGCTTCACCAAGTGGTAGAGGATTGTTTTGGGGGATATCAGAGCTTCACCAAGTGGTAGAGAATTGTTTCTGGAGATATCAGAGCTTCACCAAGTGGTAGAGGACTGTTTTGGTGGATATCAGAGCTTCACCAAGTGGTAGAGGATTGTTTCTGGAGATATCAGGGCTTCACCAAGTGGTAGAGGATTGTTTATGGAGATAGCAGAGCTTCGCCAAGTGGTAGAGTATTGTTTCTGGAGATATCAGAGCTTCGCCAAGTGGTAGAGGATTGTTTTTGGAGATATCAGGGCTTCACCAAATGCTAGAGGATTGTTTCTGGAGATATCAGAGCTTCGCCAAATGGTAGAGGATTGTTTCTGGAGATATCAGGGCTTCACTAAATGGTAGAGGATTGTTTCTGGAGATATCAGGGCTTCACCAAATGGTAGAGGATTGTTTTGGGGAAATCAGGTCTTCACCAAGGTTAGAGGATTGTTTCTGGAGATATCAGGTCTTCACCAAGGTAAGGGGATTGTTTCTGGAGATATCAGGGCTTCACTAAATGATAAAGAACTGTTTCTAGAGATATCAGGGCTTCACTAAATGATAGAGGATTGTTTCTGGAGATTTCAGGGCTTCACTAAATGATAGAGGATTGTTTCAGGAGATATTAGGACTTCACCAAATGATAGAGGATTGTTTCTGGATAAATCAGGACTTCACCAAATGATAGAGGATTGTTTCTGGAGAAATCAGGACTTCACCAAGTGATAGAGGATTGTTTCTGGAGAAATCAGGACTTCACCAAGTGATAGAAGATTATTTCTGGAGAAATCAGGACTTCACCAAATGATAGAGGATTGTTTCTGGAGAAATCAGGACTTCACCAAGTGATAGAGTATTGTTTCTGGAGAAATCAGGACTTCACCAAATGATAGAGGATTGTTTCTGGAGAAATCAGGACTTCACCAAATGATAGAGGATTATTTCTGGAGAAATCAGGACTTCACCAAGTGATAGAGGATTGTTTCTGGAGAAATCAGGACTTCACCAAATGATAGAGGATTGTTTCTGGAGAAATCAGGACTTCACCAAATGATAGAGGATTGTTTCTGGAGAAATCAGGACTTCACCAAGTGATAGAGGATTGTTTCTGGAGAAATTAGGACTTCACCAAGTGATAGAGGACTGTTTCTGGAGAAATCAGGACTTCACCAAGTGATAGAGGTCTGTTTCCTTCTTATCACTGCTGTCTTAGCACAAAAATACCAGTTTTGGAACTATCATGTTGTGACCAAACACCACAGAATTGAAGTCCAGGCCATTGTTCCATTCGTGGAGTTCCAGATTTCTAACCGACATGTTTTGGTTGTGGGGTTACCATAAAAGACTAGTTTTCCTGGCACATCCAACAACCCGACACCTATAAGAAATAGTTAATATTCCAAGACAACGTCTACAAAATGCTGTGCATGAAACAATTGTGTACGTTCAACAAAAGAACGGAGAACATCTTCCCAAAGTTTTATTAAACCCCATTTTTTGCCCAGTATGTGACATTTTTTTTTTACTTTCTCTACATAGCACGTTGTACTTAGGTAGAGAAGGTATTGAACTCTACCCAAAAATTCGATACCGAGATTATACACGTTATAGGGTACCACCCCTGTATAAAAAATAGAAGAAGGTCCGTATGTGCGTGTGTTTTTAAACACGTTAACTCAAAAACGAAACGTTGATAAAATACCAAAATTGATATTTAAGATTAATAGCTTCCAAGGATGCGACACGAAGATTTTCAAGAAAATCTCCCACCCCAAAATACTCATTATATGGAAAAAATGAGTAAAATTTTTGATTAAAATACCGTATATTAGATGGCAAATAAAAAAAAGACATATATCTTAAATGTTCTGGAAATATTCTCTGAAGATGTGTGTATTCCGGTTGAATTTTGCTAAATTTTGCAACCGTAAGAAATAGACAAAAATTTTCTACGCACAATTCATATTCAGTTTTTTCGTGGAGTTGGCCGTTATCGAAATATTCCTGGTTATCAATTTCAGTTTTAAAATACTTAAAATTTTCTCACACGGGAACTTATCCAGTGATTTCAATCCTATAGCAACCACATTTTAAAACATTTGACTGTCGGTTTTGCTAGTATATTCCCTCATTTCCTTTCCATTTATAAGGAACTAAGTAATAAGACCGTTTCTGCTAATGTTTTAGCTTATTAACAATAATTTGTTACAAAGATGTAGAGAAACGCATCCAGAATAAAGGTCTTTTAGAGACTATTTCCACAAAATTCAAAATGTACATTTTATTTGTGATACAAATATCTTTAATATAGGTATGTTAATGGAAATCGTTAGAGCCATTTTTGAAAAAATCAAAATATCCGAAACAATCAACATTTTCGAAACATTTCCTATGTAATGTATAGCTTGGGGTGAAGAGATTTTCCTCAAGCTCTTCGTATCACATCCTTGGAAGATATTAAATTTAAATAACATTTTCGTATTTTACCGACTTTTCGTTTTTGAGTTAAGGTGTTCACACACGAACACACAGGGACCTTTTACTAAGGATACTATTTTTGGGTGCAGGAGACCGTAAAATGTGTATTTCTGGTGAAATCTCGGTAGCAAATTTTTGGGTGAAATGCAATACCTTCTCTAACTACGTACCATAGACATACTATGCAGAGATAATAAAAATAGTTTTTCTACGACCGAGCGTAATTGAGTAGTTTACGAGCTCATTTCAGATCGCGAACTTGATTTTTACGGAATCCACGCGCAAAGAAGTGCAGCAAGCGTAAAGTAATTTTGTTCCAACTTTACGCTCACCAAAATAAATATTATGGGTCTTAAGTTTAGCATTACTAAGAATTCAAACCAAGGCCGTGACAAACCAATATTATTCTTCTGTGATGTATTTTGAGAAAATGCAGATATTGAGAATTATGATATCCTTAGAGCTGTGAAAGAATCAAATTAAGTAACTGCTAAATCCCGAAAAAGTTTATGAGGCACAATATGAGACATTTATAAAGTGGTGTTTAAAAAATAACGAACTATATAGCCCTTGCTGAATGACTCAATCTTAACCTCAAATTTATTTTATCTATTGTTAGCGTTTCTTTTATTATCAGAAAATTCTTGTAGAAAAAAGCATTGTAAACGTAAAGTTTCTTTTTGGATTTGAAATTCGCGTGGTTTTGAAATTCGACTACATCTCATTTCACATTATTCCCGCTATGTGGATCAGTGTTGCCAGATTGAGCGGTTTGGACTACTAAAATATGGATTTTCCGACCGATGAAAATAATTTAAATGTATTCTTTGAAAAGTATATTGTACTTGTTTTACAAATCAAGTAATATATTAATGGGTAGAGTGATGGCATGTTCGTTAAGTCACTACTGCTATGAAAACAGTGTAAGATACCTGCATACACAGAAGAAAAATCTGATGTGATACATTCACATGACTTTCTCTACATCTCTGCAACAAAGTATTGTTAAAAAGTTTATACTTTTATTTACTTCACGCTAATCGAGAAAAAAATTAGCAGGAATGGTCTTATTAGTTGCTTCCTTGTAAGTAGAAGCGAAATAAGGGAGTACCATGGGGTTAAAGTGGCAGTCATAAGCTGGTTGCTATGTGATTGAAGTTCCTTTGTATGAACACGAGTTGTCAAATTCCTGTAAGAGAAAAAAGGATCAACTCCACGAAAAAACTGTATATAACATAATAAATTGTGTGTTTTAATGTGCCCTACATTTTGTGTGTGGTAAGTTTTGTTCCATTTCTTACGCAGTTTGCAAAATGCCTTCATCCAGAACAAAGTAGTCTTCAGAGGCTATTCTCAGAAAATTCAGAATATTCATTTTATTTATCGGGTAAATATCTTTAACATACGATATTTTAATCAAAATTCATGGAGCCATTTTTAGAAAATCAAAATTTTCGAAAAAATTCCATGTAAAGGTTTTCGTTTTTGAGCTATGCTGTCCACACATACAAACACACACACACACACGGACATTTTTCTAAAAATGTTTTTTTATTCAGGGGGACCCAAAACATGTATTTCCGGTGAAATCTCGGTATGGAATTTTTGGGTGCATTACAATACACTTACATAGTCCGTGTAGAGAAAGTAAAAACATTGCAAACGCAAAATTTCTTTTTGGTTTTCGCGTGGTTTTAAAATTTGACTGCATCTCATTTCACAATATTCCCGTTATGTGGATACCAACCATTTCACGAGAACATTACGAGAGAGTTGATACTGCAGCAAAACAAGCTACAGGAAGCTTCTGTTGACATTTCTCTTAATGATACAGTCACACACTTTAAGAGGAAAATACACAAAGAATCGCTCACCATCTGGACGGACAACTCCACAAGCAAGTTCGTGGAACTTCATCCCAAGAGTACCCAACACGTCAACTACATCGCCGATATCCCCACTGAGAATTGGACATACCAAACTGACACATCTATATCTGCTAAATAAAATCCTCCACCAATATGTGAAGCATGATTAGATTCTGTAGGTTCGTTTAGGCCAGGCAGCCAATGAACATAGAACTTGTCAACAATATACATGCATACATATGTTTATATAATACGAAAAAAAATCTGATGTGTACCATTCACATGACTTTCTCCATATCCCTGCAACAAATAATTCTTAAAAAGCTTATACTTCTATTTACTTTATGCTAATCAGAAAAAATTAGCAGAAATAGTCTTATTACTCGCATCCTTGTAAGTAGAAGCGAAATAAGGGACAACCGTAGGTTAAAGTGATAGTCAAAAGCTGGTTGCTATGTCAATGAAGTTCCTTTGTTTATACGGATAGGAGTTGACAAGTTCCTGTATGAGAAAAGTATACGTTTTTCATAGCAGAAACCAAAAATAAGAAATGTCACAAAAACGACGAACTCCACGAAAAAAATGTATATAACATAAATTGTGTGTTTTAATGTGCTCTACACTTTTTGTGTAGTAAGTTTTTGTCCATCTCTTACGGTTTAGCAGTTATTCAAAATTTAGTAAAATTCATCCAGAATAAACTACTCTTCAGAGGCTATTCCCAGAAAATTCAATATATACATTTAATTTGTCAGGTAAATATGTTTAATATACGAAATTATAATCAAAATCGTTAGAGCTATTTTTGAGAAAATCAAAATTTTCGAAAAAGGTTCCATGTAAAGGGTAGTTGGGGGTGGGGGGATTTTTCTCAAAATCTTCGTGTCGCATCCCTGGAAGATACTTAACTTAAATACCAAGTTTGGTATTTTACTGACTTTTCGTTTTTGAGTTATCGTGTTCACAGACACACGGACACACACACACACATGGACCTTTTTCCGGTGAAATCTCGGTATCGAATTTTTTGGTGGAGTGCAATACTTTCTCTATACACTATGTACATAGTGCCTATAGAGAAAGTGAAAATGTATAAAGCTCTAGTGCTAAAAGCATGGGTTACAAAAACAGCAGAATAGACATATAATCACATCATTTGCTTTCGAGGCCTGTACGCCACTGCACTATACTTAATGTGCTCTATAAAAGCATATGTACTATTTTTTTTGCATGCACTTTAAAACAAAGAGTATCAAAAATGAGTGTTAAAATGTATAAATAAATATAATTTCACTATATGTAACACTGATGTAATGTCAGATGATAGTCTTCTAGTTCCATAATTTTACGCTTTTACATCATAAACAACTATTCTGGACTCGAGAGACCTGAAAACTAATATTTCCGGTGAATTCTAGACATTTAATTTTTGGGAGGAATGCAATGCCTTCTCTACCTGTATACTTATACGTTCTAGAGAAATTAAAAATCATGCATTAGTAAGTGCTTGTGGTAGTATAAGGTTATATTATCCTAACGTTATTGAACAACTAGCAGAACAAAATGGCTAAACGCGTATCTTCCTTGATATGCACGGAGCACACGCGATATAGCTGTAAATTACTGATCCTATCCACGTCAAACCTCTGGCTACAAATCATTTTGTTTCAGCCACTGTTTGAGCCCTTAAGGTAAAATTTGCACCGCCCAGCATGCTCTCTGCGATCCAACACCTGAATTAAACAAGCCAGGCGTGTATCATACCTACCATATTCATGCAACTTGTATTCACGTGCTCCATTCACATGACTTTCTCTACATCTCTGCAACAAATTATTATTAAAAAAGCTTATGCTTCTATTTATTTCATGCTAATCGAGAAAAATCGTCTTATTACTTGCTTCTATATAAGTAAAAGCGAAATAAGTGAGTACCATAGGTTAAAGTGATAGTCACTTTGTGTGGAGATGAGTTGACAAATTCCTGTATGAGAAAAGTATACGATTTTTAAAGCTGAAACCAATAACAAGCAATATCTCCAATACGATAACTCCACGAAAAAATGTATATAACATAAATTGTGTGTTTTAAGGTGCTCTACATTTTGTGTTGTAAATGTTTCTCGATCTCTCACGGTTTAACAATTATGCAAAATTCCGTAAAATTCATCCAGAATAAAGATATATTCAGAGGCTATCCCCAGAAAATTCGATATACAATAATTTATTTTTTGTCTAGATATCGTTAATATACGATATTTTTATTCAAAATCATTAGTGTTATTTCTGAGAAAATAAAACTTTTCGCAAATTGTTCCATGTAAAGGGTAGAGGGGAGTGGGGGGATTTTATTGAAAATCTTCGTGTCGCATCCTTGGAAGATACTGTACCTAAATACCAACTTTTCGTTTTCTTTTTTGGGCTGCGCTGCCTACAAATGTCTTTTTTGGATTCTGGGGGTATCAAAGCATATTTCAGGTGAAACCTCGGTATAGAATTTTTGAGTACAATACAATACCTTCTCTATGCACTATGTACATACTAGTGTAGAGAAAGTAAAAATTTAGCGGACTATTTTAATTACTTGATGAGGTTATGGGTAAAACTTTGATATTGGCAAGATAGGGCATTTTTTACATGTTCATTACTTACAAGACAGGTTTTAAAAGTTAGGAGTCTAGCTCTGTGGTTACCTGGTTGGTTGCAGCTTAATCCTCTACCTTAGTTCGCTCGCAAATCATTTTAAGCGCGTACCGAAATAGTAATTTAATATAAAGTTTACTTTGTCTTCTCGTTTACGCTGCAGAGCTTGTTTCTGCTAATAACGACTTTAAAATTATTATACAGCGCTGGTCAACACGTGCTGGCGAGAAAACAAAACAAAACACACTTCGAGCTTTTCCCTCCGTAATGAAATATCGTAAAATAAACGCTACATCTTTCTGAGCTTAGTCTGCAGCGCAAATACAGCGTGTTCAACTGGAAATGCGACAAAAGATAGTGCGGCAGCACTGTTGCCAACCGTAAAACTATGCAACGCTTATTATAATTTAGATTACATTAGAAAGCATTCTGTAGGTTCGTTTAGGCCAGGAAGCCACAGAACATAGAACTTGTCAAGGCATATACATGTATACATATGTTCATATACTACGAAAAAGAAAAACAATGTATAAAGTTCTAGTGCTAAAAACACGTATTACAAAAACAGCAAAATAATCATATAATCACATCATTTGCTTTTGAGGCCTGTACGCCACTGTACTATAAATAATGTGCTCTATAAAAGCATTTGCACTTCCTTTTTTAGCAGGCACATGAAAACAAAGAGTATAAAAAATTAGTGTTAAATGTATAAATAAATATAATTTTATTATATGTAACACTGATGTAATGTCAGATGATAGTTTTATAATTATTGACATATTAGTTACTACTAGTAATTATATAAAACAAAATATGATTATTGTATTATGTACTCTGTGAGCAAACTACAACACATATTTACAAATATGTTATAGAATTTCCAATGCAAAATTTGCAATTATGTACTAGAGTGTAAAATATCAAATCATCAGGCTTTACAGATCTTGTGGCATTGCTAGATACTAAAAAATTCATTTGACACATCAGAGTATGCATCATTTTAATTTGAATATAAAACACACACACACTAATATACACAAAATGCAATACATTATAATATTTATAAATACAATGATTGTTATGATATTGTTAGACAGATTTGTCACTTAAATATTCAGCTTTCAGTCTCGGTAGCATGTAGCTTAATATTTTCATTATACTGTGTAAAAGTAGCGTACATTTGTGATTTAATTTATTTTGTATTTTCCATGGCCTATTAGAAAAATTATGATGTGCTCCATTCCAAGGCTTATGCTTCTATTTACTTCATGCTAATCGAGAAAAAATAAGCAGAAACAGTCTTATTACTTGCTTCCTTGTAGGTAGAAGCGAAATAAGGCAGTACCATAGCTTAAAGGGATAGTCAAAAGCTGTTTGCTATGTGACTGAAGTTCCTTTGTTTGTATGGACAGGAGTTGACAACTTCCTGTATGATGAAAGTATAAGTTTTTCAAAGCAGAAACCAAAAACCAGAACTATCCCAAACGGTTTAGCAGTTATTCAAAATTCAGTAAAATTCATTGAGAATAAAGTAGCCTTCAGATGCTATTCCCAGAAAATTCAACATGTACATTTTATTTGTCAGGTAAATATCTTTAATACACCATATTTTAATCAAAATCGTTAAAGCCATTTCTGAGAAACTCAAAAATTTCGAAAATGTTTCCATGTAAAAGGTAGTTTGGGGTGGGGGCTTTTCTTGGAAATCTTCGTGTCGCATCCTTGGAAAACACTGAACTTAAATACCAAGTACACACACGCACGTTTTTCCAAAAATGCTTTCTTTGAATTCAGGTGAACCCAAAACATGTATTTTCGGTTGGAATTTCGGTATCGAATTTTTGGGTGTGGAATGCAATACCTTCTCTATACACCATATACATAGTACGTGTAGAGAAATTAATAAAAATCTGATGTGTTCCATTCTCAAGACTTTCTCTACATCTGTTACAAGCTTATTCTTCTATCTACTTGGACATAAACGAGTGTACTTCGTTACTTGTAAGTAGAAGGGAAATAAGGGGATACACTAGGCTAAAGTTAAACGCTTTAAAATGTGTTTGCCATGAGATTCAATTCCATGGTTGTATGGCTACGAGTTAATAAATTCCGGTATGAGAAAAATAGAATGGTTTAAATCTGAAATCAATAACAAGTAATATCTCACAAACGGTCAGCTCTATAAAAAAAAAAAAAAAAAAAAAAATATATATATAAAATGATAAAATAAAAAAGACAAATTAGGAGTTTTAAGGATACCTACATATGTTGTCTATCTCTTGGTTTAGTAGTTCTGCAAAATTCATCCAGAATAAAGAAGTCCTCAGAGATTACCTACTCCCAGAAAATTCAAGATATACATTTTATTTGTCAGGCAAGTGTCTTAAATATGAGATTTTAATCAAAATGGTTACAGCCATTTTTGAGGAAGTCAAAAGTTTCAAAGCATTTTCCATGTAAAGAGTAGTTTGGGGAGGGGGGATTTTCTTGAAAATCTTCCTGTCACATCCTTGGACGATATTGAACTTGAATATGAAGTTTGGTATTTAACTGACTTTTCGTTTTTGAGCTATGATGCCCACACACACATGCACACACAAACACACATGAACGTTTTTCTAAAAATACATTTTTTTGGATTCAGGAGGTGTCAAATCATATATTTCCGGGGAAATCTCGGTATGATATTTTTAGGTGCAATACAATACCTTCTCTATACACTTTGTACATAGTACGTGTAAAGAAAGTAAAAAAAAAAAAATCTGATGTGTTCCATTCACATGGCTTGCTCTATATCTCTGTAACAAATTATTGTTAATAAGCTTATCTTTTATTTGTTTCATGCTAGTCGAGAAGAATCAGCAGAAATAGTCTTACTTCTTGCTTTATTGTAAGTAGTAGCGAAATAAGGGAGTAGCATAGGTTAAAGTGAAAGCCAAAAGCTGGTTGCTATGTGACTGATGTTCCTTTGTTTGTATGGACAGGAGTTGACAAATTCCTGTATGAGAAAAGTATACGTTTTTCAAAGCTGAAACCAAGAAAAAGAATTTCTCAAAAACGATCAACTCCAAGAAAAAGATGTATATAACATAAATTATGTGTTTTAACGTGCTCTACATTTTTTGGGTGTTAAGTTTTTGTCCATCTCTTACGGTTTAGTAGCTATGCAAATTTCATGCGGAATAAAGTAGTCTTCAGAGGCTACTCTCAGAAAATTCAAAATATGCATTTTATTTGTCAAGTAAATATCTTTAATATACGATATTTTAATCAAAATCGATAGCCATTTTTTAGAAAATCAAAATTTTCGAAAAAAGATCCAAGTAAAGGGTAGTTTGGGGTGGGGGTATTTTTATCAAAATCTTCATGTTGCATCCCTGGAAGATACTAAACTTAAATACCAAGTTTGGTATTTTACCAACTTTTCGTTTTGAGTTATCGTGTTCACAGACACATGGACACACTGACACACGGATCTTTTTCTGAAAATACCTTTTTTGGATACAGGGGACCCTAAAATATATATTTCCGGTGAAATCTTGGTATCGAATTTTTGGTGGAGTGCAATACTTTCTCTATACACTATGTACATAGTACGTAGAGAGAAGGTAAAAAAAAAAAAAAAAACTAATGTAATCCATTCACATAACTTTCTCTATATCTCTGCAACAAATGTTTGTTAAAAAGTTTATGCTTCTATTTACTTCATGCTAAGTGAGAAAGCATTAGCAGAACTAGTTTTATTGCTTGCTTATTGTAAGTAGAAGCGAAATAAGGGAGTACCATAGGTTAAAGTGATAGTCAAAAGCTGGTTGCTATGTGACTGAAGTCCCTTTGTTTGTATGGACAGGAGTTGACAAATTCCTGTATGAGAAAAGTATGTTTTTTAAGGCTGAAACAAAAAACAAGAAATATCTAAAAAAAAAACGTTTACTCCACGAAAATATGTAAATAACATAAATTGTGTGTTTTAATGTGCTCTACATTTTGTGTGTGGTAAGCTTTTGTCTATCTCTTACGGTTTATCAATTACAAAAAATCCGTAAAATTCATCCAGAATAAAGTAGTCTTCAGAGGCTATTCCCAGAAAATTCAAGATATACATAATATTTGTCAAGTATATATCTTTAATACATACTATTTTAATCAAAATTGTTAGAGCCATTTTTTAGAAAATCAAAATTTTCGAAACTTTTTCCATGTGAAGGGTAGTTGGGGGTGGGGGGATTTTGTTGAAAATCTTCGTGTCGCATCCTTGGAAGACACTGAACTTAAATACCAAGTTTGGTATTTAACGGTCTTTTCCTTTTTGAGCTATGCTGCCCACAGACACACACAAATATACACAGACAGACAGACATACACACGGATATTTTTCTAAAAATGCTTTCTTGGATTCAGGTGGTCTCAAAACATGTATTTACGGTGAAATCTCGGTATCGAATTTTTAGGTACAATGCAATACTTCTCTATATACTAGATAGTTCGTATAGAGAAAGTAAAAAGATATAGATGACCATTAAAGTGTATTTTATGTGTTGTGATTCGTTAGAATATAAAGTATATGTTTTATTACTCAGTATCTACGAACTGGAACATCACTCGGTATTATAATAGCAATAAAGGGTATTCAAACGCTATGCAACTAGTATTTCCAGTACTTGAAAGCCTGACGTTCTGCCGATGTTTCAAATCTTTTTGCGTGAATATCAGGGAATTTTTCATCTGTCGCTCGATTTCAGATTTGACAAAATGCCCTGCTTTTAATTACTATTTCTCGTTGTTAGGATAGATTAGGTGCAACTAAGATCTGATAGTCAATTTTGTCATAATGACTATTTGCACGCAATTTTGCCTGGCGTAATTAATATTCGTATTATAATTTAAGGCTTATCAGGTTCTGAGGAGTCCATAAATTTGCTGTCACTACAACATTTCAAATATTCTGCATAATCCTATTTTAATTAATTGTAACCTAACAAAATTAAAATGCTGAAAAGGTGGCCGTGTAGAAATGACATTACTGCTTTTGCTAATAGCTAGTAGGCCATGTCTGTAAAACAAAGCGGCACAAACAGTAAATAATAACCCAGTTAATTGCTGATCAACACAAATTACGGACTACCCCCATGGTCGAGTGGTCAGCTGACTTCTCCCCCGGAGGTCCCGGGCTCGATTCCCGGCTGGCGCGAGGAATTTTTCTTTAACCAGAATTATTCCCTATCCCCCACAGAGTCTGGAAGTATGTATGTGAGAGTGGATGTTTGTGTGTTTGAGGAAAATAAAACGATGTAAACCCAACGTAAAGAACCTATAGACAAAGCCCCCGATATAACACACACAACGTTGTCAGGAATTAGAAGACCGGAGAAGAAAAATCTGATAAATTACATTCACATGACTTTCTCTACATCTCTGTAACAAATTATTTTAATAAGCCTATTCTTCCACCTATTCTATGCTAATCGAGATAAACATTAATAGAAACGGGCTTAATACTTGCTTCCTTGTCAGTAGGAGTAAAATAAAGGAATACACTAAGTTAAACCGACATTCAAATGTTATAAAATGTGGTTCTATGGGATTTTTTTTTTATAATTTAAAATACAGTTCCGGAGGCTTATCAGGACTCCGGCGCTGTATTCCTTTTTTCTCCATTTTTTCCAGTTTCCTATATTTTCTTAGTAGACCTTATCATTCTTAGCGTTTTCCTGTTACATATACCTAGACACATTTACAAACATAGAAACACCCATGCCCTAGGCGGGACTCGAACCCACGATCCTGTGCACCACGAAGTGCCAAGCTTAGCAAGCGCGGCCACCGAGATCGGCGGATTGAAATCCGTTTGCGCTGACAAGTTCATGTGTGAAAAAAGTATGAGCCCACCATACACTACTTTAAAGAGCAACACAATCTCAGAAAAATAACAGTTGTAGGCTTATTTTTTGAGTCCCAAGGAACAATTACAATATGTTTGTGAAATGGAGGGCGAAGTATAAAAGTGCGGCACATCATAAAACATTCTGTGCCATTTTTTTAATATAATTTGTATGGTCTAAACAGAAGGTAAAATGTATATGGTTTAGAAGTCGCTTTATTTTTGTAGTTTTTCTCTTTTATTGTTGTTGCACATCTTTTATAATTATACAATTTGTTCTCATAACTTAATTTTATATAATTATTATAACGTATGATAAAATATTTTTTGTAATACTCACTTATAATATTTATGTTAAAACTTCTAAATGTATATTTTATTGTGTCACTAGGCAAACTCATTTATGAGTCAGACTAATATATAACAATTTAAAACTGAAACCAATAATAAGTAATATCTCGAAAAGGGTCAACTCCACCAAAAAATATATACTCAATTGGAAACGAATACTCGAGAATATCTTATTGAGGCCTGCCTGAAGTTGGAGATTTAGTTCCATTGGTGAAGAATGAATATATATATATATATATATATATATATATATATATATATATAAAACCACATCACAATGACATAAGTATGACAAAATATATGTATGTAAAACAGTGAAATCACCTTTGATTAGCTACTCTTATCCCTCACCCCTCTCTTCTCTATTGGGAGCCTTCTCAGATCTCAGCTGTCTTGCCTTAAGTATAAATTTACCTAGCCCGTCCACGTCTTCCGTGTCTGCCAGTAGCGTCCAATATGCTTCTAACTCTACATTCGCGGTGGCAAAGAATCGCGGTAAATATTTTCCCGCCATTCCTCCGTACCCCTATACCTTGCCAAGATAAGGGTCCACGACTCTTCCTCCTCGCAAATGGGATAGATTCTCGTACCATTCTCGCCAGCAATTTTTGGGCTCCTCCATGCTCCTAGTCTAATCCACGCGAGCCTCTCTCGAATGAGTTTGCTACCTGTTTTGATGTATTGCTCCATACCCCACTCCGATTTCAGCCCAGACTGTACTTCTAATGACACCTTCTCCGTGCATTGCGTAATTTGGTGTCTGTTTTGCTCCCAAACATGAAGAAATGGCTATTAGGAATTAAACATAGGTTAAATGAGATCTTCATGAAGATAGAGATGTATTTAGCAGAGCTTGATAATTTCTGTTTTTGAATGAGTTGAAAGAATGGCAAGAACCTGGGAAGAAGTGCATATCTCTGAAAGGAGACTATTTTGTTAATAAATAAAAAGTGTTTGAAAAAAAAAATCTGTGTTCCATTCACATGACTTTCTCTACTTTCTGCACACAAATTATTCCTCAAAAGATTATTCATTGATCTACATGCTAATCCAGATAAACACTAACAGAAATTTCTTCCTTGTAAGTAGAAGGAAATAAGGGAATACACTAGGATAAAGTGATAGTGAAATCTTTTAGAAGCTTATTTATGTGAAACAATTGAAATTCAATTCTCTTTGCATGGTTAGGAGTAAAAGAAAGAGGTATGAAACGAAAGACAACTTCACGTTGTAGAAAAGTTTTAGTAGTTTAAAATTGAACCTATAACAATGCATATCTTTGAAATGGGTAATTAAAAAAATGTATCAGATAAATTGTGTGTTTTAACGAGATCTATGCTGTTTTCTTCTGCGATCGCTCTCCGTGGTGTAAAACTCAAGGTTGCAAGTTCAAACTTGGCGGAGGATAATGCATTTTTTTTCGGACGCCAAAATCTTTACCGTGGCTTCCTTCATAAAGGAAGTAAAATCGGTGGTCCCCTTTTATGTTTACTTGCACGTAAAAAAAAGAAGAAAAAAAAACATACCTTAAAAAATCAAGGTCCCTGGGAAAAAGTCCCCACTGCGTGTCCGCCATCTGTGAGCGAAGAGCGGATTCTTCTTCACTAGGGTGCATAGTGGCGAAATCACGAACTAGAAATTCAAATCCGAGGAGGAGTTACAGAAAATAACTATATTTCTTGTGCAATAATTCTTTATCTCTAACGGTTAACCAGTTACACAAAGTTATCCAGAATGAAGAGGTCTTCAGAAAATTCGAGATATATTTTATTTGACATATAAGAATCTTTAGTATACAGTAGGGTTAATCAATATTGTTAGGCATTTTTGAAAAAAATAAACATGTTAGAATTCTCTTCCATGTATAGGGCGGTTTGGGATGGGGGTTTTCTTGAAAATCTTCGTGTAGTATCCCTAGAAGATGCTGAACTTAAATATCAAGTTTGGTATTTAATAGACTTTTCGTTCTTGAGTTATCAGGTTTACAGATACACGTACACTCGACGGACCTTTATCTAAAACTACTCATTTTTGGATTCAGGGGACCCTAAAACTGTACGATACGAAGGGCGTTCAATTGGGCTTTAGAAAAACCAAGAAAAAAGTTTGTCGTATTTACTAACCGCCGTCTCTTATTAGATGGCAGTTTAAAGTTTCAGCTGTCTATCACGTGGTTTTGTTGCTATAGGCAATTGGATGATGGAAAGATGGGAAAAAAGCGAGTTTCGTGCGGTGATTAAACACTTCTATTTAAAAGGCTTAACACTGAAAGAGATAAAAGCCGAGTTGGATCAAGTTCATGGCGCCTGCTCCTGCGTTTGCAACAATTTACAGTTGGTCAAATTAATTTAAACGTGGCCGTACATCCACAATGATGAACGTCGTTCCGGACGACCAGCAGAAGTGACTTCTTCCGAAATGATTGGCCAAATCCAGGATATGGTTTTGAGTGATCGACGTTCGCGAAATAGTAGAGACCACAGGCATATCACAAGGTACAGTGTTCTCAATTTTGCACCAAAATTAGGTCTGACAAAAGTCTCTGCAAGATGGGTGCCGCGTATACTCTCAAAAGAGAATAAACGCAATCGTGTGATCGATTCGGAAGCGGCTTGGCACTTTTCCGTCGCAAACCTGACGAGTTTGTGCGTCGATACATAACTGTGGATGAAACATGGATACACTTCTACACTCCAGGGACAAAAATACAGCAGAAACAGTGGGTTTTAAAGGCGAACCGGCTCCGAAGAAGGCAAAGGTGGTGAAATTTACAGACAATGTGGTAGTTCGGTTTTTTGGGACGCACGCGGAATAATCCAATTGATTATTTGCAGAAAGGAAAAAGGATAATTGGAGAGTATTATGCATCGTTAGTGCACAGGTTGAACGGAGAAAATATTCTCTTCCATCAAGACAATGCAAGAGTGCACACCTGCGCAGTTTCGATGACGAAAATTGTAGAATTAAGGTTCGAATTACAACATCCTCCGTATTCACAATATTTGGCCGCCAACTTTTTTTGTTTTTTTCAAACTTGTAAATGTAGCTCCGTGTAAGATGATTCACGTCTAACGAACAAGTCATCTCGCAAACAATTGCCTATTTTGAGGACCTTCCGATATTCCACTTTTTGGAAGGCTTAAAACAGTTGGAGAAACGCTAGGAAAAGTATATCGAGCTAAAGGCAGATAAAATAATAAATATCTGATGTTTTCCGTTCACATAACTTTCTTTACATCTCTGCAACAAATTATTGTTAAAAAGCTTATGCTTTTATTTACTTCATGCTAATAGAAAAAAAAATAGCAGAAATAGTCGTTATTACTTGCTTCCTTGTAAGTAGAAGCGAAATAAGGGAGTACCATAGGTTAAAGTGATAGTCAAAAGGTGGTTGCTATGTAACTGAACTTCCTTTGTTTGTATGGACAAATTCCTGTATGAGAAAAGCATGATTTTTCAAAGCTGATGCCAAAAACAAGGAATATCTCAAAAACGATCAACTCCACGAAAAAATGTATGTAACATAAATTGTGTGTTTTAATGTGCTTTATATTTTTTATGCAGTAAATTTTTTGCCTATCTCTTACGGTTTAGCGGTTATGCAAAATTCCGCAAAATTCGTCCAGAATAAAGTAGTCTTCAGAGGCTATTCCCAAAAAATTCAAGATATACATTTTATTTAGCAAATAAATATCTTAAATGTAAGAGATTTTAACAAAATCGTTAGAGTTAGTTTTAAGAAAATAAAACATTTCGAGAATACCTTTTTTTGGATTCAGGTGGGCCCAAAACATGTATTTCCGCTGAAATCTCGGTATTGAATTTTTGGGTGGAATGCAATACCTTCTCTATACACTATGTACATAGTACGTGTAGAGTCGCCCTCCGTGGTGTAATGGTTACCATGCTAACTTCATATACCCAAGGTCGCGGGTTCAAACCCGGCGGAGGACGATGGATTTTTTTCGGGCGTAAAAATCCTTAGCATGACTTACTTCGGAAGGGAAGTAAAACTGTGGGTCCCGTGTCGTAGTAGATTTACGGCACGTAAAAGAACCTCAAGCCTGATAAGAGAGGCCTCTAAGCAAAATTAAGCGATCTTTCACGCACAATATAGAATGGGACGCTGAGAACCAAAACAGTTAAAGAGCGTCCATAAATAACAGGTCATTTCCATTTAGTACGTGTAGAGAAAGAAAAAATGTACCAGAAATAATTCTTTTTTCTACCATTTTCTAAGGACTTAATGAACGCCCCTAGTTTTGCCAGTGATATGTCGGTATCGAATGCAATACCTTCTCTATGGTTTGTTGACTCCTAGCGCGGGTATTGAACCACCCTAACAGAATATCTGTAGCGGTGTAATACAAATGTTTCGTGCCTCGTGGGAGGGACGGGTTGCGAATGAACTTGGATTCGCAGACGGCGAGGAAAAACATGCAAGAAGCAGAAAGGTTGGCACGCCTGGAATGGCAAGCGCGAACTACACTTCCGGACTGCGTACGGTATAAATCATTCTTACGAGCATTGCACATACCGCATAAGAGATAGATGCACAGCAGATAATAATGTATGTATATGATATATGTGGTAAAAACAGTTCACGGAATTGCAGCGCAGCCTGGCTCCGGTATTTAGCAACCATTATGTTGATATGCGCTACAGAAAGATGCAAAATTCCTGGCTTGGCTCTCTATAACCTACGACATACAAACTCAATTTAAGTTTTCTGCTTCCAGTCGGATTAGCAGAAACAAATCTGATGCGTTCCATTCACACAACTTTCCCTACATCTCTGCTACAAATTATTGATAAAATATATTATTCGTATGTAATAGAAAACAGTAATTAAAGATGATATAATAAGGATAGTAGATGTAAAGATTATAACGTTTTGAGCTATAAATTGGATTGCAATTCATTTTGGAAAACTTTCTTTTATCTACTTTATACTAATCGAGAAAAAATTAGCAGAAATGGTCTTATTACTTGCTTCCATATAAGTAGGAGCGAAATAAGGGAGTACCATAGGTTAAAGTGATAGTCAAAAGCTGGTTGATATGTCGTTTGTTTGTATGGACAGGAGTGGACAAATTCCTTTATGAGAAAAGTATAAGTCTTTTGAAGGTGAAACCAAAAACAAGGAATATAAAAAATGTATATAACATAAATTGAGTATTTTAACGTGCTCTACATTTTTTGTTTGTTAAGTTTTTGTCCATCTCTTACGGTTTAGCAGTTATGCAAAATTCCGTAAAATTCATCCAAAATAAAGTACGCTATTCCCAGAAAATTCAAGATACACATTTTATTTTTCAGGAAAATATTTCTAATATACAGTAGTTTTGATAAAATCAAGATTTTCGAAAAAATTTACATGTAAAGGGTAGTTTGGTGTGGGGGGATTTTTCTCAAAATCTTCGTATTGCATCTATGGAAGATACTAAACTCAAATACCAAGTTTTGTATTTTACCGACTTTTCGTTTTTGAGTTATCGTGTTCACAGACCCACGGACCTTTTTCTGAAAATGTTTTTTTTTTTTTTTATACAGGGTATCCTAAAACATATATTTCCGGTGAAATCTCGGTATCGAAATTTTGGGTGGAGTGCAATACCTTCTCTATACACTATGTAGATAAAGTAAAAATAGATAGAAGAATAAGCTCTTTTAGAAATATTTTATTGAACAAAGTGTAAATAATGTGAATGTAACAGCTGCCCTCTGCAATTCAGAAAAGTTGCGATATGAATCAGCAACATTGTGCCTGTTTATATAAATGTCCATATTCACTTCCCTAACCCCTATACCACCAAATAAATTTAATGCATGTTACCTCTTTGTAGACATTAGATAAAAAAGAATTTATAATTACTCAAATGGGTTTAGCCAATTCGCTAGAAATGGATTTAAATATTAACCGAACGTGAAAAGTGCTTTTTCATTTTCCCTTCATGAATAACAATTTCAATTTCCCTCTTGCTTCCCTGTAGTAGGTAGGGTAAATGTATTCATTCCAGAAATTTCGGTGTTCATATATCACCAGAAATTAATGTTTTGAGGTCCTCTAAATCTCCCCTCCTCCTTCCAAATAGGTATTTACAAAAAAGGGACATTCCATGGGTGCATTTGTATGTGATTTTATAACGTAATAAAAAATCTAATGTGTTGCGTTCACATGAATTTGTAACAAATTATTGTTAGAAAACTTATTCTTTCGTCAAAATCATGCTAATTGATATAAGCATTAACAAAATAATCTTATTACTTGGTTCTTTGTAAGTAGAAGGGAAAAACTCTAAAGTGCTCCATTCACATGGTGTCCTCTAGCTGTTCCGTAAACAAACCTTTTATAACTCCATGGCACGACAGCTCACAGGGAACCTTGGCCTACCGCCCGGCCGCTGCGTCCCCCATCTCGGTCCATTACAGACGTCATGGATGGGGTGCAGTATTGGAGGGTGAGACGTGGTCGAGTCCCTCCCGGCCGGTTAATGCGGTCCTCATGACCTGGAGCCGCTACTTCTCCATCAAGTAGCTCCTCAATTGGCCCCCCAGGGACCTTACGAGGCTGAGTGCACCCCGGGGCAGGTCTCCCAGCGGGGGAAAAATCCCCACGCCGGTACTGTGGATCGAACCCAGGTCTCCCGCTTGGTAAGCAGCTGCGCTACCACCGCGCTAAGGAGACGACCACAAACCTTTTATACAAAACATTAATCTCTTATCTACATCATGCTAATCAAGATAAAAGTAAAATTAAGCTTATTACTAGCTTCCTTTTAAATGGAAGGGAAATAAGAAAAATCTTTCTCTACATCTCTGCAAAATCTTATGGCTCTATTTACTTCATGCTAATCTAGAAAAAAAATAACAGAAATAGTCTTATTACTTGCTTGCTTGTAAGTAGAAGCGAAATAAGGGAGTAGCATAGGTTTAAGTGATGGTCAATAGCTGGTTGCTGTGTGACTGAAGTTCCTTTGTTTGTATGGACAGGAGTTGACAAATTCCTGTATGAGAAAGGTATAAGTTTTTGAAGCTGAAACCAAAAACAAGGAATATCTCAAAAACGATCAGCTCCACAAAAACTGTATGTAACATAAATTGTGTGGCAAATTTTTGTCCATCTCTTACGGTTTAGCAGATATGTAAAATTCATCGAGAATAGAGAAGTCTACGTGTTGCATCCCTGGAAGATACTAAACTTAAATACAACTTTGGTATTTTACCGACTTTTCGTTTTTGAGCTATTGTGTTCACAGACACACGGACCTTTTTCTGAATTTTTTTTATACAGGGGCCCTAAAACGTATATTTCCGGTGAAAGCGATAGTCTCGTCCTTGAAAAGCCAGTCGCTATGTGAAACAACTTAAATTCCAATCACTCTAATTGCCAGGAATAAAAAACGAGGAACAGGAAGAAAGAGGTCTTTCCATCTGAGAGAAGTTTAAGTAGCTAAAATTGAAACCAATAATCGGAATATCGCGAAAACGGTTAACTCTACAAGAAAAGAAAAAAATTGTGTGTTTTAATGAAATCTATATTTTGTGTGTGGTAAGTTTTTGTATATCTCTTGCGGTTTGCCAGTTGCATAAAAGTCATCCAGAATAAAGAGGTCTTCAGAGGCTATTGCCAGAAAATACATGATATACATTTTGTAACGTAAATATCTTAAAAATAAGAGATTGTAATCAAAATCGTTAAGAGCCATTTCTGAGAAAATCAAAATTTTAAAAAGAATGTCATGTAAAGGGTAGTTTATGTTGGAGGATTCTCTTGAAAATCTTTGTGTCGCATTCTTACGAGATATTTAACG
Source organism: Hymenopus coronatus (assembly GCA_030762935.1). NCBI lineage: Eukaryota > Metazoa > Arthropoda > Insecta > Mantodea > Hymenopodidae > Hymenopus > Hymenopus coronatus. Next base: position 20,273,108 of record CM060881.1, on the reverse strand, counting down.
TAAGTACCAAGCTTGGTATTTAATGGATTTTTCACTTTTGAGTTATACTGTCCAAAGGGACACACACACTGGCCTTTTTCTGAAAATGCTACTTTCGGATTTAATGGGTCTCAAAACATATTTCCGGTATGTACTTTATTTCATTTTAAGTTATTTTAACTCCTTTTGCAGCTCCCCATTCCTTAAATAATGAAGATTCCTTGTTATGTAAGTCCTTCGACTTGCCGGGTAACAAACTAAGTACAGATTTTTTAGCATAATATAAAATTTCTTCGGGAACATCCATTTTCATTTATTTACTGATTTATTTGGTGCAGTTTAAACAACCAGAATTGAAGCTGTTTATTCAGGCGGGGTTACGAACAAACAAAACACTATCTACGTCACGACTAAAATTCAATTCTTCATAATGACGACTCTTATAATATTAATATTAATAAATATAAGAATATTTCAGGTAGTATTAGGATGGGATAAAGCCTTTTATATTACACGTGGCTTATTAGACTATTACTTACTCATGAGAAATTAGAAAGCTCGTGTACTAAACACCCCATTCACAAATAATAGTCTATTTAAGACACTTATAATATAAATAGGTAACTATTGTCTAACTAGGACATCTATTAACATATTTGGATGAAGCACCATCATGCGATATTCGAACCCGGGACAGCAAAACAAGACCAAGCAAAATGAACCTTCCTGTAAATGCAACCATCAAAACGTATAAGTGGAGCGTGAAATCTAGAATGCCGATTACTTAATATTCCAAGTTCGGTATCTTCTAAAGATACGGCACGAAGAATTTCAAGGAAATCTCCTCACTTTAAACTACCCTTTACATGGAATAAGTTTGGAAATTGTTGATTTTCTCAAAAATGCCCCTAACGAGTTTGATAAAAATACTATACAGAATGATTTAAAAATAATTTTACAATGCTTAAGGAAGGAGTCCTGACATCAAAACATGAAAATATGTTCATGTAAACAAATGCTCTAAAACGCTTTGTCTTCGTGTTATCAATTTATTAATGAAAGCCACCTTCAACGGCCTTCCGAGTCCAATCTAATAACTTCATTTATTTATGTACTCATTCATAGACGGCTTTGACCCTGCAGAGTTGGTCTTGTGTTGCCATGGTTACTTTTAACATTTATCAGATGTGTAATACATTCCCCCCAGCACGCCTTACAAGTGTTGTCTTCATTCAGAAAACTCTCCCAGACTTATTAGAAAATGTGACTCTGCAAATAAGTTACATGATGCTCTAACACATTTTAGTCTGATTATTCGAGATGCATCTAGCATGACAAATGGATAGGTAGAGGGGGACCAGTTCCATGGCCTGCTCGTTGCCGTGACCTCAACCTTATGGACTTTTATCTTTTGGGGGCACGTTAAACCATAAGTTTATGCAGCAGACATCCCGGATGAGGATGCCATCATCATACGACACTAACTGTGAGTGTTTGACATTCCATGCTTCGACGAGTACATAAAAAGAGGACATTTGCTATAAGCGGTGTTTGTGTGGAACATCCTTAAAAAGCTGACGTCAAAAATAGATTGTGTCATTTTAAAATGTTTTGATTAATAGCATTCTGAACCTCAATAAATCGAGAACGAAGGGTTTTGGGAAATGTGTTTACAAGCACATTTTTTATTGTTTTTATGTAAGGAACCTATCCCCAAACTTTGTAAAAGTATTTATTAACCACTCTGTATTATAACATATTGCGATACAAGTGTGGGATGTATACTTTTGCAGAATCGAGGAAAAGTTTGAAAAGACAAAACGAACTTGAGTCTTTTCAATTTACGAGATTCTGCAATACACTTAATATACGTGTAATGCAATATACTATATTTTGCATGGTGAGTATTAACATTAATTAAAATGTTGTAATAAATGAATTAAAATATTGGTTGGATGCAAATGACTTCAATGAAAAAGAAACATCTGGTAGTTGTTATGTAGCTTTCCGTTGTTTTTTTATCAACAAGCTTTGCTGGTTATGGAGAAATATTTATCTGTAATACCCTAATTAGAACCGATTTGACAATTTTATTATAGAGAAAGTTATTGTAGAGAACATAGAAACAAAAGAAGTCTGGAGAGTGAGATGTTCTACATTAATTCCGGAGAAGTCTAAACAAAGGCGCGAGTTAGTGCAGAATGCATTGAAAAATTGTTAAACGAAAAATATATGTAGATTAAGGAAAATAATTTGGTGTATTTTGTTCTGAGGAGTGACAATAATTGTAATAATTGTACTTTAACGTTCAATATACACAAAGCTGATGTGTTTCACATGGCTTTCTCTAGCTGCTCTACAAACTTCCTACAAAAGATTATTCTTCTTTCTACACAATGCTAATCGAGATAAACATTAGCAGAATGTTCTTATTACTTAGTTCCTTATAAGTAGAAGGGAATTAAAAGAATGCGCTATGCTAAAGTGATAGTCAAATGCTTTAAAAGCTGTCGTTATGCGATTGTCATTGCAAATTGCTTCTTTGCTTGGCCAGGAGTAGAACAAAAGAAAAACGGACATTTTTGTCTGAGAAAAGTATAAGTACTTTACAATTGAAACTAATAACAAGGAAAATCTCGGAAACGGTTACCTCCACAACAAAACCTAAAGGACATAAGATTGTGTGTAGTAAGTTTTTGTCTATCTCTTACAGTTTACTAGTTATGCAAATCTCAGCAAAATTCATCCAGAATAAACAGATCTTCAGAAGCTATTCCCAGAAAATTCGAGATATACATTTTATTTTTTATGGAAATTGCTAATATAAGTGGTATTTTAATCAAAATCGTTAGAGCCATTTTTCAGAAAAAATGGGGAGATTTTCTTGAAAATCACACACACACATACAGACAGACACACACGGACCTTTTTCTGAAAATGCTTTTTTTGGATTCAGGGGATTCTAAAACATGTATTTCCGGTGAAATCTCAGTATCGAATTTTGGATGGAATACAGTACCTTTTCTATCCACTATGTACATTGTACATACGGGCCAGAGAAAGTAATAAACATAGCATCTGCTTTACTTACCGCACATGTGCTTTTTGAGTCCATATGAGTAGTGCTATTTCTTTTGTTTCTATAGCAATCAGGATAGATGTGGGAATGTCAACTTATGTTCAGTAAAAACAGTATTGCTAAGCAGCTGATATTAGTCACATTGTTCAAAAATATGGTTATATGACACACATAATATGTATATCTTGAACTTTGTGGAAACAGACTCCGATAAGTTTTGCATATTTGGTAGATAAAAATTACTGCAGAAGAAATGTAGATCTCGGTAAAACGCACAATCCATGTCATATATATTTTTTTAAAACTGAAGCCAATATATAGATTGTTTTTAGTGAAGTTGACCATTTCCGAGATATTCCTTGTTATGAGTTTCAATTTTAAAACTGTATCATATCATGTATCACGTGGGATTTTGTAAACTCCTGGCAATGCAAAGAAACGAATTTCAATCACATAACGGCAGCTTTTAAAAGATTTGACTATCACTTTAGCCTAGTGTATTCCCTTATTTCCTTTCTACTTACAAGGAAGCGAGTAATAAGACAATTTCTGCTTAAGTTTATCTCATTATCATGAAGTAGATAGAAGAATAAGCTTTCGTGAGAATAGTTCGCTGCTATAAAAACAAAAGCGTCTAAATATAATACCTTTTTTTAATATTTTTTATGAAAAATGATTAATTTTAGAAAGTAAATTTTCTAACATTTTAAAAAACGTATAATTCAGTAATCAAAGATATTTAATTTTCACGGTTTAAAATGTTTGTGTGTGGTTAAATTCTCCAGTTCAGAAAACCCAACCAATTTTCTGCATGGATATCTTGATTGTGCAATTTACATCATTTTCAGAATACAATTACGAAATATTTTGTATCTTACAAAGTATTTATTCCAATTTGGATGAAATTTGGTATGCAATTATAAAAATTTAGAAAATCTATATAGAAGTATAATTATTTTAAATGTTATTCCCGTGTCCCTTAAAACTCCCTTTTCGTGCAATTATGAGAAAGAACAGATTGTCAACAGACTGCAAAAGAATGATGAAGTACTAAAGACTACCGCTGCGGCCGAGTGGTTAGCGTTCTGGATTCTGCCCCAGAGATTCCGGGTTCAAATCCCGGCTTGGGTGGGGACTTTTTCTTCAACTAGAAGCAGTCGCTATCCCCCACAGAGTCTGGAAGCATGCATGTGAGAAATGACGTGTGTGTGTATGTGTGTAATATTGAAAAAGTCTGATGCGCTCCATTCTCACGACTTTTTCTACATCTCTGTGGAGGTGTAACAAATTATTGTAAATAAGCTTATTCTTCTATCGACTTCTTGCTAATCAAAATATAAACATTTGCAGTAACGGTTTTATTACTTGCTTCCTTGTAAGTAGAAGGGAAATAAGGGAATACATTAGACTAAAGCGATAGTCAAATCTTTTAAAATGTGGTTGATATGGAACTGAAATCTGTTTCTTTGCGTGGCCAAGCGTTGGCAAGTTCCCGTATGAGCAAAACTTAAGTATTTTAAAATTGAAACCAATAGCAAGGAATATCTCGAAAACAGCCAACTCCACGAAAAAAAAAAAAAAAAGATGTAATCGTTAGAGCCATTTTTGAGAAAATCAAAGTTTTCTAAAAAGTGTTCCGTGTAAAGGTAGTTGGGGGTGGGGGATTTTCATGAAAATCTTGTGTTGCATCCTTGGAAGACACTGAACTTAAATAGTAAGTTTGGTTTTAACCAACTTTTTTGTTTTTGAACGGTAATTTTATTTTTCTAAAAATGCTTATTTTGGATTCAGGGGATTCCAAAACATGTATTTCCGGTGAAATCTGGATATCGAATTTTTGGGTGCAATACAATATCTTCTCTACACACTGAGTACATAGCATGTGAGGAGAAAGTAACATCTCTACAGTTGAGGGAGAAAACACCAGAATTTTTTTCTAAAGCAAAGCCCCCGATATCGACAAGAAGCTAAAGGAGGCTATACAAATGATACAAACAAAAAAGTAGATATTAAAATGTACAGGAAACGTTTTCAAATGTATTTATATTGGGCTCAGATGACCTCAAGAAGTGATATGGAATTCTTTACCCACAGTAGGTATTTTGTAAAGGTAAAAAGTATTTGCAATTACTCTGTTTCATATTCAGCAAAGGAAAATTATCATTTAATGGCAAAATGCTCCGTCATAACCGTTCTAACACCCAAAGCAAATGTTACACACAGAGATATGAAATTATTTTAACTGTCAAAGCTGACAGGAAAGGTGTGACTATTATAAAATCCAAGATATTACATGTCAGTTCCATAAATTCGTTGTTACTTCTTCCTAATTAGCTGAGAGGCAGACGCGCAGCGCAGCACAGCCCGACCGACCGACCGACCGACCGCCAGCCAGCCCGCCTCTGAGTTTGAGCACAAAGGGGCTGGATCACGTGACCTAGGAGTTTGCAGTATGGCAGCCGGGGAAGCTGAGGTCGCTCGGCCAGAGTGCTCTTAAAAAGTCTGCTTGCTTTACCGTGTAAGTACCTACGTCGACATGTACGTGGTGATACGCGTTAGACACCTACATCTAGGATGCAGGAGAGCATCTGATCTATGGGAATAGTGCACCGAGAAAAACACTACTGCATTTTGCTCGCCAATCGGTCGGTTTCGCTCGGGCGTTCAGACGTGCTACGACCGCAAAGGCAAGTGTTGTGCAAATAAAAAGTAACGTTATGCTTGTGTGAAGTGTTTGTGTGGTGTTAGTGAGCCCTGATATTGATTCAGGGAAGGGTGGGTGTAATTGTATTTTTGTTATCATTGTGATTAGTGTGTTTTAGTGTATATTTTTCCCGGGGAGTGTCGTATGGGGGTAAGGTCGGGCCCAACGTTCCTGCTTATATGGTGGGGTCACTGAGATTAGCAAGTATTGAATCGACGGATAATACCCTTCATGTGTCAGACATTGCATACCAACATAAAATCCGTGAGTCCCTCAGTCAGTTATGTGCAATTGCCACTTTTCTCATTAATGAATTACTATTGATTTTTTGTGGTGGAATTTTATTACGCTAGCTTTTACTCTACACGGATGGTGTTATGTGTTGTCACTTATTAATAATAAGGGAATAATAACCTCTAAATCAGCAGATATGAACATTTCTAAAAACTACAGATAAATTACATCTTAAAGGGTTAATTAGTTAGTATGCTTAACCTTCATGTGGGCTTTTCCAATGAATTCAGTCATAGTTGGGCAATCTTCACTTTCGTTTTCATTCGAGTTGGCGACCTTTTACAGCGTCCATTGACCTGTCTCGAAAGACAGTCAAATGCAGAAAAGTTTGCTTTACATGGGCGTTAAGTGACATCGTCTCATGTAAGAAATTACCAATGCGGTCAAACCAATAATATTTTGACATTTGCAGTTAGATATGGACATCTTAGTACGAAAAATAAAAATGAAATGCATATTAATTTTGACATTGTTGGCAAGAATGCATACCAACAATGTTAAAGACTTCGCAAAATGTTTGAAAAATGACACAAGAGTTTAAAAGAATCATCGTTATCTCAGTATTTGGCTAATAACTGAAATTGTAAAATTGTATGATATCCCTCAGGTATGGGAAATTTAGGGAGAGCTGCATATTTCGTCGAGAAGATAATTGTAATTATGGTATCATGTTCAAAAACATACAAATCATACTGTTTTCGTTTCAGGATCGCCTTTCATGGATAGGAAACGATATTGATACGATTTCGTATATAGATGACTATGGGCTGAAATAGAAGCTTACAAACGCCCGAAAATATGTGCTAGAAAATAGTTATTATTTTTTAAATTTTTAAAAACTAGTATTTAATAAAATTATGCTCTTATAAAAAATTACTCCCCCTCCCGTACTTACCCAAGATTTCGGCGTACACATTTTCTCCTGCCTCAAATACAAACGTAATTTAATTATTATTTTATGTTTTTAACATTTAAAATCCGGGACAGTATAGAAGTTTCCCTAATATATTCCTCGTTAATTATGCTATTAAAGATATTCTTTAAATTTTATGAATTTATATCAACTGTTCAAAATGCGCCACGCCACATTAATAATAATGCTCTATGTCGCACAATGTGCATTGATTATCTTATCTTGTCACGCACGGTAAGGTACGCATGGAAGACTTGGAAAATGTACAAAAATTTTAATTTTTGAGAATTTCTAGTTTTCCTGTGACGCCACAGTAAAAATAAAGCTAGCAATCAGGGATAAATAACCAAAATTCCATTTCTTCATAATTGTACTATTTTCATAGTTTTAATCAAGAATACCAGTCATGAAACTGTTTTAAAATTATACCCATGCAGTTAGATAAGCTCAGCAGCATATGTTTTTAAACGAAAATTTACTATTAACTTGAAATAAATGTGTTAAATTGCTGACTCTTTGAAACCTTGTGATTTTAAACTGACATAGAGCCTGAAAATTGATCAACATCTCGTACTACAAAAACTTATTCACAAAACTGAATGCCTAAAACGTTTTTACATTTGAAAATTGAAGTGCTTGGTTCTGCCCATCATTAGGGGAGAAACGTTTTATATGATGGTTGTGCAGATTATCTTAAGAGCTAACCTTATTTGTAAATGTTTGCATGGGTGTATTTTGATGTGTAGGTTTACCTGTCTGTTCTATAGTAGGAATGAAAATCAAAGCATGCTGTAGGGGTTTAAGTGTTTATTTAATTTAGCAGCTATAAAGTGTATTAATTAGGAATGTATGGAGCATTTTTAGTAAATACAAGACTAAATGGATTATTAGATTAGAAGGTACATTTTAGTGAATGTCTTCATTTAATTGTTTTTTGAGATGTGTATGAGCATGTATAAGGAAACAGGAAGAAGTGTAAGGTGCAAACATTGAAAGGTTAGTGTTGTCTATGGTCCCTTAAGTGTATAAAATTGTTAGTGAAAATATTTTGCAGATGTGGCAGTAGTATTTAGAATCTAGTGTCTGCATAAGTGTTTGTGAATCAGTGTATTAGAAAAGTGTGATCATCCAGTGTGCGTTAATGAGTGTACGTTAAGCTACAAAGAGTGAAGACTCCTTTTGAAGTGGATATTATGCAATATTTGCCACTCTGTTGCACTTACTAAGCAGAGATTAGATTATGATTTAAAGTGAAAAGATTCAAACTTGGTTATAGAGGCTATTAGAAAAGACATTTCTGCATTAGCAATTAACAACTTGACATATATTCTTCAAAATATAATCATGCCCTAATTTATTTATTTATAGTTGTCCAAAAGCAGTATGTTGCTACTATAGACATAGCTATACAATCATGGCGAAGACCAAGTAGTCAGGATGGTTGAAAGCTTGGATTTCTCTGATTCCAATTTAACTCGGTTGCCATTGTCTGAAGCCTTCTGTAATTTATCATGTGTAGTCTAGATATTCACTAATACTAAAAAAGCCATGTCGTTTAATAAAATTTCTAGATACGCCTTAAACTGCTTTATGGGAAATAATTGGATACTATGGGGTAGTTATTAAAGAGCTTAAGACCTGTATATACATAATGATTTTAAATTTTGCTCAGCTTAAAGCATGGCATTTTTAAATTATTGTTGTTTCTGGTGTTGACATTGTTGTAGTGTGGTTGAAAGGTAAGGTTTGGTAGTTTTCTTTTTTATGTACAGTAGACAAGTAAGCATAAAAAGACAAGGCACAGTTAGAACTTTGAGTTCTTTAAAATAAGTTTGACATAATTCCATATCTTTTAGATTTTTAATACAATGAATAGCTTTCTTTTGCCACTTAAACAGTGTAGTAAAATTCCATGAAACAATGCATAATACACATTCAACAATGATTTTTACTTTCTCTAGCCTGCATGTACAGTGTACATAGTGGATAGAGAAGGTACCGTATTGCACCCAAAATTTTATGTCAAGATTATAGAAATATAGGGTAAAGTTGTAGCACACACACGCACACAACAGTCTTAAGAAGTAGTACTGGTGATCCAAATTTGATAGTGTTGAAAACATTAAGTGTTCAGATGTGCAAGTCGCCAGATTGCCGAAGTTTTGCCTACTTCATTGGGTTTTAGCTCCACAGATCCCTTGGCTGTCGTTCCTGACCGCAACTGCTACATTCATCTACTTATAAAAAATATCCCTTGGGCTATGCTTTGCGGCTTATGACCCTAAATGTTTATAATATACCAGTAAGTAACTTCAAAGTGGCTCTAATGATGAAATAACAGAAGTACCCACCTATTGAAGTTATGTCAGGTGGTGGAGCCATCGTATACTAATACTATTGGTAAAGCTATACGATGGTTGCAGCACACATATAGACATGCGTGCGCGCGCACACACACACACACACACACATAACGGTCTTAAGAAGCAGTTTAAGTAACTTTTACTGGCGATCCAAATTTTGAAAGTGTTGAAAACATTAAGTTGTTCAGATGTGAAAGTCGCCAGATTGCCGAAGTTTTGTCTACTTCTTGGGATCATTAGGGTTTTAGCTTCACAGATCCTGCAGCTATGCTTTGCGGCTTAGGGCTCTCCATGTTGGGCTACGCTTTGCCGCTTAGGGCCCTAAACGTTTATAATAGACCAGCAAGTAACTACAAAGTGACTAATGAGAAATAACAAAAGTACCCACATATTGAAGTAATATCAAGTGGTGGAACCATTGCATACTAATAATGAATAATCTTTTATAAAAAGTTTGTTTGAAGAGCAGATAGAGAAAGCCATGTGAGTGTAACACATAAGATATTTTATCAATGGTAAGGAGTGGAACGAGTAGCCTGGGGCCTCTGCACATCACATTCAGATTGTTATCAATAAAGGATTGCAGTAAATAATTTTAATGTGAATGACTAAACAAGAGTGCATAATGTCATAACTTTTTGAATTAGTTTGTTTCATTACAAAACTTTGTCAGTCTGCAAAACATCAAATGATGTTTGTCACATACATTCTGGGAATGTAAACAGGTGGTGGAAACTGTGAACAGCAAACCTGTCGTCACGTGTCTGAGGTTGCAGTTGGAATGTTTCCATTCATGTATAATATATTGGTAGCGGGGCTTCTCAAACGGCTTCCCTTTTTGCCAAGAGTTCTTCCAGGGCGCTCCTGTAGATTGGTGGGGCTGGTAGTAAAACTTTTAGATTTATTTTGTCTATGTAAAATTGTTCTCTCGTAAGGATGTATGCCAATCATGATGGTGTCAATTTAGATACAAATATGTATAACATATCTATGCAGCCTCCTAATTATAATATATTTTTTTTTATTTATAATTTTATTTAATGTTGCGTAACTACATAGGTCTTATAGCGACAACATCATGTAACAATAACAACTTTGAATACAATATTTACATATTAAATTAATAATTGAATCTAGCTTGTAACATTATTTATTGGAATTCTAACAATAATTCTGATACATTATGTAGTGTTTCAGTGTATTAAAAGTATACAATATTTTACAGTGCAGCAGCAAGTTTACAATCTTTTATGCATTTGAACAATGATGATAACTTGGTTGGTTCGTCAAGTGCTGTCTGAAGATCTGGAGAAATTTGGTGGCTAGTTCTGTACTTAGAATAGTGGACACATTCCATTATGATGTGTTTGACTGATAGATAGTCTCTGGCATAGTATGTTCACAGGATGGTGGTTGCTGTTTGGTGCATATATACTCATGAGTCAGTTTAATATGTCCAATTCTTAGTCTGGTGAGTATCATCTGCTGATAGTCTCTGGCTGCTGTTTGGTGAATACATAGTCATGAAATAGGAGTAAAAACATGGATTACACTCAAACTTCACTCTTGAAATAAAGTAACTTACTTCGGACATATTTCAGAGGCTTTTGCCACCACAAACAAATGGACTCATCTCAAAATGCATCTATCCAGAAGAGAGACCTCCACAGGCAGCTACCATGAGTTCATCAGTGAATCTCCGTTGAAAATGGTGGCAAAGGCCACCAAAACATGTCTGAAGTAAGTTACTTTATTTCAAGAGTGAAATTTGAGTGTAATCTATGTTTTTACTCCTATTTGATTAGTTACTTCACTGTGCATTCCCATTAATGTTTTAACATAGTCATGAGTTAGTTTAGTATGCCCAATTCTTAGTCTGGTGAGTATCATCTGTTGATAGTCTCTGGATGCTGTTTGGTGAATACATAGTCATGAGTTAGTTTAGTTTGTCCAGTTCTTAGTCTGGTGAGTATCATCTGTTGATAGTTTCTGGTTGCTACTTGGTGAATACATAGTCATGAGTTAGTTTAGTATGTCCAATTCTTAGTCTGGTGAGTATCATCTGTTTATAGTTTCTGGTTGCTACTTGGTGAATACATAGTCATGAGTTAGTTTAGTTTGTCCAATTCTTAGTCTGGTGAGTATCATCTGTTTATAGTTTCTGGTTGCTACTTGGTGAATACATAGTCATGAGTTAGTTTAGTATGTCCAATTCTTAGTCTGGTGAGTATCATCTGTTGATACCAGCTGAGAGTTTTGTATATTTTAATAACTGATGTGTTAAGTTTTACTTCATGCAGTTTATTATTGCTATTATTTTCAATTCAGTTTTTCTTCCATTTTTGTATCAGCTTCTTCTTAACATACTGTATAGCATCTTCATGTGGAATAAGGATAGGGGAGATAAACTGGTGGTTGTTTTGTTGCTTCATTTGCTGCTTTATCTGCTCTTTTGTTCCCCTCTAACCCCTGATGGGAAGGTATCCACATTAGAGTTACTTCTTTATTTTCAAGCAAATATTGCAAAAGCTCTCAATAGTTTATATCCCAAGTGACCGTATGTGAAATTTTGGTGCACAACGCGGCATAGGGACAGGTTTCCTCTGGTTTCCCCCATCATTGAATTCCAGCGGTGCTCCATCTTCATTCCATGTATCACCTGCAGTGTCACAAATAGTAAAAGCGGGCATTAAATACTACCAAAAAAAATTTCAGCTTTTTTTGATCCTCCATTCTTTGCAACTGTTCTATAAATCATCTCCTCCTCACTTCCCATTCCATCATTGTTTCTGAAACTCCTTGTAACCATATGGGAGGTGGTCATTGTCTTTCTTTCTGGTGTATCTATTCCATTACTCTCTTAGGCAATCTCTAATGCACCATTTCACTGTAAATTCTGGCCTGTCTTGCAGAGGTTTTGGTGGACAAAGCAATAGATAGGGTTTTAAATTTTTTAGTGAAAGTAACTTTTACATTGTTTATCTAGATTGTTATTATATCTTAGAGGCAGTTATTTTGTTTTACTGTTTTAAATTTTATCTCGTTTGTCTTTTATGCTGGGGATTAATTTTTAGCTATTTTTTTATCCGTTTTTAGCCCCATCACTTATAGATCCACGCCTTTTCCATTTTTGGCAATATAAGCATTTTTACTTTTAACGGAGATAAAATTACAGAAGAATTGACTTTGTGGATTCTACCTCAATTAATATGCAAAAAGCATACTAACAATATGTGCATTAAATTAACTAGAGAAATCTTTCACTTTAGGAGACTTCGGTCACTTATATTAGTAGATATACTTAAAACAAGTATATTTTTCTTTATTATGGAGTATTTTTATGGGGCATAAATCATGTCCTTAAAATACTAACGCTAAGAGAAAAAAAAATTGATGTTTTACATTCTTATAACTTTCTCTACCAATTCTTAAACAAAATATCAATCTGCTTCACATTAATCTAAATAAACATTTGCAGAAATGCTTTTATTACCTATATTCCTGCAGATACAACAGGAATTGAGGAACAGACTGACATAAATAATAAATCATTCAAGAGCTGGTCACTATGTGATGATTGGAAGAAACTGATTAATGACATCCCATTTAAGAAAAGTATAAGTATTTAAGATTGAAACCAATAATAAAGAATATCTCAGAGAGGTTCATTCTAGACACCCCTAAAAAAAAAAAAAGAAACAAATTGTATGATTTAGCAACATCTATAATTTTTGTGTAGCAAGTTTTTGTCTATCTCTTATGCCTTACCAGTTATGTATAACTCATCCAGAATAAATTGGTATTCAAAAGGCTATTCCAAAAATTCAAGATTTGATTAATCAATACAGCAAAACCATTTTTGAAAAATGATCCATGTAAAGGTTAGCTTGGGGTGGGGTAAATTTTCTTGAAAATCCTGGTGTCACATCTTTGGAAGATGCTGAAGCTAATAACCAACTTTTCATTCTTTATTTGTGCTGTCCACAAGTGTGCACACCCTACATTTACATTTTTCAAACTGTACTATATATGACTTCAACACATGAAATAAGCATAAATTAGATTGTAGATTAACTCTTAGCTGAAACCCCTCTTACAATGAATTGTTCCTGATAAACCCTGAAATCACCTTTTTTTAGTTTAAATTCACGTATGAAACTAGCATCCTAAATTGCAAATAAATAGTGAAGTGAGTAAATGTGTAAATATATAATAGGTATATAATGAAGCTCTTTGATAATGTCATCTCTGATAAATAGTTCTTATTGTTCTCTTTTAAAAGTGTTGGCCTTGAATTAAACTGACATTAGAGAGACTTCTGATGCATTCACAGCTTGAGTCATGAGTTTGGCAGTGTTACTGTACCACTAAGTTATGATGGATTGCTATAAGCCAGGTTCCAGTGGCAACTGAGGGCACAGGATTCCAACATTGTTGCAACAAAAACATCTTTCCTACTTTATTACTTTTCTGTAATTCTGCCATAGGGAATGTATTGCATTCCACCCAAAAATTCTTTAACAAGATTTCACTGGAAATGCACGTTTTAGGACCCCCTGAATCCAAAAAGCCATTTTAAATGTAAAAAGGTGTGTGTGTATGTGTGCGCACAGTAACTCAGAAACCAAACATGTTCAGGATCTTTCAAGGGTGCTACATGAAGATTTTCAAGAAAATTACTCCACCCCAAGCTACCATTTACATGGAAAAATGTTTGAATATTTTAAATACCTTAGAAATGGGTATTTTGGTTAAAATACTATATTAATGATATTCATGTGAGAAAATGTATATCTTGAATTTTCTGGGAATAGCCTCTGAAGAAAACTTTATTCTTGATTACTTTTGCACAAGTCGTAAACTGTAAGAGATAGACAAAAACATACTACATAAAAAATGTAGATCTTGTTCAAAAACACAAATTATATCATATACATATTTTTTGTGGAGTTAACCATTTCCAAAATATCCTTTGTTATTGGTTTCAATTTTAAAATACTTAAAACTTTTCTCAGATGAAAATTTGTCATTCCTGTTTCTTTTGCTTTACTCCTGGCCATGCATGGAGAACTCAATTTCAATCGTATGGCAACAAGTTTTTAAAAGATTTAGCTATTGCTTTAGCCTAGTGTATTCCCTTATTTACCTTCTACTTAAAAAAAGCAAGTAAGACTATTTCTATTAATGTTTATCTTGATTATGATATAGTTAGAAAAATAAGCCTTTGTAATAATAGAAAATATCAGATTATTCATATTCTATTTTCTATATTCATGCAGACATATTATTCTTGCTGTTGTCTGGAATCATGCTGATTTACGTACAAATTGACAAAATTGCTAATGCATCAAGTCTTTCCTGGCTTATATTGTTACATAAAAATGTTTTCACTCTCTTAAGAGTAGAGAATCTGTTTTCACTCTCGGCTGTGGTCATAGGATTTGTCTTCTAAAAGACTAACTGTTTTGGGAAAATCTTACTTAAGATTATTTTCAACAAGGAACCAAAAAAATAGAAGTGGTACTTAATCCTTTTAAATGAAGATGATTCCTCTCAGAATTATTACTTGTAATTAACTCTGCTTATCACAAGTTCCCGAAACCTGTGATTGTTTCTTTTAATTCTTAACTGGAAATCTTATGTTAAATTTCTCAAAATTTTCAGTCATACAGATCAATGTAGCTGAGCAAAGCTTGTCTTTACAACATTTATTACTGCACGCTTCAATGATATTATGTTGTATTTTCCTCACTTTTATGACACTTAGAGTGACTGAATTTTCCCCATTATAATTTCTCAGTTTTGTGTGATACACAATTTAAATTTAGATCAGGCTTGTGATCCTAACTTAATTCATTTTTGCTTACCCAAAAGCACAAACAGGACATTACACAGCATACAAATTAATTAAATGCAAACCTAAGCATTGCACGCACATGTTTACTCGAGTAGGATTGACAACAGAACTTCAGTTTATTTAGAATCCAGTTGAACGTAAATTACAGTCCATTAGGTAACCTATTTACTATATAGTTTAAATTACTTAAGTGCCAATCTAACAAATAGAAATTATTTTACTTGAGTTTTTGAACTGCATCAGGTGGTGGCTTTGGTTAAATTGACACAAATGAAAGTATCCGCTAGCAATTCTTGTGCCAAGAGGGGGCAAAGCTCCACACACCAAGTTCTAGGTGTACTTTTGGTGCAGCCCACATGAGAGGAAGTACACTTGGCACCAGTACAAGAGTCCTGCACCCTGAGACAAACACAAAATAATGTGTAATGGATACACATGTAATAAGGTTTAGTTTTAATAATTTCTCTACACGTTCTATGTACAGTGTATAGAGAGGGTATTGTAATGCACCCAAAAATTCCACACCAAGATTTCACCAGAAATATATGTTTTGAGACCCTGTGAATCCCCAAAAAATTTTTTTGAAAAATATTCGTGTGTGTATGTATCCATGTTTCTGTGAACATTAACTCAAAAATAAAAAAGTCTGTAAAATACCAAACTTGGTATTTAATTTGAGTATCTTCCAAGGATGCGACAATGATTTTGAGAAAAATCTCCCCACCCCAAACTACCCTTGACATGAAACTTTTTTCAAAATTTTTGATTTTCTTAAAAATGGCTCCGATTTTGATTAAAATCTCTTATATTTAAGATATTTATTTGCCACATAAAATGTATATCTAGAATTTTCTGGGAATAGCCTGTGTAGACTGCTTTATTCTGGATGAATTTTAGGGAATTTTGCATAATTGCTAAACCATAAGAGATTGACAAAAACCTACCACACAAAAACTGCAGAGCACGAGAAAACATACAATTTATGTTATATCCATTTTTTCCGTGGACTTGATCGTTTTTATGATATTCCTTGTTTTTGGTTTCAGCTATAAAAAACTTATACTTTTCTCATATAGGAATTTGAAAACTCCTGTCCATAAAAAGAAAGGAACTTCAGTCACATAGCAACCAGCTTTTGACTAACATTTTAACCTGTGATACTCCCTTATTTTGCTTCTAGTTACAAGGAAGCAAGTAATATTTCTGCTAATTTTTCTCGATTAGCATGAAGTAAATAGAAGCATAAGCTTTTTAACAAATTTTTTTTGCAGAGAGGTAGAGAAAGTCATGTGAATGGAACACATCAGATTTTTTTTTTTTTTTTTTGATGCATAGAAAACTTATGAAGAAATACATCATATGAAATCGATATGTTGCAAAGGTATTGTTATTGAACTGTTGAGTAATTTTCTGGAGGGCACATGTCCCTGTAGATTGCCACAACAAGGTTTTGCCCAGAATCTATAGTCAGCATTATCAGTATGCACTTCCTTTGTGTGTTCAGAGTTCAGAAATAGGCCTGAAATTAAAATTGTGGAATAATAATCATCAAAATGTCTAGTGGAGTAATTGAACATGATCCAAGCTCATGTTTACTCAAGAGTCGATACTGCATTCCTCCTAAAAGTATGATACTGAAATGACGCTGAAAATACACGTTTTGAGGTTCCTCAAACTACCCACAAAAGCATTTTTTGAAAAGCTCCATGTGTCTGAACAGCATAGCTGTAAAACAAAAAGTCAGTTGAATGCTAAATTAGGCATTTAGGTTCAACATCTTCCAAAGATATGATACAAAGATTTTCATGAGAATCTCTTCCCCCCCACCATAAACTACTTACCATGCAACATTTTTTGAAGATTTTGATTTTTTCTAAAATGGCTTGTCTCTTAACAACTTTGATTAAAATCAGATGTTTAAAATAATATTATGACAAAATATATGCATAAGATAGATAAAATCTTGGTACAAAAAATAATAATCAATATCATATTAAAGCACACAATTTATGTAGTTTTTTTTGTGGGGGGGGGGGTGCAAGGCAGTTAATATTTCCAGGATATTGTTATGGTTGCAATTTTAAAATACTTAAATGGGAAATCATTGTTTATATATGTTTTTTCTCTCCTTGTCAAGCAAAGAAAACAATATCAAAGACATCACAAAGCAGTAAGCTCAAAAAATATGCTAAGCCTGTATTCCCAGTGTATTTACAAGGAAATACAAATGTTTATCTGAATCAACAAGGAGGAGATAGGGGAATAAGCTTTATTAAGAATAGTTTGTTGAATTGGTAGAGATTGTCATGTGAATGCAACATCCATTTTTTTTCTGTCTTAGTGGTCAGCAATAGTTAAATTATTTATGTTATTAGGTATGGATTAGGCAACAGCAAAGCACAAACATTTTCTGAACTTAGAAATGCAAAAAGGAAAGCACCAAAGTTGATATGCCTTGACTATACTTCTATGGTTTCCATTTTAACCTTAAAATGCTCTGCTGACTGCAAAATTATTATTTATGTAGAAATGTGCCCAATTTATGCTGCAATGTACCATCTTACTAAAGAGAATACTCCTTAATGTTAGTACAAAAAATCTGATGTGTTCCATTCATATGACATTCACTACATCTCTGTCACAAATACCCAAGGTCGCAGGTCCAAACCTTGTGGAGGACGATGGATTTTTTTCGGGTGTAAAAATCCTTAGCGTGGCTTCCTTCTGAAGGGAAGTAGAGCCATTGGACCCGTGTCATAGATTTACGACACGTAAAAGAACCTCAAACCTGATAGAACGGCTTCTGAGCAAACTTAAGCGGCCTTTTATGCCCAATTTGGATGTTGAGAACCATAGTAGTTAAAGAGCGTCCATAAATAACATGACATTTACATTTTTTTCTTCTGCCACAAATTATTGTTATTAAGCTTATTCTTCTGTCTACTTCATGATAATCCAGATAAACACCAACAGAATGGTCTTATTGCTTAGTTCCTTATAAGTAGAAGGGAATACACTAAGCTAAACTGAAAGTCAAATGTTTTAAAATATGGTTGCTATGGGAATGAAATCTGTTTCTTTGCATAGCCAGGAGTTGAGAATAGTCAAGTATTTTAAAACTGAAACTAATAACAAAGAATATCTCAAAAATGGTCAACTCCACAAAAAAAAAAAAGTATGGTAAATTGTGTCTTTTTACGAGATCTACATTTTTTGTATATAGTAAGCTTTGTCTTTACGAAGTTCATCGAGAATAAAGATTTATTCAAAGGTTATTCCCAGAAAATTCAAGATATGCATTTTATTTGTCAGGTAAATATCTTTGATATACAATATTTTAATCAAAAACAACCAGATTCTATCTATCCAACTCCTGTCCCACAACAAAAGTGTGGAAAACAAACCAAAGTCACAATGTATGAAAACATGTGCAGGTAAAGATTGGTGTAACTCAGGGCTCTATTGTGGACCATTACTGTTCATTTCATACATTAATGTAATTCTGACATACAATATGCATTAAATCTGTATGCAGAGATGCCATTCTGGGATTCAGCAATAGTGACCTAGTAAATTTAGAAATAAATGTAAATATGACCTCCACTATTTTAATGATATCAAGATGTGTACTAAATACCAACAAAATCAAACAAACTTTTTGACTTAGAGAGAGCTCACTTTGGACCTCATTATAATCTTTGTGATAGTCTGATCAAATGTAAAATATAGGTTTATACTTAGGTTTAATTTTCGATGATAAGCTTAGAACAACCATATTGATAAATTAGAAAGTAAATTAAGATATGGACTATATTGAGATATATAACCAATTGATTCGAGAAAATTAGTATACTTTGCATTAATATATTCACAGTTTTAATTTTTATCCTGCAGAAAAGAGCAGTTAGATACCTGGCTATAACACATATAACTAAATTGAAACAAATATCTGAGATCAGAAATGGTTAACTCAAAAAAAAAATCCATTTAGAATTAATTCTGTGTGTTAGAAACATCTACATTTTTCCCCCCAAGAATGCAACATGAAGGTTTTCAAGAAAATCCCCCATCCCACACTACCATTTACATAGAAACTTTTATGAAACTTATTCACAAAATTGTAAATCTTGAATTTTCTTGGAATAGCCTTCTTCATTCTGGGTAACTTTTGTATAGGTAACTCATAAACTTAAGAGCTAGACAAAAACTTGCAGCATGTAAAAGATACAACTTATAACCAATTCCAATATATGCCATCCTTTTATTTTAAATTTCTCAAAAAATAAGAAATCACCAGTCGTTTTTCTTTTCTTTTTTTCATTCTGGTCATGCAAGGAGAATAAAATTTCAATGCCATCAGATAATGACTAGCTCTTTAAATATCTAACTAATTTTAGCCTAGTGTATATCCTTATTTCCTTTTTACATACAAGCAAATGTGCATTTAAACCATTATTAGAATGAATTAGAAGAATAAACGTTGGTAAGAATAGCTTATTATGGAATAGATTAAGAAACTCGTGTAACACATCAGATTTTTGTAATGCACCCAAAAATTTGATACCGAGATTTCACAGGAAATATATGTTTTGAGACCCCCTGAAACCAAAAAGTCCATGCGTGTCTTTGGGCAGCGTAGCCCAAAAACGAAGACTGTTAATAACCAAATTTGGTATTTACATTTGATATCTTCCAAGGTTGCCACATGAAGATTTTCAAGGAAATTCCCCCCACCCCAAACTACCCTTTACATGGAAAAAATTTCGAAAATTTTGATTTTCTAAAAAATTGCTAACAATTTTTATTAAAATAAGAACTGATGCTTTCCTGGCGACGTGTTAATTCAAAATCTTCTTGGGCTTCTAGCCAGGTAAAAACTTGGCTTGACACCAGCGTTTCGAAGAAGTGCATCTTCCTCGTCTTCAGTTCACCCTGGTGTCAAGCCAAGTTTTTACCTGGCTAGAAGCCCGAGAAGATTTTGAATTAATTTTTATTAAATCTCTTATATTTAAGATATTTACACACCAAATAAAATGTATATATTGACTACTTTATTCTGGATGAATTTTATGGAATTTTGCATAACTGCTAAACCGTAAATGGACAAAAGCTTACACCGCAGAAAATGTAGAGCCTATTAGAACACACAGTTTATGTTATATACATTTTTTTTGTGGAGTTGGCATTTTCAGCTTTGAAAAACTTATACTTTTCTCATACAGGAATTTGTCAACTTGTGTCCATACAAACAAAGGAACTTCAGTCATATAGCAACCAGCTTTTGACTATCACTTTAACCTAATGTGCTCCCTTATTTTGCTTCTACTTACAAGGAAGCAACTAATAAGCCTATTTCTGCTAATTTTTTCTAGATTAGCATGAAGTAAATAGAAGCATAGGCTTTTTAACAATAATTTGTTGCAGAGATGTTGAGAAAGTTATGTGAATGGAACACAACATATTTTTTTGCATTGTGTTGTTGAGTTTTTCAAATATTTGGCTTTAGTTTCTTTATGATTAGTCGCCTTTTGGTCAAACATTTGTGAGCAGAGAAAAATGCAGGAAAAAATGCTGAACTCATGATTAAGAAACTGCAGATACCAAACATTCAAATTGCCTTTTTAAAACAATAGCATGGTATAAAATGATAATAAATAATATGACAAACATTAAAGAAGAAATGCCAAAGTGCTAAGAAGTTGTGTAAAAACAAATGCCAGTGCTTCCTCCTTTTTGAAGTTAAAAAATGTCACCATTTTGGATATAGCCATTTAAATGTTCATTATTTTTCAGTATTTTTATTATAAAGCATTTAGAAATAGCATTTGTATAAGTTTAACTTAACAATTGAGTTTAAGTTTAACAATTGATTCTAGAAAATTAGTATACTTTGCATTAATATATTCACAGTTTTAATTTTTATCCTGCAGAAAAGAGCGGTTAGATACCTGGCTATAACAACACATATAACTAAATTGAAACAAATATCTGAGATCAGAAATGGTTAACTCAAAAAAAAAATCTATTTAGAATTAATTCTGTGTTTTAGAAACATCTACATTTTTTCCCCAAGAATGCAACATGAAGGTTTTCAAGAAAATCCCCCACCCCAAACTACCATTTACATAGAAACTTTTATGAAACTTATATAAAAAGTTTTGGAACAGAATTTAGCTGTACAATCTGTTTTAAAAACTGAAAATATTATCTTTTACATTCTCTACCGTGCACTATGTACATTTTAGGTAGAGAAGGTAATGTATTCCATCCAAAAATTTGATAGCAAAATTACATCTGAAAGACATTTTGAAGACAAGTGAACACAAAAAAGGCATGTTTATAAAGATTTCCCTATGTGCGGGTGTAAACTAAGTTCAGCATCTATCAAGGATGCGACTCAAAAGATTTTCAAGAATCCCACTGAAAATTGCCCTTTACATGGAACATTTTTAAAAAATGCAAATGATTTTGGTTAAACTACCCTTCATATGTTTAAGATATTTTCATGAGTAATGTATCTTGAAGTCTTAATTCTGGATGCCTTTTGCATAATTAGTAAACCACAAGAGATACAGGAAGTCTTACTAAACAAATAATGTAGATCTCATTAAGCACATAATTTATGTTAGATACATTTTTTGGTGTTAAGTATTTCCAAGATGCTAGGTTTCAATTGTTTAATACTTATACTTTTCTCAAGTGGGAAGAAGTCATTTGTGTTTCGTTTGTGTTTTTTACTCCAGGTCATGCAAATAGAAGAGAAAGTCATGTGAATGGAACATCAGATCTTTTAGGAGATGTAAAGGACCTTAAAGAAGCATCTACAAAATGTACATGTTTAGCAAACTGTATTAAAGAGACTTAAAGAGAACCAAAATTGCTCAGCATCATAGGATAGATAATTATGTCTAACATACCACATTAGGGAGAGATGGAATTGTGTTCCACCATAAATTTGATACGGAGATTTCACCAAGAAATACATGTTTTGAGGATCCTTGAATCCAATAAAAGCCTTTTTAGAAATAAGCTCCATCATCTGTGTGTGAATTGGATTGTAATAAGGATTAAATATAGGGGAAAGCTGACTTTAACTACAGAACGGATTTATGAGTTTTTCCAAGCATATGATGTGCTTACCATTCATTTTGAGCCATAGTTTTGTTTGGATTATGTTTTGGAAGTGCTTCGTTCTTGAGTGTTTTTACTCATGTTTCCGTTTTATTAAACACAAACCAGCCTTTTGCTTGGGGAGGGATCGTCCATTTTGTTCCAGTAAGAATAAATAAAGCTTGCGATCTGAAATAAGCTCGTAAACTACTCTATTACGCTCCGTCGTAGAAAAAGGTTTATGTGACATTAGTTCGTAATACTAAACACACAACTGCTTGCAATTATTCTCTAGTTGTTATAGCGAACATCAATTGCATGAATATCGAATTGTAAAAGCACACCATTTCTCGATCAGACTACCATATATGACTGAATTGAACTATGTATTTTACTTTCTCTACATGGTAGATAGGCAGAGAAGGTATTGCACTCCACGCAAATATTCGATACCGAGATTTCACTTGAAATACACGTTTTATTGTCCCCTGTAGCTAGAAAAATCACTTTTAGAGAAAGGGCCCTGTGTCTGTGAACACGATAAGTCGGTAAAATACCAAACTTGGTATTTAAGTATAGTGTCTTACAAGGATGCAACACGAAGATTTTGAGGAAATCCCCCCACCAATAGACTACTCTTTGCATGGAAAAAAGTTCGAAAATTTTTATTTTCTCAAAAATGATTTGATTAAAATACCATATATTAAAGATATTTTACCTGACAATAAAATGTACATCTTGAATTTTCTTGAACTAGCCTCTGAAGACCTCTTCATTCTGGATGAGTTTTGGATAACAGATAAACTGTAAGAAATACACAAAAACTTGCAATACATACATAACATTTAGATCTCGTTAAAAGACACTGTTTATGTCGCAAGGGTAAATTTTTTTCATGGAGTTGACCATTTCCGAAATATTTATTGCTATTGTTTACTTTTTAAGTTTGGTATTTTACCGACTTTTCGTTTTTGAGTTATAGTATTCACAGACACACGGACCTTTTTCCGAAAATGCTTTTTTTAGATAAAGGGGACCTTAAAACATTTATTTCCGGTGAAATCTCGGTATCGAATTTTTTTGTGGAGTGCAATACCTTCTCTATACACTATGTACATAATGCGTATAGCGAAAGTAAAAAGCGAATTTCAATCACATAGCAACCGCTTTTAAAACAATCGACTATTGTTTTAGCTTAGCGTATTGTCTTACTTCCCTTCTACTTATAAGGAAGTAGTTAATACGACAATTTTTGCTATCTTCTGTATGAAATGTATATCTTGAATTTTCTGGGAATATCTTGGGAAGACCTATTTTTATTCTGGGTGAATTTTTCTGAATTTTGCATAACTAGTAAACCGTAAGAGGTAGACAAAAGCTTACTGCACAGAAAATGTAGATCCCGTTAAAACACACAACTTATGTCAAATGAAGCTTTTTCGTGGAGTTGACCATTTTTTAGATATTCCTTGTTATTGGCTTCAGTTTTATTTTATGTCATATAGGAACAAATGGAAATGGAGGTTCATTTATGATCGCTCTTTAACTACTGTGGTTCTCGCGTCCTATTCTAACCATTTAATTTTGCTCTGAGACCTCTTTATCAGGCTTGAGGTTCTTTTACGTGCCGTAAATCTACGACACGGGACCAACGACTTTACTTCCCTTCCGAAGGAAGCCATGTTAAGGATATTTAACGCTCGAAAAAATCGTCCTCCGCCGGGTGTACGAAGCATGGTAACCACTACACCACGCAGGGTGACATTCTACTTATAAGGAAGTAACTAATACGGTCATTTCTGTTATCCTCTATATAAAATGTATATCTTAATATTTTGGGAATAGCCTCGGAAGACCTCTTTTTCTTAATTTTGCATAAGCGGTAAACCGTAAGAAATAGACAAAAACTTAATACACAAAAATATAAATCTCCTTAGACACACAGTACATGTCAAATGCAGTGTTTTCGTGGAGTTGGCCATTTTCGAGATATTTCTTGTTATTGACTTCGGTTTTAAAATACTTCCGTCATACGAAAATTCCTGGCCATGCAAAGAAGCGGGTTTCAATCTCATGGCAACCAGCTTTTAAAATATTTGATTATCGTTTTAGCCTAGTGTATTCCATAACTTCACTTCTGGGTTAGCATGAAGTAGACAGATGTATAAGCTTTTTAACAGTAATTATTTCAGAGATGGAGAGATAGTCATGGGAATGAAACACACAATATTTTTACTTTATCTACACGTACTATGTACATAGTATATAGAGAAGGTATTGTATTGCACCCAAAAATTCGGTACCGAGATTTCACCGGAAATATATGTTTTAGGGTCCCCTGTATCCAAAAAATGCTTTTTCAGAAAAAGGTCCGTGTGTGCCTGTGTCTGTGAACACGATAACTCAAAAACGAAAAGTCGGTAAAATACCAAATTTGATATTTAAGTTTAGTATCTTCCACGGATGCGACACGAAGATTTTGAGAAAAATTCCCCCACCCCAAACTACCCTTTCCATGGAACTTTTTTCGAAAATTTGGTTTTCTCAAAAATGGCTCTAACGATTTTGATAAAATTATCATATATTAATGTTTATCTTGAATTTTCTGGGAACAGCCTCTGAAGACTACTTTATTCTGGATGAATTTTAAGGAATTTTGCATAACTACTAAACCGTAAGAGATGGACAAAAACTTACCACACAGAAAACGTAGAGTACGTTAAAACTCAGAATTTATGTTATATACATTTGTTTCGTGAAGTTGATCGTTTTTGAGATATTCCTTGTTTTTGGTTTCAGCTTTGAAAAACATAATTTTCTCATACAGGAATTTGTCAACTCCTATCCATACAAACAAAGGAACTTCAGTCACATAGCAACCAGCTTCTGACTATCACTTTAACCTATGGTACTACCTTATTTCGCTTCTACTTACAAGGAAGCAAGTAATAAGACTATTTCTGCTAATTTTTTCTCGATTAGCATGAAGTAAATAGAAACATAAGCTTTTTAACAATAGTTTGTTGCAGAGATGTAGAGAAAGTCATGTGAATGAAACACGTAAGATTTTAATAATACAGTATGTCGTAAATTTGGTCTAAAACCTTGGAATTTGTGTTGACTGTCACCTTAAATATTTGACTATCAGTTCAGCAGCTGCGCCCCTATAATAAATACGAGTAATTGTGTAACTAAACCATTTCAGCAAATGTTTATGCTGATTAATTAAACTACACAGAAAAATAAAGCTTTTGTGACAATGATTTTAGAAGAGATATAAAAACAAACGAAAGGGGATAATGAAAATACATGTTTGTATAGCATTATATTATTTTTACAGAATTCAGTAACGTTGAAAAATATTGTTATTAAAATATAAATGATTTGGAAACGAGTTTGTTATTTCACGGATGTCGCTGGCTTGTATATACGCTCCTGGTGGTTTTTCTTGCTTTGTTCTATAAGATGTGTAATCACTAGGATAGCGTTTCAGGATTGCGAGATTGATGACGTCGGGGTCGGCACAATCACTGTCCGCTCACAACTAAAATGTCAAACTACAGAATTCGGTTCTGACCTCTTCATCTACTGATGCTAATGGGGAGAGAAATTTTTACTTTCTCTGCACGTACTATGTACATAGTTTATTTACCTAATACTAATCGAGAAAATAATTGGCAAGAAGAGTCTTATTGCCTGCTTCCTTGTGCAAGTAGAAGAGAAATAAGAGAACACACTAGGCTAAATCAATAGTAAACTCTTTAAAAGCTGCTTGCTACTAGATTGAAATATCTTTGTATGGTCAGGAATTGACAATTTCCCGTATGAGAAAAGTGGAAGTATTTTAGAACTGAAATTAATAACAAGGAATATATAAAAACGGTAAACTCCACGAAAAAAAAAAAAAAATATATATATATATATATATATATATATATATATATATATATAACATAAATTGTTTATTTTAACGAGCTCTACAGTTTTTGTGTAATAAGCTAATATGGCGGCTAATTTCTCGTCTATGAATACGGATTACAAGTAGTTTACACTATTTTCATAGCAGTAGTTCAGTATTAAATATAATATTTAATTTGTGAAACAACGTACAATATACTTTTCAAGGAATACATTTAAATTATTTTCCTGATTACAGAAGTAGCCAAAAACTAATATCGTACAACTAGTATTAAGACATATTTGCATTCAACTGGTGCATTTGATTCATACAGTTCTCTTGAACTCGGTGCGATTGCATTAATAGCGACACAGCGATGAAAAGGTAACAAGGAAAAATCGGTCGGAAAATCGATCATTTTTTTTTTTTTTTTGGTAGTGCTTAACGCCCGCTTTAATTACTTATGGCATCGCAGGCGGTAACACTGATGATACATGAATGAAGATGGAGCACCGGTGGAATGCGATGGCGGGGGAAACCTGAAAACCCGCACCTGCGCCGCTTTGTCCACCACAAATCTCACATGCGGTCGTTTGGGATCGAACCGGGCCATCTAGGTGACAGGCGAATGGTCTAACCAATCGGCCACGGCGCGGCCGTATCGATCATTTAGTAGCCCAAACCGCGACTTTTCGCCCATCTAGCAACACTGAAACAACAGAAGTGAAAACAATCCTGAAAGAATTATTTGACATCAGGAGGCTCTGCAGTCGCAGGATCTCCCACCACTTGACAAACTGGTGAGGGTCCAAAAACAAGCAAGTATGCAGTGATGCAAAATAGAATGGAGGAAGGTCCAAAATCCTATTTAACACAGGTGATGAAAGCAGTCTTCGTAGGAGAAGATCCCCCAACAAAAGTGAAGTGAACGAGAAGTGTTGGCAAGAAGACTGTTACAGCCAGATGGTATACCACAAAATATCAAATGAACTGAGAAAAAACATCCTAAGACTGGTCTGCATGGAATATTGTTGCACCATGGGAATGCCTCTGTTCTGGAGGAGCGAAGAATCGGATATCTGTCCCATCCTCCCTACGGTTCAGATTTGGCCCCATGCGACTTTTCTATTCCTCAAAATGAAAGACAATTTTGAGGTCAAGATTTGATTTATCTGAAGCCGTAGCAGTTGCTTACAATGGCGTTCAGCATTGAAAGGATTAGCCGGTGTGTAGAAGGCAATGGAGAATGTGTTCCATTCACATGACTTTCTCTACAGCTCTGCAAAAAACATATTATTAAAAACTTTATGCTTCTATTTACTTCATGCTAATCGAGAACAAATTAGCAGAAATAGTCTTATTAGTTGCTTCCTTGTAAGTAGAAATGAAATAAGAGAGTACCATAGGTTAAAGTGATAGTCAAAAGCTGGTTGCTATGTGACTGAAGTTCCTTTGTTTGTATGGACAGGAGTTGACAAATTCCTGTATGAGAAAAGTACAAGTTTTTCAAAGATGACACCAATAACAAGGAATATCTAAAAAACGATCAACTCTACGAAAAAAATGTATATAATATAAATCGTGCGTTTTAACGTGCTCTACATTTTTTGTGTGGCAAGGTTTTGTCCATCTCTTACGGTTTAGCAGCTATGCAAAATTCCGTAAAATGCATCCAGAATAAAGTTGTCTTCAGAGGCTATTCCCAGAAAATTCAACATATACATTTTATTTGGCAAGTAAATATTTTAAATATAAGGGATTTTAATCAAAATCGTTAGAGCCATTTTTAAGAAAGTCAAAATGTTCGAAATTTTTTCCATGTAGTTTAGGGTGGGAGGATTTTCTTGAAAATCCTCGTCGCATCCTTGGCGAATACCAAGCTTAAATACCAAGTTTGGTTTTTAACGGTCTTTTCGTTTTTGAGCTATACTGCCCACATGGAAATCTCGGTATCGAACTTTTGGGTGCAATGCAATACTTTCTCTATACACTATGTACATAGTGCGTGTGAAGAAAGTAATAATCTGTTGCAAAATTGGCAGAAGGTCTTGTAAATGTCACACATCAATAGTGTTTAAAATAAGCTAATTTTAGTTTTATATGCATTATTTCTTATTTACGAACGACGTAATTTTAACATGGCGTAGGAGCGTATAAAATGTACTCATTTAATGAGTAAATGACTTAATATATTTCGTACATGGGGATCAATAAAATGTGACACATTATAAAGAAAACGTATCAACAAATTAGCGTATATCTTTGAAAAACGTAGAAAAAGTGGAATTCAAGTGAATAATAATTTTACATTCTTATATCAGTCTTGTATTCGTGGAGTTAGCGTACCAAAAATGTGTAGTGTTCCATTCTCATGACTTTCTCTACATCTCTGTAATAATTATCGTTAAAATCATTCTTATATCTACGTCATGATTATCGAGATAAATAATACCAGAATTTTATTACTTAGTTCTTTATAAGTAGACTGAAACTAAGGGAATGCACAAGGCCAAAGTGATAGTCAAATGTTTTAAAAGCTGGCTATATGCGATTGTCATTGCAAATCGCTTCTTTGCTTGACCAGGAGTAGAACAAAAGAAACACACACACTTCCGTCTGAGAAAAGTAGAAGTACCTCACAATTGAAACTAATAATAATGAATACCTGGAAGACGGTAAGCTCCACGAAAAAATGTACAGGACATAACTTGTGTATTTTAACAAGATCTACATTTTTTTGTCTATCTCTTAAGGTTTACTAGTTATGCCAAACTAAGCAAAATTCATTCAGAATAAACAGGTCTTTAAAAGCTATTCCCAGAAAATGCAATATATACATTTTATTTGTAATAGAAATGGCTTTAACATGTGGTATTTTAATCAAAATCGTTAGAGCCATTTTTAAGAAAAACAAAATTTTCGAAAATGTTTCCATGTAAAGGGTAGTTAGGGGTGGGGGGATTTTCTTGAAAATCTTCGTGTCGCATCCTTGGAAGACACCAAACAAATACCAAGTTTGGTATTTAACCGCCTTTTCGTTTTTGGGATATGCTGTCCACAGACACACACACACGAACCTTTTTCTCAAAATGCTTTTTTTCTGGATACAGGGGGTCCTAAAACATGTATTTTCGGTGAAATCTCGGTATCGAATTATTGGGTGGAATACAATACTTCCCTATCCCTATGTACATTGTACATATGGGGCTAGAGAAAGTAAAAATCTGATGTGTTACACTCACATGACTTTCTCTATATCTCTGTAAATTATTATTGTTAATGAGCATTTCTTTTATTTATTTCATGCTAATCGAGAAACATTAGCAGAAATAGTCTTATTTCTTGCTTTATTGTAAGTAGAAGCGAAAAAGGGAGTAACATAGGTTAAAGTGAAAGCCAAAAGCTGGTTGCTATGTGACTGATGTTCCTTTGTTTCTATGGACAGGAGTTGACAAATTCCTGTATGAGAAAAGTATAAGTTTTTCAAAGCTGAAACCAAGAAAAAAGAATATCTCAAAAACGATGAACTCCACGAAAAAAATGTATATAATATAAATTGTGTTTTTTAACGTGCTCTACATTTTTTGTGGGTTAAGTTTTTGTCCATCTCTTACGGTTTAGTAGTTATGAAAAATTCATCCAGGATAATGTAGTCTCGAGAGGCTATTCCCAAAAAATTCAAAATGTACATTTTATTTGTCAGGTAAATAACTTTAATATACGATATTTTAAGAAAATCAAAATGTTCGAAAAAAGTTCCATGTAAAGGGTAGTTTGGGGTTGGGGGATTTTTCTCAAAATCTTCGTGTCGCATCCCTGGAAGATACTAAACTTAAATACCAAGTGTTCGAAAAAAGTTCCATGTAAAGGGTAGTTTGGGGTTGGGGGATTTTTCTCAAAATCTTCGTGTCGCATCCCTGGAAGATACTAAACTTAAATACCAAGTTTGGTATTTTACCGACTTTTCGATTTTGAGTTATCGTGTTAACAGACATAAGGACACACACACACACACACACACACACACACACACACACACACACACACACACACACACACACGGACCTTTTCCTGAAAATACTTTTTTTGGATACAGGGGACCCTAAAACATATATTTCCGGTGAAATCTTGGTATCGAATTTTTTGGTGGAGTGCAATACCTTCTCTATACACTATGTACATAGTACGTATAGAGAAAATAAAAATGTTAAAGATATAGGTAAATTGTGTGTTTTAATGAGATCTACATTTTTTGTGCTGTAAGTCTTTTTATATCTCTTACAGTTTGCCAGTTATAGAAAACTCACCCAGAAAAAAAAGGTCTTCAAGGGCTATTCCTAGAAAATCCAAGATATACGTTTCATTTGTGATGAAAATATCTTTTACATAAAGTATTTTAATTAAAATTGTTAGAGCCATTTTTGCGAAAATTAAAAGTTTCGGAAAATGTTCCATGTAAAGGGTAGTTTGGGGTGGAGGGATTTTATTGAACATCTACGTATCGCATCCTTGGAAGATACCAAGTTTGGTATTTAACTGTCTTTTAGTTTTTGAGCTATGCTTTCCACACACAGACACACACACACACACACACGCGCACACACACATACATGAACATGTTTCTAGTAAAGCTTGTTCTGTATTCAGGAGGTCTGAAAACATATTTCCGGTGAAATCTCGGTATGGAATTTTTGAGTGCAATACAATACCTTCTCTATGCACTATGTACATAGCACGTGTAGAGAAAGTATCAAGTCTAGCACGGTGTTTTTGGAGGTGAGATACAATGTTGTTTCCTTCAGAACAACATTTTTAAAGGTGGCAGGATGTTTTCTCAGAGTTGTGGAGAGGCATCCGGGGAAACTCGATCCGTTACGCTGTATAGCTGAGAAACGTAATATTATCCGATACGAGAAGCGTCAGTGTCGCCAGTGGCGGAGCTTTTTTTCTGGTAGGAGGGCAATATGTCATTGTCGGTGTAAAAACCCTTTTTACTTTTTCTAGCCCGTATGTACAATGTACATAGTGGATACATAACGTACCTAATGTATTCCACCCAAAATACAGATTTTAGGTCCCCTGAGTCCAAAAAAGGAATTTTAGAAAAAAGATCCGTGTATGTCTGAACAATGCATACCTCAAGAACGAAAAGAGCATTAAATGCTAAACTTGGTATTTATATGTAGTATCTTCCCAGGATGCGACATAAAGATTTTCAAGAAAAATCCCTCCCCATCACAAACTACCTTTTACATGGCCAAATTTGCGGAAATTTTGATTTTCTCAAAAACGGCTCTTAACGATTTTGATTAAAATGCCGTATATTAAAGACATATCTCAAATAAAATGTATATCTCGAAGTTACTGAAGATTTCTTCATTCTGGATGACTTTTGCTTAACTGGTAAACCGTAAGAGATATACAGAAGCTTAATATCACAAAAATGTATGTCCTTAACGTTATTGTTGTGGAGGTTACCTTTCCGAGATATTCTTTGTTATTGGTTTCAATTGTAAGGTACTTATACTTTTCTCCGTTAATCTTGTGTTCTACTCCTGGCCAAGCAAAGAAGTCACTTTCAATGACAATCGCATAACGACAGCTTTTAAAGCATTTGACTATCACTTTAGCATATCGCAATCATTTAGTTCCTTTCTATTTATAAGGAACAAGTAATAAGAACATTCTGCTAATGTTTATCTCGATTAGCATGGTGTAGAAAGAATAACATTTGTAAGAACTTTGTTTTGTAGAACAGCTAAAGAAAGTCAAGTAAGTGTAACACATATTTTTGTTTTTTTGCAAACATCAAGTCTATGAATGTTTTTATTTATTACTTTCTCTATACGCATTATGTACATAGTGTGTAGAGAAGGTATTGCACTCCACCCAAAATTTCGATACCGAGATTTCACCGGAAATATATGTTTTAGGATCCCCTTTATCTAAAAAAAGCATTTTCGGAAAAAGGTCCGTGTGTGTGTCCGTGTGTCTGTGAACACGATAACTCAAAAACGAAAAGTCGGTAAAATACCAGACTTGGTATTTAAGTTTAGTATCTTCCAGGGATGCGACACGAAGATTTTGAGAAAAATTAACCCACCCCCAACTACCCTTTACAAAGAACTTTTTTCGAAAATATTGATTTTCTAAAAAAATGGCTCTAACAATTTTGATTAAAATTTCGTATATTAAAGATGTTTACACGACAAATAGAATGTATATCTTGAATTTTCTGGTAAAAACCTCTGAAGACTATTTTATTCTGGATGAATTTAATTGCTAAACCGTAAGAGATGGTGAAAAACCTAAAACACAAAAAATGTAGAGCACCTTAAAACGCACAATTTATCTTATATACATTTTTTTTTCGTGGAGTTGATCGTTTTTGACATATTCCTTGTTTTTGGTTTCAGTTATGAAAAACTTATACTTTTCTCATACAGGAATTTGTCAACTCCTGTCCATACAAACAAAGGAACATCAGTCACATAGCAACTAGCTTTTGATTATTAGTTTAACCTATGCTACTCCCTTATTTCCCTTCTACTTACAAGGAAGCAAGTAATAAGACTATTTCTGCTATTTTTTTCTCGATTAGCATGAAGTAAATAGAAGCTTAAGCTTTTTAACAATAATTTGTTGCAGAGAGGTAGAGATGTTTTTTTTTTAATAGCAGTATATATTGTCGCTTTGACATCTAGGTCTTATCGCGATATCTTGAAGTTATATTTTAATGTGAGATTGCAATATCACACAAATCATTTTAAAGTATAACAGGTATAAGGCAAAAACAGAACAGTTAAGTAAACGGATATTAAAGGAAAAATAAATATGAGGTCCATCCAGAAAGTGACAGACGATTTGGCATAACTAAATAATAATGAGAGTTATCAACATAAAACTTTATTTACAAAGTTACAGTAGCTTACTCTATTTGTCAACGTAATCGTCATTGCTATCAAGGTATTTATTGTCACGTGGTACCGGTTTTTCAATGCAGATGTTATACTCTTCTACCGACAAAGAATTAATTGTGTTTTTGAATGTACAAAATGTTTGGCCAATCGAATTTCATGGGAAATGACGCATTATATACGAGTAATCAAGAAGGACCAGTGAGTACGAAAAAGACCGGAGTATTTTTTTATTTCTTGTAGTGTTTAACGCTCGCGTTAACTGCTTGTGGCACCGCAGGCGGTGACACTGGTGATACATGAATGAAGATGGAGCACCGATGGAATGGGATGACGGGGGAAACCGGAGAACCCGGAGAAAACCCGCCCCAGCGCCGCTTTGTCCATCACAAATCTCACATGCGGTCGCTTGGGATCGAACCCGGGCCGTCTAGGTGAGAGGCGAGTGGTCTAACCACTCGGCCAAGGCGCGGCCAAAGACCCTAGTGGAAGTTCATCAATCGTCATGGAGGAGTTGAAAGTAAATGTTGATAAAAGAATTCAGAAAAACCTGTGCTTCACTTTGGGCACCGTACATAACTTTTGGATGGAAAAGTGACAGTGCTCAGATCTTTAGCGGTGAAAAAATACATCTGCATTAAAAAACCGGTACCACGTGGCAATAAATACCTTGATAGCTATGATGATTACGTTGAGAAATAGAGTAAGGTACTCTAACTTTGTAAATAAAGTTTTGTGTTGATATCTTTCGTTATTGTTTAGTTATGTCAAGTTGTCTGTCACTTTTTGCATGGCCCTCGTATATAGAATTAAAGGAAATATATAAGATAAGATGATATATCAGTTTGTGGAGTCCAGTGGATGTTAAGAAGTGTATGACCTGGCGATGGTTGTTGAGAGTCTCAGATAGTCGTGTGTGAATGTAGTATCTTCTTCCATATTTAGTGCAGTCAGTGAAAATATGGCTGACACATACAGGAGTATTGCATGTCTCGCACTTTGGTCTGTCAATTTTTGTTTTACGTAATTCGGAAATTTTGTGGCCATACGGCGTTTGTAATTAAAATACACACTTTTTGAAATCGTCCCTTTAAATGACGTTCACGTGCAACATTTTCTCTCTCTGCATGGTATATGGTACATTGGTAGAGATGTTGATATTTCACTGGAAACACATTTTTAGGGTCCCCTACATCATAAGGGCCTTTTTTTTTTTCAACCTCCGATAAGCTATAAATAAAAGACAAGTTCATAGAAAACACTTATTTTATTACTAAAAGTTTTGTACACTTGGTCATTTTTCAACATAATCACCGAAAAGATTGAAACATTTATCGTACCTGTGCACAAGCTTTGCAATACCCGCTTCAAAAACTTTTGCCGCCAATGATTTCAAATGAGCATTGACGTTGTTTTGAAGATCTTCGTTAGTTTGAAAGTGCTGCCCACCTAGCCACGTCTTCAGTTCAGGGGAAAGGTGAAAGTCGCTGGATGCCAGGTCAGGACTGTACAGCGGATGATCGAAAATGTCCCATTGAAATTGCTCAAGGAGCCGATGGGTTGTGCCAGCAGTGTGTGGAAGAGCGTTGTCATGGACCAACAAAATTCCTGAAGTCGGCATTCCTCTTCGTTTGTTTTGAATGACTCTCCGCAAACATCGTAAAGTACGAAGATCTTCCAAACAACATCAATGCTCATTTGAAATCATTGGCGGCAACATTTTATGAAGCGGGTATTGCAAACCTTGTGCACAGGTCCGATAAATGTCTCAATCTTTTCGGTGATTATGTTGAAAAGTAACCGTAAGTGTACAAAACTTTTAGTAATAAAACACTTGTTTTCTATGAACTTATCTCTTATTTATAGACTATCGGAGGTTGAAAAAAAAGTGTGTGCTTCTGTGTGTCTATGATCACAATAACTCAAAACGATAAGTTGATAAAATATCAAACTTGGTATTTACGTACATTATCTTCCAAGGATGTAACACGAACATTTTTAAGAAAATCTCCCACCCCATCTGCCCTTTACATGGAAAAAAAAAAAATCGAAAATGTTGATTATCCCAAAAATGACTTAACGATTTTGATTAAAATACCGTATATTAAAGGTGTTTACATGAAAATATGTTCACATTTACATGAAAAATAAAATGTATATCTTAAATTCCTGGCAATAGCATTTGAAGACCTCTTCATGATGACTTTTACATAACTGGTAAACATAGCGACAGCTTTTAAATGATTTGACTATCATTTTAGCCTAGTGTAGTTCCTTATTTCCCTTCTACTGACAGGGAAGCAAATATTAAGACAATTTCTGTTAATGCTTATCTCAATTAGCATGAGGTACACTAGATAACAGAAAGTTTGCGGAACAGCTGGAATACTTTTTTTTATTCTGCACAGGAATCAGATATAATAATTAGTTTTATTAATCACAGTTTCTAGAACATTCAGTACCATTTTCGTACTGATTACATTAAAATTGCAGTAGAATGTTGCTTTTGAAACAGGTGTTTTTAAAGAAAAAACAGTACAAAAAAAAAACAAAACAAAAAAACAAACAAACAAAGCTACAGAGTTGAAACTTCAAGGGGTCCACGTAACATATGAGTAAGGACATTTAAGTTCGGAGGTAGATTTTGAAAACAGGTACAGTTGAAACTTCAATGGGTCATATAAGATATGAGTACGGAAATTTAATTTCCTAGCTTTAAGACTCTAGAAGTTATGTTTGAAGCCTATTCGTCCCCTTTAGGCAGGTATAGGTAAACTTTAAACAAAATGACACGCAGCTTGCAAAGTCGACTAACACCACAGATATAGAGATAATTAGATATCTTTATGCATTGTGGGTGACGAAGTAAGATTTTCGCGCAGCCGCCATAGTTAGCCACTACACTTTTGAGATGAGCACTTTTGTGTGAGTTAAATGTGGACACAAAAATAAGATTTTATGGTGGTAAATTTACAATTAAGCTTGGTAAGTTTTAAACCAGTATAATGGTCAATACGTGTGTTGTATGGTTGTTTCTCGAATAGCAGAAGCAAAAACAAGGAACGGAAATGTTTCTATACACACGTTAGTGTACTTATTTAAATGTTTTTTTGGTGGTATACTTACTGAAATATTCAAAATCTTCTCGGGCTTCTAGCCAGGTAAAAAGAAGCCCGAGAAGATTTTGAATTAACACGTCGCCAGGAAAGCTTTAGTTCTTATTACTGAAATATGTTATACATTATCAACAGAACGATTCAGTATTGTTTGTTAGATTTTAGATTTCCAATTCGGAAAGAACGTTGAGAAGTTTGGATAATGGCAATTCGCAGACAAAATTGGTAAGCTACTCCTGTTAATAAGAAACCTCTTGCTAATTTGCCCATTTAGCAGCTATCGCTTGAAATACTGTTATCAAACTATGTGCTTATGATACCAGAACTGTGTTCCTCGGACTGGGAATGTAATGATAATTATCGCAATATTCCTCGACCGAAATTCTTGATTAATATCACACATTTTACTAAAGCTTTAAACCAATGTTGTAATGTATGATGCAGTCTTTTGTTACATTAACAGTAGTTTTAGACCAAAAAATTAGAACAAAATTAAGTCATGATCTTGCCGCGATGTTTACTGCAATAATACCAATTTATCAATAATAACCTCTGACAGACAAAAAAATGAGGCAAGTAATAAGACAATTTCTACTACTTTTTTTTTTCCTTTAGCATGACGTAAAAATAAGCATAAGCTTTTTAACAATAATTTGTTACAGAGATGTAGAGAAAGTCATGGGAATGGAACACATCAGATTTTTTTTTTTGTATGAACACTCAAGAATGTCGCACTAAAGCTAGCGCTAGCGTACTTCACTCCTTCGTGCACGGAAACGCAATGTCTTCTTGCGCATACATGTTGGCGCAACTTCTCCCACCGTCAGCTCTTCAGGTAAAGAGTTGCAACTGCGCAACTTAATGTTTTGCTTTTCTCTCTCCTCACGATCTGTACACGAAACGTTTAGATCTTTTTAACATGCACAATTTATTTTACGTAACGATTCCTTTAGCGTATACCATTTACGAAATATCCGCTAATGGATCGGATCGTTAAATACTCGGCCATTTTTTCGAAGTCATATTCAGTTGGTGTTCGCGATTGAGTGAGTATTACCTGGTGGAAGACAAAAAATAATGCAATGAACAAAAATCTGATGTGTACCATTCACCTGACTTTCTCCATATCCCTGCAACAAATTATTCTTAAAAAGCTTATACTTCTATGTACTTTATGCTAATCAGAAAAAATTAGCAGAAATAGTCTAATTACTTGCTTCCTTGTAAATAGAAGCGAAATAAGGGACTACCATAGGTTACAATGATAGTCAAAAGCTGGTTGCTATGTGACTGAAGTTCCTTTGTTTACATGGATCGGAGTTGACAAGTTCCTGTATGAGTAAAATATAAGTTTTTCATAGCAGAAACCAAAAATAAGGAATGTCTCAAAAACGACGAACTCCACGAAAAAAATTCATATAACATAGTGTGTTTTAACGTGCTCTACATTTTTTGTGCAGTAAGTTTTTGTCCATCTCTTACTGTTTAGCAGCTGTTCAAAATTCAGTAAAATTCATCCAGAATGAACTACTCTTCACAGGCTATTCCCAGAAAATTGAAGATTATACTTTATTTGTCTGGTAAATATGTTTCTTATACGAAATTTTAATCAAAATCGTTTGAGCCATTTTTGAGAAAACCAAAATTTTCGAAAAAAGTTCCATGTAAAGGATAGTTGGGGGTGGGGGGATTTTTCTCAAAATCTTCGTGTTGCATCCCTGGAAGATACTAAACTTAAATACTAAGTTTGGTATTTTACCGAATTTTTCTTTTTGAGTTATCGTGTTCACAGACACACGGACACACTGACACACGGTGACACGGACACACACGGACCTTTTTGTGAAAATGCTTTGTTTGGATATTGGGACCCTAAAACATATATTTCCGGTGAAATCTCGGTATCGAATTTTTGGGTGTAGTGCAATACCTTCTCTATACACCATGTACATAGTGCGTATAGAGAAAGTAATAAAAAGGGACGTAACAGTCCAATTACGAATATAATTACATTAGGTTTATAAACAATTAGTAAAAACAGTTTCGTAACTCATTGTTATAGCTACCATCTCATGGCTTTGCACAACTAGATATAATAGTTAATTACCATCAATTATGGATTATTTAGTTTACTATTTCCATTTATTAATTAACTATAAAATCAGTATCACCAATGAAGTTACCATTAGAATAATTTACAACAACGTGAAATCACGTACACTTAGGTATCATTTACAATATAGTATCCAATTTATTGTACCTATTGAAATGTTTCTACATTTCTGAAAGGCTGCTACATATATTGCATTCCATTCTTTAATGCTTTGAGGTTGTTTTTGTGGGTCGTTGGTGAGCTACGCTCTATAAACGTAACTTGGTGGTGTCTGCAGAGTGATGGCAGACAGTATATAGGCAATTAGATGAGTTCACCATACTTGATGCAGGATCTGTTTAGTATGCACGTACCTGGTAGAAGATGTAGATTCTGTGCCTCGGCTTTGCTGTTGTGGGTTCGGTAGAGCACTTAATCTAAGGGAGGCGACAGGTCATCTCTCGCCACCGGTAACATGCGGTGGGACGTGTAGAGAAAGTAAAAATCTGACTATCGCTTTAGCCTACTGTGCCTTATATGTACATCGAAAAATGTAAACATGTACGGAAAATTTAATAATAAGGGGCAGATAGAGGAATACGTTTTATGGGTGAATAGAGAAAACAATGTGATTGTAAACATGAGAATTTATTGCAGCATGCAGTACTTGCTCTACCTATCACAGGCAGAGAAGGAAAACAAAAGTTTAGCAGATAACGAGAAAACATAGCATAGCCGTGTTGGTATTAGCACGGGCAATTGCACTCTAAAGGATCTAACTGGCCGTTTCTCCATCATTAGGTTTGTCGCGTTTCCCTATTCATGTCGGAACAAAGCGTGTCACTCCATTTCTTTTGATCACACCTGCTTTGTTGTAGCACCGATTCGTAATTTGTAGCAGAGCGTGGTTTTGTCACTTCTATCACTTGGGTATTTTATATAGAGAAATAATGTACTCTCTCAAAAATTCCATAGGAGGGCCTGTTTTTACTTTCTCTATGCGTACGATGTACATAGTGTATAGAGAAGGTATTGTATTGCACCCAAAAATTCGATACCGAGATTTCACCGGAAATATATGTTTTAGGGTCCCCTTTATCTAAAAAAAAGCATTTTCGGAAAAAGGTCCGTGTGTTGTGTCCGTGTTTCTGTGAACACGGTAACTCAAAAGCGAAATGTCGGTAAAATACCAAACTTGATATTTAAGCTTAGTATCTTCCAGGGATGCGACACGAAGATTTTGAGAAAAATCCCCCCCTACCCTGGGGTGGTAAAGGTTTGTGTCCGGGTGCAGGTTTTGGTTAGTGGTAATGGTGTGGATATGTGGTTGGCTTAGCTCAGGGTTTTTATTAGCATTGAAACTCTTTCACGTAGTGGCGAGCCACAATTGTTTTATTAACTGAGTCCGGCCTTTTACCGCCGTAGAACACACGCGTATACTTCTTAATTTTCTACTGTGACGTTACACTTTACCCGCACGGGACTATTACTATTTATTCGTTTGATGCAGTGATATGTCTCGTACTATGATCGGTCTTAAAATCACTTACTTCCGTCACAACTAAGAGTACACCACGCGCTCAAATCTGACATCTTGGTCGTGCGGAGGTTGTTCGTCAAGTGCCGTAAAATGTTGCCTGTTCGATTCCATCATGAATTCTAAATTTCACATCTTGGTTGTTCGGAGGTCCTTCACCAAGTGCCTTACACTGTCGCCTGACCAGCGGAGAGCATTGTCTTGCAGTGACCCGTTAGTCGCCTCGGGCAGGGTCCATTCATATTCACCCCTTCGGTTCAATGCACGGCAGGTAACAGATCTTGTACCCCGAGCTCGTGCCTTATACGTGTTAAAAGTTTGTCTGCCCTTCCCATTTTCATTGTACATTTATACTTTCTCTTCTAAGAATATAATTTTGCCCCGGGACAAGACATGTACTGTCTCGACCCCCAACTAACCTTTACATGGAACTTTTTTCGAAAATTTTCATTTTCTCAAAAATGGCTCTAACGATTTTGATTAAAAATCGTATATTAAAGATATTTACCCGACAAATAAAATGTATACCGTGAATTTTCTGGGAATAGCCTCTGAAGAGTATCTACTTTGTTCTGGATGAAGTTTACGGAATTTTGAATAACTGCTAAACCGTAAGAGATGGACAAAAACTTACTGCACGAA
This sequence comes from Hymenopus coronatus, assembly GCA_030762935.1. NCBI lineage: Eukaryota > Metazoa > Arthropoda > Insecta > Mantodea > Hymenopodidae > Hymenopus > Hymenopus coronatus. The sequence continues at coordinate 20,232,607 of CM060881.1, read as the reverse complement.
AAATGTAGAGCACGTTAAAACACGCAATTTATGTCGTATACATTTTTTTCGTGAAGTTGATCGTTTTTGAGATATTCCTTGTTTTTGGTTTCAGCTTTGAAAAACGTACACTTTTCTCACACAGGAATTTGTCAACTACTGTTCATACAAAGGAACTTCAGTCACATAGCAACCAGCTTTTGACTATCACTTTAACCTATGGTACTCCCTTATTTCGCTTCTGCTTACAAGGAAGCAAGTAATAAGACTATTTCTGCTAATTTTTTCACAATTAGCATGAAGTAAATAGAAGCATAAGCTTTTTAGCAATACTTTGTTGCAGAGATGTAAAGAAAGTCATGTGAATGGTACACATCAGATTTTTGAGATCTCTTACCACCCCTAAAGAAAAGAAAAAATAAATAATAGCTCCAGAGACATAGGAAGAGAGTCAAAACACCAACATATGTTGTAATATAAATCAGGTACTGTTTAATAAAGATGTGCCAGTTATTTTCGGATACCTGTTATAGTTGACCTTTATTAGTAACAACTTACTATCATCGTTACTTTAGCAATAACTGTTATCAGGTAACAGTTATTGTATTCGTTACTTGTAACCACTATTTAGTAATCAGTTACTGCCTGTAATCGTTACTTGTAAATTGGGTAAATTGAAATATAAATGGCGTGATATTTATGAACGCTCTTTAACTACTATGGTTCTCAGCGTCCCATTCTAAATTAGGCGTGAAAGACCGCTTAATTTTGCTCAGAGGCCTCTCTATCAGGCTTGAGGTTCTTTTACGTGCCGTAAATCTACGACACGGGACCAAAGCTTTACTTCCTTTCCGAAGGAAGCCATGTTGAGGAGTTTTACACCCGAAAACATCCATCGTCCTCCGCCGGGTTTGAACCCATGACCTTGAGTATATCAAGTTCGCATGGTAACCATTACACCACGGGGTATTCAGTTTCTGTCGTCGTTACTTGTAACTGTTATGGGGTAACCAGTTACTGTCTTCGTTACTAGTAACTTATTGGATAACCAGTTACTGTCTTCGTTACTGGTAACTGTTATTGGGTAACCAGTTACTATCTTGGTTACTGACAACTGTTATTGGGTAACCAGTTACTATCTTCGTTACTGGCAACTGTTATTGGGTAACCAGTTACTATCTTCGTTACTTGTAACTGTTATTGGGTAACCAGTTACTGTCTTCGTTACTTGTAACTGTTATTGGGTAACCAGTTACTATCTTCGTTACTGGCAACTGTTATTGGGTAACCAGTTACTATCTTCGTTACTGGCAACTGTTATTGGGTAACCAGTTACTATCTTCGTTACTGGTGACTGTTATCGGGTAACCAGTTACTATCTTCGTTACTGGTGACTGTTATCGGGTAACCAGTTACCATCTTCGTTACTGGTAACTGTTATCAGGTAACCAGTTACTATCTTCGTTACTGGTGAGTGTTATCGGGTAACCAGTTACTATCTTCGTTACTGGTAACTGTTATCGGGTTACCAGTTACTATCTTCGTTACTGGTAACTGTTATTGGGTAACCAGTTACTATCTTCGTTACTGGTAACTGTTATCGGGTTACCAGTTACTATCTTCGTTACTGGTAACTGTTATTGGGTAACCAGTTACTATCTTCGTTACTGGTGACTGTTATTGGGTAACCAGTTACTATCTTCGTTACTGGTAACTGTTATCGGGTAACCAGTTACTATCTTCGTTACTTGTAACTGTTATTGGGTAACCAGTTACTATCTTCGTTACTGGCAACTGTTATTGGATAACCAGTTACTATCTTCGTTACTGGTGACTGTTATTGGGTAACCAGTTACTATCTTCGTTACTGGCAACTGTTATTGGGTAACCAGTTACTATCTTCGTTACTGGTAACTGTTATCGGGTAACCAGTTACTGTCTTCGTTACTTGTAACTGTTATTGGGTAACCAGTTACTATCTTCGTTACTGGTAACTGTTATCGGGTAACCAGTTACTATCTTCGTTACTGGTAACTTCTTGGGTATTCAGTTGCTGTCTTCGATATTGGTAGCTGATGTTGGATAGACAGTTTCTGCCTTCGTTACTGGTAACTTACAGTTTCTGCCTTCGTTACTGGTAACTTATTGGGTAACCAGTTACGGTCTTCGTTACATGTAACTGTTATTGAGTAATTAGTTACTTTCTTCGTTACTTTGGCAACCGTTATTGGGCAACACGTTTCTTTGTATTCATTGTTAATGGGGAACAGTTTCTCTGTGTTCATTAAACTTAATTGTTCTGATAACCGTGAAAACAAATAATATAATGGTTACTGGTAACGGTTTTCTGTAACTGTTACAGTACTTTAACATGAACAAGAAGGTGAAGATAAAACAATAGTCTTTTGATAAATGAATATTATTGGAGAAGATCGCGTGTCTGTTTTAAATATATCTTTAATTTTGAGGTCAGTTTTGCACATCTGTCACCGTCAAGTAGGAACTGCTACTCACAAGGGGGAACGAACTCTGTAATTTGTGGTGCATTGCGCCTGGAGTATCTCTCAATCATCGACAAAAGCGTTGTTATCTTGTACAAAGAAAAGACGTCGTTTGGTTCGATCCATTAGTGGTATTCGTTCGCTCAGAAAATTTCCATCTGTTTACGCGGCGCACTTAAGAAATTGGAATCGTTAATGGCACCAGGGTCGAGTAACACACAATTGATCCGCATATGGCAAAATGGATAACTCGAGGAAAATGTCCCTAAATGATAGCCTCTCGTATTTCTTGCTTGGTACCATCAGGTAATTGCCGTGGTCGAGAAAAGGATGTAATGTTATATGGAGAAAATATGATTCTATAAGAAACTATTCCTATAAAAGCTTATTAGACTGATTCCGTGGTCGAGTGGTCAGTCGGAGGTCCCGGGTTCGATTCCCGTCTGGGGCGGGGAATTTTTCCTTAGCCACAATTATTCTCTATCCCCCACAGAGTCTGGAAGTATGTATGTGAAAGTGGATGTGTGTGTGTTTGAGGAAAATAATACGATTTACACCTACAGACGAGTTGTTTGAAGTGCAAAGCCCCCGACATGACCTTAGATGTAAAAGGGAGCTATATAAATGAAACAATATATATATATATATATATATATATATATATATAAAGAAGCTTATTCTTATATTTAATTCGTACTAATCAAGGTAAACTTCTTCTTCTGCCTTTCAAAGATTCGGCCTTTCGACCTGTTTCAGCTTCAATTCCATCTTTTAACTGGCGTTCTTCGTATACGTTTATGTTTGGAATCTTCATTTTTTCCATCCTTTCCAGATGATCCTTCCATTTTTACTTTCTCTACACGTACTATGTCCATAGTATATAGAGAAGTTATTGTATTGCACCCAAAAATTCAATACCGAAATTTCACCGTAAAAATGTGAATGAGAACCCCTGAATATAAAAAAGCATTTTTAAACAAATGTCCGTGTGTGTGTGTCTATGTGTGCGCGTGCGTGTGCGTGCGTGCAGCATAGCTCAAAAACGAAAAATCTGTTAAATACCAAATGTCTTCAAAGGATGTGACACGATGATATTCAAGAAAATCCCTCCACCCCAAACTACCCTTTGCAAGGAAAAAATTTTTGAACATTTTGATTTTCTCAAAAATGGCTCTAACGATTTTGATTACAATCTCTTTTACTTAAGATATTTATATGACAAATAAAATGTATATTTTGAATTTTCTGGGAATAGCCTCTGAAGACATCTATATTCTGGATGATTTTTATTGAATTTTGCATAACTAGTAGACCGTAAGAGATAGACAAAAGTTTGCCCCACCTGGGTAGTGTGGTGGTAGCGTGTCTGCTTCACATTGAAAAGGTCGTGAGTTCGAATCTCGCTTAGGGTAAGTTGCCCGGATAAGGATTTTTCGGGGGTTTTCCCTTATCCTGAGAAGACGAATGTAGAGTAACTTAAAGCTCCATAGACCCCGATTTCATTTGACCAATTTCATTCATCGTCGGATATGACCAACCAGGTTAAAGTACCCCCCCAAAAATAATTGCAAGATAAAAACTGCAGATCTCGATAAAACACAATTTATGCCATATACATTTTTTTCGTGGGGTTGGCTTGTTTTTGAGGTATTCCTTGTTATTTATTTCAGTTTCAAAATGAACTTTTTTCATACTGCAACTCGTCAACCACATTTTAAAACCCTCGCTATCGGTTTATCCTAGTGTACTCCCTTATTTCCCTCCTACTTACAAGAACGTACGTAATGAAGTGGATAGTAGAATATGATTATTAACAACAAAATGTAGAGAAAGTCATGTGAATGGAGCACATAATATTTTTATTTATTTTCTTCTAGTTTAAACTTTCCCGCAAAAATATTCAATTCTTGTTTATTACTTCATTAGGAATCCTGTCCTTCAACTGATGGTAAAAAATTCATTTCTGCAGCCTGTACCTACTAGACTAAAATCACGCAGGATTCGTTGCCATGAAGTAAAACAGGTATAGCCATCAACTTATAAAATTTCATTTTTGTATCTCTTCGTGTATTTTTTAATTTTCTGCTTATTGTACCATAACTACTCTGATATTTCTGTAATTTAATATCTATATCGTTATCCTGGTTAAAAGGGCAATAACTTCCTAAATAGTTGAAATGCTGAACTTGATATAAGATCTGATCTTCAATTACTATTCTGCTTCTTACTGGGTATTGCCTACGGAACGCCATTGTCTTCGTTTTATTTATTGATATCTTGAAATTATAATCCTTTGCAATTATGGCCATAAGATAAATTGAATGTTGTAATTCATTTTCAGATGTCTGCGACTACGGCAGACATCTTCGGTGGCAGCGGCGAGGGAATTTATCAGCTCGTGTCAATACAAACAAAGGAACTTCAGTCACATTGCAACCAGCTTTTGACTTCACTTTAACCTATGGTACTCCCTTATTTCGCTTCTACTTACAAGGAAGTAATAAGACTTTCTGCTAATGTTTTTTCTCGATTAGCATGAAGTAAATAGAAACATTGGTTTTTTAACAATGATTTGTTGCCGAGATGTAGAGGGAGTCATGTGAATGGAACACCTCAGATTTTTAATGAAATTTCAGTGATACCATACCCTTAAAACAAAATGTCTTTTACACGCAAAGCACAGAGCCTTCAGAATTGTATAGTAAGCCCGAATAGTTGTTTCCTCTTGAGTGTTTCTAAGACGGGTTTTGATCTCTTGACTGTGTGGTGTGACGCAGCGAAGCTTTGCGGATAGCAGTATATAACGAGGCAGTTCGCATTTACTCCCACGGCGTCTAGCGTGACCTGCCAAATTTGGTGTAGTTCCGTGTTCTTACGCAACGCTGCAGCACTGGTGCATCAACTCGACCTTGTATATAGAGAAGGTATTGTATTGTGCGATGTCTGATGTGCGCCATTCACATGACTTTCTCTACATCTCTGCAACAAATTATTGTTAAAAAGCTTATTTTTACTTCATGCTAATCGAGAAAAAAATTAGCAGAAAAAATCTTATTATTTGCTTCCATGCAAGTAGAAGCGAAATAAGGGAGTACCGTAGGTTAAAGTGCTAGTCAAAAGCTGGTTGCCATGTGACTGAGGTTCCTTTGTAATGAACGCGAATTCACAAATTTCCGTGTGAGAAAAGTAAGTTTTTTAAAGCTGAAACCAATAACAAGGAATATCTGAAAAACGACCCACTTCACGAAAAAAATGTATATAACATAAATTCTATTTTTTAACGTGATCTACATTTTCTTTTTAGTAAGCTTTTGTCTACCTCTTACGGTTTGCCAGTTATGCTATATTCCGTAAAATTCATCCAGAATAAAGTAATCTTCAGAGGCTATTTCCACAAAACTCAAGATATACATTTTATTTGTCAGGTTTATTTCTTTAATATACGATATTTTAATCAAAATCGTTAGAGCCATTCTTTATAAAATCAAAAGTTTCGAAAAAAGTTCCATGTAAAGGGTATTTGGAGATGGGATATTCTTGAAAATCTTCATGTCGCATCCTTGGAAGATAACTTAAATACCAATTTTGGTATTTAACGAACTTTTCATTTTTGAGCTACGTTGTCCACACACACACACACACACACACACACGGAACTTTTTCTAAAAATGCTTTATTTGTATTCAGGGTGCTCTAAAACATGTATTCCGGTGAAATCTCGATGTGGAATTTTCGAGTACATTACAATACCCTCTCTATACACTATGTACATAGTACGTGTAGAGAAAGTAAAACTCTGATGTGTTCCATTCACATGACTTTCTCTATATCACTGCAACAAATTATTCTATTTACTTCATCTAATGGAGCAAAAATTAGCAGAAATAGTGTTATTACTTGCTTCCTTGTTAGTAGAAGCGAAATAAGGGGGTACCATAGGTTAAAGTGATAGTCAAAAGCTGGTTGCTCTGCGACTGAAGTTCCTTTGTTTGTATGGACACGGGTTCACAAAGTCCTGTATGAGAAAAGTATGTTTTTATAGCTTAAACCAAAAACAAAGAATATCTCAAAAACAATCAACTCCACGAAAAAAAAGTATATAACGATTTTTATTAAAATTTCGTATATTAAAGATATTTACTTGACAAATAAAATGTATATCTTGAATTTTCTGGGAATAGCCTCTGAAGAGTAGTTTATTCTGGATGAATTTTACTAAATTTTGAATAACTGCTAAACCGTAAGAGATGGACAAAAACTTACTACACAAAGAATGTAGAGCACATTAAAACACACAATTTATGTTATATACATTTTTTCGTGGAGTTCGTCGTTTTTGTGACATTCCTTATTTTTGGTTTCTGCTATGAAAAACGTATACTTTTCTCATACAAGAACTAGTCAGCTCCTATCCATATAGACAAAGGAACTTCATTGACATAGCAACTTCATTGACATAGCTTTTGACTATCAGTTTAACCTACAGTTGTCCCTTATTTCGCTTCTACTGACAAGGAAGCGAGTAATTAGACTATTTCTGTTATTTTTTTCTGATTAGCATAAAGTAAATAGAAGTATAAGCTTTTTAAGAATAATTTGTTGCAGGGATATGGAGAAAGTCATGTGAATGGTACACATCAGATTTTTTTCCTGACCAAGCAAAGAAGCGATTTGCAATGACAATCGCATAACGGCAACTTTTAAAGCATTTCACTATCATTTTAGCCTAGTGCATTCCCTTAGTTCCATTCTACTTATAAGGAACTAAGTAATAAAATTCTGCTAATGTTTATCTCGATTAGCATGTTGTGAAAGAGGGACTATCTTTTGTAAGAAGTTTGTTTGTAGAGTAGCTAGAGAAAGTCATGTGAGTGTAACGTATAAGATATTTTTATAGAGTTAACCGTTTTCGAAACATTCCGAGTTATTGATTTCAGTTTTGAAGTACCTACTTAATTTCTCAAACGGCAGGTATCTTTCTTTTCCTCTCTCTTTTGCTTACTCCTAGCAGTCAAAGAGAACCGAATTCCAATTGTTTAACTTAGCCACCGGCTTTTAAAAGTTCTGAAAATCAGTCTAACCCAGTGTATTCCCTCATTTTCCTTCTCCTTACGGAATATATAAGAGTTTTACTTTCTCTAGCCCGTATGTACAAGGTACATAGTGGATAGAGAGGGTATGCTATTCCACCCAAAAATTCGATGTCAAGATTTCACAGAGAATATACGTTTTGAGGTCCCTTGAGTCCGAAAGAAAACATTTTAGAAAAAGGTCTGTGAGAGAGAGCACAGTATAGCTTAGAAACGAAAAGTCCCTTAAATACCAAACTAAGTTACTTATCTTACAAAGATACGATTTTCAAGAATTTGATTTTTTCAAAAATGGCTCTAATACTATATATGAAAGATATTCATCACAATTTATATATATACATTATACAATACTATATAAATTGTAGATCTTGTTAAAACAAGTACTCCATGCCTTATACACTTTTTTTTGTAGAAGTTACCGTTTCTGAGATTTTCCTTGTTATAGGTTTCAGCTTTAAAATATTTATAGTTTTCTCAAACGGGACCATACAAATCGAAATGGACGTCAATTGTTTCACATAGCTTTTAAAGGATTTGACTATCGCTTTAAACTAATATATTCCCTTATTGCCCTTCTACTTACAAGGAAGCAAGTAATACTTTAATCTTGATTATCATTAGGTACATAATCTTTTGTAAGAATAGTTCGTATTTGGAGCAGCTAGATAAAGATATGTGAATGGAACCATCAGGGTTTTTTCTTCTGTTCATTATTATTTTTGTTTGGTGCTTGAAAGGGACGTTTTCAAGGGTGATGTCACTGTTGTTTGGATCGCTTGGGTTTCCTTTTCCTTTATGTGTACACTTTTATTGTTGTGGCCTTCTTCCTATATCTATACATTTGTTATTTAGTTTGTCCATATGATGTTTGGTATTTGCGCTGCGCTCTTGAGGTGTTGATTATTATCCTTGCCTTGGTTTATTGTTTTTCGTACTTTTAGTTTGAAATGACGCATTCTTCATTCACTTAGTTCTTATTCCTCTGTTTTTGTAGTGTGTATTCTTCATTTTTTAATGACTGCGAAGTGATTTTCCAATTCCTTCATTTTTACTTTCTCTTCCACTACATAGTACTACTAAACATTTTATATCGAAAATTCACCGGAAATACATGTTTTCAGACCCCGGAATTTAAAAACACAATTTTAGAAAGTGGTCGAAAAGTTGTCAAGTACCAAAGTTGGTAGGTATTTAAGTTTCAGTGTCTGCCAAAGATGGGACACGAAGATTTTCAGAATTACCCCAAACCGCCATCTACATAGCACGTTTTTAAATTTTCGATTTTCTAAAAAAACTACTAAAGATTTTGATTAAAATTAATTATTTCCTGTATCTCTTACGATGTTTCCTTGATCAGATATGAATTTCTAGTTCGTGAGTTCGTCGCTATGCGCCACAGTGACGAGGGATCAGCTCGTCGCCCACAGATGGCGCTGTAGGACAAAATCACAACTTTCGGACGCGAAATCGTGGAATTTTGCCCAGGAACCTTCTTCTTTCAAGGTATGGGTTTCTTAAGCGTGCAAATAAACAGTACTTAGGACCACCGGCTTTATTTCTTCCGAAGGAAGCCATACTAAGTGTTTTTGCTTCCGAAAATATCTATCATCCTCCGGCAGATATGAGCCTGCAATCTTATGTTTTAGAAGCTAGCATGGTAACCTCTATACCACGGAGGGCGAGGAAGAAGATGACATTACATAGCGACCGGCTCTTAAAAGATTTGACTACAACTTAAAGCATGATGTGTTCCGTTAATGCCGTTGTAGCTACAATAAAAAGTGCAACAATACCATGTTTACGTTTATTAATATGAACTAGATAGAAGAATAAGCATTTCCAAGAATAAGTTGAAGAAGAATGAGTGGTAGAGAAAATCATGTGAATGGAAACCTCAAGATTTTTAGAGTTTTCTTCATGAAGCGAAAGAGAATGCATTTTGGATTACTATGTTTAGCTAATAAATTTACACTTACGATGAATTTGGTCCTTGGGGTGGCAGATGTAGGGCATTCGCGAGCTTGTCAGTTGTCAAAATGCAGATTTATTGCAAAATATGGATTTTCAAGCTGGTTTTGCTACCATAAAATTGTCGTGGACCTCGGCTTGAATGTTAAAGTTGTGTATTATGATTCTATATGTTTGCTTTGTGTGAAATTTGTTAACCAAAAATATTGTCATTCACGGCAAGAGAATCGAATATGGAGGTTTAAATAAAAACAATAACTGTAGAATGACTGCCTCCGTGGTAGAATGGTCAGCGAGCGACGTCCCGAGTTCGATTCCCAGCTGGGACGGGGAATTTTTCTCGAACCAGAATTATTCTCTATCCCCCATATAGAGTCTGGAAGTAAGAACGCGAGAGTGAATGTGCGTGTGTTTAGTAATATAAAATTTATTAACCTAATGATCCGAACCTACAGTTTCACATATGACCATTGATGTTAAAGGGGGCTATGAAACAATTAAAATAATAATAATAATACCAATAATAATAAATAATAACAATAATAATAACTACTGTAGAATAACTCGGTGCTAGGGTGACCACCCGTCGCAATTTTTGGAGGAACAGCACTAGTCCGGAAATTTTGTTAATCTTTGCTGTATTATTTCTTTCTCTAAACACGTTATTATATTCCACTCAAAGATTCGATACCGAAATTTTATCGGAAATACATGTCTTGAGGACTCACGAATAAAACATTATTTTTTTAGAAAAAGCTCAGTGTGTACGTGGTGTGTATCTGTGGACAGCTTATTTAAAAAATAAATAAATAAACTAATGTATTCTATTCACATGACTTTCTCTAGCTGTTCCACATATAAAATATTCCTACAAACGTTTATTCTTTTATCTAATCATTTTAATCGAGATAACCATCAACAGAAATGGTCTTATTGCTTGCTCCCATGTGACTAGAAGGGAAATAAAGGAGTACATTAGCCTATCAGATATTTTAAAAGCTGGTAGCTATGTGAAACAATTGAAATTCGGTTGGCTTTGCATGGTCAGCAGTAAAATAAAGAGAGACGAAACGAAAGGTGTCTTCTCGTTTGAGAAAAGTTACTAGTTTATAATTGAAACCAGTAACAAGCAATATCTGAAAACGGTCCAATCTACAAGAAAAACGTTTATGACATAAGTTATGCGTTTTAACGAGATCTACATTTTTTGTCTATTTCTTACCGTGTACCAATAATGCAAAATCCGTTAAAAATTAATGCAAATAAACAGGTTTTCAGAGGCAATTCCCAGGAAATTCAAAATATACATTTTATTTGCCATGTAAATATCTTTATTATGCAATTTCTAATCGTGATTAAAAATACGAGCAGATTTTTACATTAATTTCAAAGAAAAGTCACACATCCACACCACTGTCAAAAGCGTATCTAATTAGATACACAGAAAATAACCAATATTGCTCCCTTACATGTACTTTGTACAATGTGTAGACAAGGTGTTGTATTGCACCCATAAATTCCATACCGAGATTTCAAAAAAAGTGTGAACGTGTCTGTCTACCAGTCTATCTATGTCTAAGCACATCATTGCTCAAAAACGAAGAGAATCTTAAGTACCAAAAACATTGTATTTAAGTTAAATATTTTCCAATATTAAGTATCGCACTGTTAGACCACTTGACTCTCACCTAGACGGCCCGGGTTCTATCCCAAGCGACCGCATTTGAGGTGGTGGACAAAGCGGCGCTAGGGCGGGTTTTCTCCGGGTTCTCCGATTTCCCCCCGACATCGCATTCCACCGGTGCTCCATCTTCATGAATCATCAGTGTCACCGCTGCGGTGTCATAAGCAGTTAAAGCTAGCGTTAAACACTACCAAAAAAAAACAACAAGATTTTCGGAAAAATACCCCCCCCCCCACTTAAACTACCCTGTACACGGAAAAAAATTAAAAAAAATTGTTTTTCTCACACACACACACACACACACACACAAAAAGACATTCTTCTAAAAATACTGTTTTTGGATTCAGAGAATCTCAAAACATGTATTACCGGTGAAATCTTGGTATGAATTTATGGGTGCAATACAACACTTTCTCTGTACACCATGTATATAGCACAGAATTTCTTCTCACATGAAACTAAACTCACCCGCTATTGTTAATATGTGTTTTAACGAGATCTACAATTTCCTATGGTAAGGTTTAGCCTTATCACGATTTACAATTGATGCAAAAATTATAAAAATTCATCCAGAATAAAGAGGTCTTCAGAGGCCATTTTCAGAAAATTCATGATATACAAGGTGTTTGTGATGTAAATATTTTTAATATACGACATTTTAATCAAAATCGTTAGAACCATTTTGGAGAAAATGAACATTTTCGAAAATTTTTCCATATAAAGGGTAGTTTAGTGGCGGGGGAGTTTCTTGAAATCTTCGTTTTTGAGTTATGCTGTCCACAAACACACACACCTTAAAATAAGAACTGAAGCTTTCCTAGCGACGTATTAATTCAAAATCTTCTCGGGCTTCTAGCCAGGTAAAAACTTGGCTTGACACCCAGCCAAGTTTTTACCTGCCCAGAAGCCCAAGAAGATTTTGAATTACAGACACCTTTTCTAATTTTTTTTTTTTTTTTGGAACCAGAGTACGTCAAACATATATTTCTGGTGAAATCTCGGTATGGAATTTTGGGTGAAATACGATACCTTCTCTATCCACTATATACATTGTACATGCGGGCTAGAGAAAGTAAAAACAACTCTAAGAATGAAGAAGATCTCACTCAAAGAACATTGTAAGCCATTGTTCATGAAAAGCAGGATCCTGACTGTGATAAATGTCATGTTTGTTATATTAAAAAGAAGTTTAATACGGCCATATTTGTTCATAGATCAGAAATCCATTACTGCAATACCAGAGTCATTTTATGTTTGATTTTCCTTACAGTAGGTCAAGTAAATGTCAAAACAGCTTCCCAACCATCAATCTTCTTACACTGTTTTATTAGCTCAGTATAAATAGTAAACTTTAGCATTTCAGCCATTTAAGAGAATTCTAGGTGGATACCGAGATTTCACCAGAAATACTCTTTTAGGGTTCTCTGCAACACATTATTGTTAAAAAGCTTATGCTTCTATTTACTTCGTGCTAATCATGAAAAATTAGCAGAAATAGTCCTATTACTTGCTTCCTTGTAAGTAGAAGCGAAATAAGGGAGTACCATAGGTTAAAGATACAGTCAAAAGCTGGTCGTAGGTGACTGAAGTTCCTTTGTTTGTATGGATACGAGTTGACACATTCCTGTATGAGAAAAGTATAAGCTGAAACCAAAAACAAAGAATATCTCAAAAACGATCAATTCCACAAAAAATTATATAACATAAATTGTTGTTTTAACGTGCCCTACATTTTTCATGTGGTACGCTTTTGTCCATCTCTTACGGTTTAACAGTTATGCAACATTTCTTAAAATTTGTCTAGAATAAAGTGATCTTCAGAGGCTATTCCCAGAAAATTCAAGATATGTATTTTATTTGTCAGGTAAATATCTCTAATATACGATATTTTAATCAAAATCGTTAGAGCCATTTTTGAGAAAATCAAAATTTTCGAAAAAAGTTTCATGTAAAGGGTAGTTGGTGGTAGAGGGATTTTCTTGGAAATCTTCGTGTCGCATCCTTGGGAGATATCAAACTTAAACACCAAGTTTGGTATTTGACGGTCTTGTCGTTTTTGAGCTATGCTGCCCACACACACACACGGCCATTTTTACTTTCTCTATACGTACTATGTACATAGTGTATAGAGAAGGTATTGTAATGCACCCAAAAATTCCATACTGAGATTTCACCGGAAATACATGTTTTGAGACCTGAATAAAAAAAAAAAAAGCATTTTTAGAAACATGTCTGTATGTGTGTGTGTGTCTGTGGGTGTCTGTGGGCAGCATAGCTCAAAAACGAAAAGTCGGTTAAAAACCAAACTTGGTATTTAAGTTTGCTATATTCTAAGGATGCGACACGAAGATTTTCAAGAAAATTCCCCCACCCCCAACTACCTTTTACATGGAACTTTTTTCGAAAATTTTTATTTTCTTAAAAATGGCTCTAACGATTTTGATTAAAATATCGTATATTAAAGATATTTGCCTGACAAATAAAATGTATATCTTGAATTTTCTGGGAATAACCGCAGAAGACTGCTTTCTTCTGGATGAATTTACTGAATTTTGCATAACTACTAAACTGTAAGAAATGTACAAAAACTTAACACAGAAAAAATGTAGAGCACGTTATAACACACAATTTATGTTGTATACCTTTTTTTGGTTGAGTTGATCGTTTTTGAAATATTGCTTGTTTTTGGTTTCAGGTTATAAAACTTTATACTTTTCTCATACAGGAATTTGCCAACTCGTGTCCATACAAACAAACGAACTTCAGTCACATAGCAACCAGCTTTTGGCTTTCACTTTAACCTACGCTACCCCCTTATTTCGCTTCTACTTACAATAAAGCAAGAAAAAAAGAGTATTTCTGTTAATTGTTCTCGATTACCATGAAGTAAATAAGTGAATAAGCTTATTAACATTAATTTGTTACAGAGATGTAGAGAAACTCATGTGAATGGAACTAATCAGATTCTTTTGGATTTAGGGGGACCCAAAACATATATTTCCGGTGAAATCTCGATATCGAATTTTTGGGTACATTACAATATTTTCTGTATAGACTATGCACGTAGTACGTATAGAGAAAGTAAAACATCTGATAGGATACATTCAAATGACTTTCTCTACATCGCTGAAACAAATTATTATAAAAAAGCTTTTTCTTCTATTTATTTTCTCATACAGGAATTTGTCAACTCCTGTCCATACAAACAAAGGAACTTCAGTCACTTAGCAACCAACTTTTGACTATCACTTTAACCTATGGTACTTCCCTATTTCGGTTCTACTTACAAGGAAGCAAGTAATAATTTTTTTTTTTTTTTTTTTACTTGATTAGCATGAAGTAAATAAAAGCATAAGCCTTTTAACAATAATTTGTTGCAGAGATGTAAAGAAAGTCATGTGAATGGATCACATCAGATTTTTTAAAATTCTGTTTTATTTTACGTCGCTTTAATAAGAAGCTTGTCAGATCGTGACGTAACTGTTCGTTAAGGTGCCTCTTTAATGGTATGTGTGGATAGTAGCCTTTTAAAGAATGTCAATCAATCTAGGTACACTACATCTGTAGTCAGATAGCAAAGGGCAATTAGGCTTTTAAGGCTATACTCACCAGTTAGCTCCATGACAAGCAAATGGGGTTAGGGATACCATCCAATCTATTGCTACATTATCTATCTTATCTACTCATATCTCTCTATTTATCTATGTATCTATCTGTCTATCTATCTATAAATGAATTACCGAAATGTATGTACGCGTATCACTTCCGAATAAGTGCATAAAATTGAATATTTTTTTGTTGTGTTCGTTATTGTCACGACAAGGTTTGTGTAAAATAAAATGTTTAAAAATCGTGCGGGAAAGTTTTTAAAGTCTCATAATATGAATCAGCATGCACTGCCAAGGGAACGCAATCGGTTAATGGCCGCCAGATGGCAGTGATACCACGTTATTTGTTGCTAAATGGCAGTAATAATGCTCTGTTTTTCCTCCCCATTCAATGTTCAGGTAATGCAGCAGTTTATCGAGACAATGACGCAACGCAGCAGTGAATTTCAAATACATTTTTATGTATTAACTGTCCTTTCTTTACAAGCTTTCCTGGCGACGAACACCTAGAGTACTTGTTTATTTGAGCTAGATGGCCGTAGTATTTTTCTTCTCCATTCAATGCTAAGGGAATGCACCCGGTTATGGAATCAGTGACGCAAGATAATAGTGAAAATCAAATACATTTCTTATGAATTAACTATCTTCCCTTGGACACATCGATTAAATAAAGAAATAAAAACGTACTTGTTTCACGGATAAAGTATATTTTTGTTGTAATTCTTTAAAATGAACAAATTATGGATTATGCACATAACCAAGAATCCTTCTTGGAATCTGAAAAAAGTGGAGAAATGACGGGACCCGGATAGTAAACCATTTGAGGTTAACTTCCAAGTGCAAATGTTGCTTATTTGAGGTTATGTGGCACATGAGCTAGCTAAAGGTGATTTCATCAGAACATGAAGATATCCTCGAACACCATCACACTGCAATTGCGGTGCTCTTTTTACATTTGATCAAGTAATATTTTGGGCTAAATGGTGAAATTTAATGCACAAAACTATCATCAAATAAAAGCATGTCAATTATCAACCAAATCTACTTGCTCTTTAGTTTGTCATTGTTAGCCTTAAAATGGCCGTTTTGATATAGAAGAAAATAAAGAAAGAGAGGTAGGAGTAAAGGAAATAAAGAGATTCGGAAGAAGCATGAATGCTACTTTGTGACTTTCTCCTTAATGTAATTCATTGCTTATTTCAGCGTTTATCCGCCACACTATATAAGCCCTGCTATGTCAGTTTTTACTTTCTGTACATGTACTGTGTACATAGTGTATGGAGAAGGTATTGCATTCCACCCAAAAATTTGATACCGAGATGTCACCGGAAATACACGTTTTGGATCCCCCTGAATCCAAAAAAAGCATTATTGGAAAAAGGTCTGTGTGCCTGTGGACAGCATAGCTTAAAAATGAAGAGACCGTAGAATACCAAACTTGGTATTTAAGTTTGGTATCTTGCGACACGAAGATTTTCAAGAAAGTCGCCCCACCCCAACTACCCTTTACATGCAACTTTTTTCGAAAGTTTTGATTTATTAAAAAACGGTTGTAACGATTTTGATTAAAATGGCTGCTATGGGATTAAAATCCGCTTCTTTGCGTGGCCAGGAGTTGATAAGTATTCGTATGAGAAAGTATAAGTATAAAAACTGAAACCAATAACAAGAAATATCTCGAAAACGGCCAGTTCCACGAAACAAATGTATGTCATAAATTGTGATTTTTAAGGAGATCTACACTTTTTGTGTAGTCAATTTTGTCTATCTCTTGCGTTTTAACAGTTATGCAAAATTCAATAAAAAGTATCTACAATAAAGTCGTCTTCAGAGGCTGTTCCCAGAAAATTCAAGATATACATTTCATTTGTCAGGTAAATATCGTTAATATACGATATTTTAATCAAATGTGTTAATCATTTTTGAGAAAATCACAATTTTCGAAAATTTTTCCATGGAAACGGTAGATGGGGGTGGGTGGATTTTCTTGAAAATCTTCGTGTTGTATCCTTGGAAGATACCAAACTTAAATACCAAGTTTGGTATTTCAACGTGCTTTTCGTCCACACACAAACAAACTTACTACACAAGAAATGTAGATCTTATTAAAGTACACAATTTATTATATATACATTTTTATTGAGTTAACCGTTTTCGAAATATTTCGGATTATTAATTTCAATTTTAGAATATTTCTCAAACGGAAAGACATCTTTCTTCTCGTTTCTCGTTTGTTTACTCCAGGATAAAAAAGAGATTGGAATTTCAATTGTATCACATAGCAACAGGCTTTTAAAGGAGAGACTATCGCTTTAGCCTGTGCATTTTCTTATTTCCCTTCTACTTACAAAGAAGCTAGTAAAAGTCTAATTCTGCTTATGTTTATCTTCATCAGCATGATGTAGCTAACAAATTAAAAGGTTTGTTTACCGAACAGTTAGACATAATGTGTATGGAACACATTAAATTTTTACTTTCTCTACACGTACTATGTACATAGTGTATAGAGAAGGTATTGCACTCCACCCAAAAATTCGATACCGAGATTTCACCGGAAATATATGTTTTAGGGTCCCCTGTATAAAAAAAATTCAGAAAAAGGTCTGTGAACACGATAACTCAAAACGAAAAGTCGGTAAAATACCAAAGATTTTGAGAAAAATCCCTCCCCCAAACTACCCTTTACATGGAACTTTTTTCTATAAGTTTTATTTTCTCAAAAATGGCTGTGACGATTTTGATTAAAATATATTATATTAAAGATATTTACCTGACAAATAAATTGAATTTTCTGGAAATAGCCTCTAAAGACTACTTTATTCTGGATGAATTTTAAGGAATTTTGCATAACTACTAAACCGTAAGAGATGGACAAAAACTTACCACACAAAAAACGTAAAGTACGTTAAAACACACAATTATGTTACATACATTTTTTCGTGGAGTTGATGCTTTTTGAGATATTCCTTGTGTTTTGGTTTCAGCTTCGAAACACATACAGGAATGTGTCAACTCCTGTCCATACCAACAAAGGAACTTCAGTCACATAGCAACCAGCTTTTGACTTTCACTTTAACCTATGGTACTCCCTTATTTTGCTTCTACTTACAAGGAAGCAAGTGATAAGACTATTTCTGCTAATTTTTTCTCGATTAGTATGATATAGATAGAAGAATAAGATTTTTAACAAGGATTTGTTACAGAGAAGTAGAGAAAGTCATGTGAATGGAACACATCAGATTTTCTTTTTTTAAGGACTTATTGAAGGCATACATTGTCTTTTATTTATTATGGTGATAATGCTTCAAAGGATTTTAAAGCAGCGAAACAGTTATTTAAGTTTAGATAAACTGGAGATAAAACTTGTCTCTCAGACTGTTTGTTAGGACCACAGAGCAAGCCAGGGTTTATGATTTAAATTCCTAATGAGCTGTGATTGATTAAATTGGCAAGACTGGCTTCCTCTTCAACTGTTATTCGTATTAAAATCAATAAGTACTTACCGGGTTGTAATTTCCAACTCTATTCTAGGCAAAGCTCATTTCAAGCATTTAACAGAGGCAATCACTGCTTCTATTGTGCTTGTATACTGTGGTGTATTACTGTCTCTACACGTACTATGCACATAGTGTATAGAGTAGGTATTGAATTCCACCCAAACATTTCGCATCTTCAGAAAAGTTCCGTGTGTGCGTGTGTCTGTGGACAGCATAGCTCAAAAACGAAAAGACCGTCGAATACTAAACTTAGTATTTAAGTTCAGTATCCTCCAAGGATGCGACATGAAGATTTTCAAGAAAATCTCCCCACCCCAACTATCCCTTACATGGAACTTTTTTTCGAAAATTTTGATTTTCTTAAAAATGGCTCTAACGATTTTGAATAACATACCGTAGATTAAAGATATTTATCTGACAAATAAAAAGTACATCTGCATTTTCTGGAAATAGCCTCTGAAGACTACTTTATTCTGGATGCATTTTGTATAACTGCTAAACCGTAACAGATGGACAAAAACTTACCACACAAAAAATGTAGAGCACGTTAAAACACACAATTTATATTATATACACTTTTTTCGTGGAGTTCGTCGTTTTTGTGACATTCCTTATTTTTGGTTTCTGCTATGAAAAACGTATACTTTTCTCATGCAGGAACTTGTCAACTCCTATCCATATAGACAAAGGAACTTCATTGACATAGCAACCAGCTTTTGACTATCACTTTAACCTACAGTTGTCCCTTATTTCGCTTCTACTTACAAGGAAGCGAGTAATTAGACTATTTCTGCTATTTTTTTCTGATTAGCAGAAAGTAAATAAAAGTATAAGCTTTTTAAGAATAATTTGTTGCAGGGATATGGAGAAAGTCATGTGAATGGTACACATCAGATTTTTTTTTTCAATGTGTCTATATTTATAACTTTAAAGAAACGGAAGCTTCTGTAGGAGCAATGATGTTGTGCATTTAAAAAAAATCAGATGTGTTCCATTCACATGACTTTCTCTACATCTTGGTAACAAATTATTGTTAATAAGCTTATTCTTCTACCTACTTCATGCTAATCGAGATAAATACTAACAGAATATGTCGCATTACTTGCTGAATTGTAGTAGAAAGGAAATAAGGGAATGCACTAAGCTAAAGCGATAGTCAAATCTTTTAAAAGCTGGTTGCTATGTGATTGAAATTCGTTTCTTTGCACTGCAAGAAGTTGACAAATTCTCTGCATGAGAAAAGTGTTTTAAAATTGAAACCAATTACAAGGAATGTCTTGGAAATGGTGAACTCCACGAAAAAAATGTTATATGGCATAAACTGTGTGTTTTAACGAGATATACCTTGTTTGTTCAGTAAGTTTTTATCTATCCCTTATGCTTTAACATTAACAAAGTTCAGTAAAATTCATCCAGAATGAAGGGGTCTTCAAAAGCTATTCTCAGAAAATTCAAGATAAGCATTTTATTTGCCATGTTAACACGTTTAATACACGGTATTTCAATCAAAAGCGTTAGAGCCATTTTTGAGAAAATTAAAATTTTCAAAAAATTTCCATGTGAGGGGTATTTTGGGGTGGGAGTAGTTTCTTGAAAATCTTCGTAACGCATCCATGGAAGATATTAAATACCAAATTTGGTATGTAACGGTCTTTTTGTTTTTGAGCTACACTGTCCGCGCGCGCGCGCTCACACACACACACACAGACACTTATTTTTTTTCTAAAAAAAACTATTTTTGGATTCAGGGGGTCCAAAAACATGTTTCCGGTGAAATCTCGGTATGGAATTTTTGGGTGCAATACAATACCTTCTCTATACACCATGTACATAACACGTGTAGAGAAAGTAAAAAAAAAAGAATCAGGGGACCTCAAAACATTTCCGGTGAAATCTCGGTACCTAATTTTGAGTGCAATGCAATACCTTCTCTATACACTATGCACATAATACGTGTAGAGAAAGTAAAAAAGTGTGTTTTTATGCAGGGGACCTCAAAGCATATTCGGTGAGATCTCGGTATCTAATTTTTGGTGCAATGCAATAACTTCTCTATACATTATGCACACAGTACGTGTAGAGAAAGTAAAGCTTAACTGTCTTTATCTCGAGGAAATCGAAAGAGAGAGATCATATTGCTGTGCCAGAACATATTTTCCCGTTCTTTAAGGTTTTCATTGTTTAAGACATCAACACCTATTTCACCATATTCTCTGCACAACTGATGCCAATGTTCCAAGCCCTACGCTAGGAGGTCTGGTGCTCCTTTTCTGTAGAGATTTTATTTTTTCCGCAGTTTCCTAATTGTACTGTATTATTCAATGAGTACTCTGATTACTTCTTGCGACCGTAATCTCTGCACGTGTGTGAGCGGCTTCAGAAATCTAGCTGATTGTTGCCATGCATTGTTACGACTGAGGTGGTTTGCATGTGCGACTGCTTCTAGAAATTTCTTGCTACGTCATCGACAGGCATAAAACTGAGAGAACGGACCCCGCAGAGAGTTCAGTTCAGTTTCAACTGGGAGTGCACAGCGTGCAGTAGTTGAGTCAGTCGACGGGAAATTCGAAGCGTATAACAGTAGTCGCCGCTGCGAACATCGAAAGGAGATGTCGAACATTTTAGAATTAAGGTTCGAATTACAACATACACCGTACTCATCAGATTTGACTCCTGGTGACTTTTGTTTATTTTGTTTTTAATTTTTCATTTGTATAGCCCCCTTTAACATCAATGCTCCTATCGGGGACTTGAAACTGTAGGTTCAAAACACTTAAGTTAATAAACTTTATATTACTAAACACACGCACATTCACTCTCACATTCTTACTTCCAGTCTCTATATGGGGGATAGGGAAACATTCTGGCTAAAGAAAAATTCCCCGCCCCAGCCGGGAATCGATCCCGGGACCTCCAGTTAAGAAGTCAGCTCGCTTACCACTCGATCACGGAAGCAGCCAACGTGCCTTTTCTTTATTGGCAAACTTGAAAAAGTGGTTCGGCGGAAAACGATTCACGTGTAACGAAGAGCTCAGAGTCTATACGATAGAATTGTTGGGAAATCATCGAATACATTTATTTGTGAACAAAGTTTCATTTGTAATGATTGGTAGAAATAAAGAATTGTTCGAGTAATAAAGCAAAATTTTACTTTCTGTACACGTACTATGTACATGGTGTATAGAGAATGTATTGTAATGCACCCAAAAATTCAATACCGAGACTTCACCGGAAATACATATTTTAGGTCCCCCTGAATAATAAAAAAAAAATAATCTGGTGTGTTACGCTCACATGACTTTCTCTAGCTGCTCTACAAACCTCCTACAAATTTTTATTGTTCTTTAAACACAATGCTAATCAAGATAAATGTTAGCAGAATGTTATTACTTAGTTCCTTATAAGTAGAAGGGAATAAGGGAATGTGCTATACTACAGCGATTGTCAAATGTTTTAAAAGCTATCACGTCTTTGGTTGGCCAGGAGTAGAACAAAAGAAAAACTGACACTTCCTGTCTGAGAAAAATTCAAGTACTTCACAATTAAAACCAATAACAAAGAACATCTCGAAAACGGTTACCTCCACAACAAATCCGCAAAGGACAAATTGTGCGTTTGGTCGTGATGTACATTTTTTGTGTAGTGAGTTTTTTTCTCTCTCTTACGGTTTAACAGTCACGCAAAATTCGGCAAAATCCATCCAGAATAAAGAGGTCTTCAGAGTCTATTCCCAAAAATTCGAGATATACATTTTATTTCGGACATAAATAGCTTTAATATACGGAATTTTAATCAAAATCGTTAGAGCCATTTTTAAAAAATAATCGAAATTTTTCCATGTAAAGGGTAGTTTGTGGTGGGGGGATTTTTTTGAAAATCTTCTTGTCGCATCCTTGGAAGATATCAAACCTAAATACCAAGTTTGTTATTTAACGGTCTTTTCGTTTTGGGGCTATGGTATCCACAGACACACACACGAACCGTTTTTACTTTCTCCATACGCACTATGTACATAGTGTATAGAGAAAGTATTGCACTCCACCAAAAAATTCGATACCGAGATTTCACCGGAAATATATGTTTTAGGGTCCCCAATATAAAAAAAAAGCATTTTCACAAAAAGGTCCGTGTGTGTGTGTGTGTGTGTGTGTGTGCGTGTGTGTCTCCGTGTGTCTGTGAACACGATAACTCAAACACGAAAAATCGGTAAAATACCAAACTTGGTATTTAAGTTTAGTATCTTCCAGGGATGCGACACGAAGATTTTGAGAAAAATCCCCCCACCCCCAACTACCTTTTACATGGAACTTTTTTCGAAAATTTTGATTTTCTCAAAAATGGCTCTAACGATTTTGATTATAATTTCGTATATTAAACATATTTACCTGAAAAATAAAATGTATATTTTGAATTTTCTGGGAATAGCCTCTGAAGAGTAGTTTATTCTGAATGAATTTTACTAAATTTTGAATAACTGCTAAACCGTAAGACAAGGACAAAAACTTACTGCACAAAAATCACACAATTTATGTTATATACCTTTTTTTCGTGGAGTTCGTCATTTTTGTGACATTCCTTATTTTTGGTTTCTGCTATGAAAAACGTATACTTTTCTCATACAGGAACTTATCAACTCCTATCCATATAGACAAAGGAACTTTATTGACATAGCAACCAGCTTTTGACTATCACTTTAACCTACGGTTGTCCCGTATGTCGCTTCTACTTACAAGTAAGCAAGTAATAAGACTATTTCTGCTATTTTTTTTCTGATTAGCAGAACGTAAATAAAAGTATAAGCTTTTTAAGAATAATTTGTTGCAGGGATATGGAGAAAGTCATGTGAATGGTACACATCAGATTTTTTAAAAATGTTTCTTTCGGACTCATGGGACCCCAAAACATATATTTCCGGTGAAATCTCGATATCGAATTTTTGGGTGCATTACAATGCCTTCTCTATCCCTATGTGTATTGTACATATGGGGCTAGAAAAAAAAAAATCATTTTTAGCAAAATGTCCGTGTGTGTGTCTGTGGGCAGCATAGCTCAAAAACGAAAAGACCATTAAATACCAAACTCGGTATTTAAGTTTAGTATCTTTCAGGGATGCGACACGAAGATTTTGAGAAAAATCCCCCCACCCCTAACTACTCTTTGTATGGAACTTTTTTCGAAAATTTTTATTCTTTTCAAAAATGGTTCTCACGATTAATATATAATTAAAATATCGTACATTAAAGATATTTACCTGACAAACAGCTCTGTACCTTCCAATCGCGTCGCTAAGGCAAGCTCTATACATCGATAAACACCCCCGCATTCTCCATGTTACGTGTATCGCCCACATTTCCAACCTGCTGAATGTTGACATGGTCTCTAAACTTTCTATCTACGCAGAAAATTGACCCTATCGGATTCTCTACTCCTACACATACAGGTTGATTCCAAAATAGTTTTACAAAGTTGGGGGACAGGTTCCTTTACATCTCTGTAACCCATTATTGTTAAAAAGTTTATACTTCTATTTACTTCATGCTAATCGACAAAAAAATTAGCAGAAATAGTGTTATAACTTGTTTCCTTGTAAGTAGAAGGGAAATAAGGGAGTAGCATAGGTTAAAGCGATAGTCAAAAGCTGGTTGCTATATGACTGAAGTTCCTTTGTTTGTATGGACAGGAGTTGACAAATTCCTGTATGAGAAAAGTTAAGTTTTTTCGAACCTGAGGACAAAAACAAGGAATATCTCAAAAACGATCAACTGCACGAAAAAAATGTGAAGAACATAAATTATGTGTTTTAATATGCTCTACATGCTTTGTATTGTAAGTTTTTGTCTATCTCTTACGGTTTAGCAGTTATGCAAAATTCCGTAAAATTCACTCAGAATAAAGTAGTCTTCAGAAAATTCAAAATATACATTTTATTTGTCAGGTAAATATCTTTAATATACGATATTTTAATCAAAATCGTTACAGCCATTTTTAAAAAAAAATCCAAATTTTCGAATTTTTTTCCATGTAAAGAGTTGTTGGGGTGGGGATTTACTTGAAAATCTTCGTGTCGTATCCTTGGACGATATCAAAAACTTTTTGGGTGCATTACAATACCTTCTTTATACACTATGTACATAGTACGTGTAGAGAAAGTAAAAAGTATATGTTACGAATAATGTGTTTTAAAGAGGCCTCGTTTTTTTGTGAAGTAAGTTTTTGTCTACTTATTACGGTAAACAAGTTACGCACAATTTATTCCAACAAATAATAGGAATCATAGGCTATTTCCAAAAAAATCAAAATATACATTTATGATGTAAATGTCATTAATATACTGCATTTTTATCGTTACAGCCATTTTTGAGAAAAACAAAAATGTTCAAACATTTTTCCATGTAAAGGCTAGTTTGAGGTGAGGGATTTTCATCAAAATCTTCGTGTCGCATCCAATACATGTTTTGGGTCGCTCTGAATCAAAAAAAAAAAAAATATTGTGAGAAACAGGTCCGTGTGTGTGTGTGTGTGTGTGTGTGTGTGTGTGTGTGTGTGTGTGTGTGTGTGTGTGTGTCTGTGTCTGTGGTAGCTCAAAAACGAAAATACCAAACTTGGTATTTAAGTCTGATATCTTCCAAGGATGCGACACGAAGATTTTAAAGAAAATCACCCCACCCCAACTACCCTTTACATGAAACATTTTTCGAAATTGTTTATTTTTTTTAAAAATACCTAACGATTTTGATTAGAATATCGTATATTAAAGATATTTACTTGACAAATTAAATGTATATCTTGAATTTTCTGGGATAGCCTCTGAAGACTACTTTATTCTGGATGAATTTTGAGGAATTTTGCATAACTGCTAAACCGTAACAGATGGACAAAAACTTACGTCACAAAAAATGTAAAGCACGTTAAAACACACAATTTATGTTATCTACATTTTTTTCGTGGAGTTGGTCGCTTTTGAGATGCCTTGTTTTTGGTTTCAGCTTTAAAAAACGTATACTTTTCTCATACACGAATTTGTCAACTCGTGTTCATACAAACAAAATGAACTTCGGTCAGATAGCAACCTATTTTTGGCTCTACTTTAACTTATGTTACTCCCTTATTTCGCTTCTACTTGCAAGGAAGCAAGTAATAAGACTATTTCTGCTAACTTTTTCTCGATTGAAGTACATATTAGCATAAGCTTTTTTACAATACTTTGTTGCAGAGAAGTAGAGAAAGTCATGTGAATGGAACAATAATAATACTATTTCTGCTAATTTTTCTCGATTGGATGAAGTAAATATTAGCATAAGCTTTTTAACAATGTTTTAGTGGAGAGATGTAGAGAAAGTCATGTGAATGGAACACGTCAGATGTTTTCTTGTACAGTTGACATTTTTGGAGATATTCCTTTGTTATTGGTTTCAATTTTAAAGTACCTAACGTTTTTGCCGAGTTCGAAAAAGGTATTTTTAGAAAAAGGTCCGTGTATATGTGTGTGCCTGGACAGTATAACTCAAAATCGAAAAGTCAGGTAAATACCAAACTAGGTATAAAAGGAACATTTTTAGTAAAAGGTACGCGCGCGCTTGTGTGTGTACACGAAAACTCAAAAAGGAAGAATCCGTAAAATGCCAAACTTGGAATTTAAGTTAGGTATCTTCCAAGGATGCGACTTGGGAATAGCCTCGGAAGACCTCTTTATTTGGATGAATTTTGCTGGATTTTGCATAACTAGTAAACCGTAAGGGATAGACAAAAACTTACTGCACAAAAAGTGTAGATCTCGTTAAAAGACACAATTTATGTCAAACACTATTTTTCCTCGTGGAGTTGACCATTTTTTAGATATTCCTTTTTATTATTTTCAGTTTTAAAATACTTATATGGGAATTTGTCAACTCCTGGGAATGCAAAGAAACTTATTTCAACCACATGGTAACCAGCTTCTAAAAGTTTTGATTATAGTTTTAGTCTAGTGTGTTTCCTTATTTCCTTCTGCTCGCATGAAAGCATTTCTGTTAGTGTTTATCTCGATCAGCATAGTGTAGATAGAAGAATAAGCTTTTTTACAATAACTTGTTACAGAGATGTAGAGAAAGTATGTGAATGGAACACGTCAGATATTTTGAAGTCTATTTTGCGAGATTCTAATAGGATATCTTGGCAATCGTGCTTGGATTTGTAGAGAAGGAACCGGAAGAAGAACATTTGTTAAGTTTACTTGCAGCTGATGGAGAGCATATTTGAAACTTCAGCGGCAGGGATGCCAAATTTATGAACACGAACGTCGCTAGGTGACACGCAAACATGTTTTCGGTGACACGACAAGTGAATGTGTTAAATTATTTGTTGTACCTTCTATTCTTATACTTGGGATATTCTGTTGAATGTGCTAAGTGCTGTTGCCTTGCCATACTTCCAATGACGGAACATTCCAGGTTCAAACTGAGCCTCGGATTTTACCCATTTTACTTTCTCTAGCCCTTATGCACGAGGACCGTTTTTTTTTTCAACCTCCGATAGGCTATAAATAATACAAGTTCATAAAAAACAATTATTTTATTACTAAAAGTTTTTTACACTTATGGTTACTTTTAAACATAATCACCGAAAATATTGACATTTATCGTGCACCAGCTTTGCAATACCCGCTTCAAAAAATGTTGTCCCCAATGATTTCAAATGAGCATTGACGTTGTTTTGAGGATCTTCGTTGGTTTGAAAGTGCTGCCCTACTAACCACGTCTTCAGTTCAGGTAAAAGGTGAAAATCGCTGGGTGTCAGGTCAGGACTGTACGGCGGATGAACGAAAATGTCCTATTGAAATTGTTCAAGGAGCCGATGGGTTGTGTGGACGAGCGTTGTTATGGATCAACACAATTCCTGACGACAGCATTCCTCTTAGTTTGTTTTGAGTGGCTCTCCGCAAACATCGTAAAATACGAAGATCTTCAAAACAACGTCAATGCTCATTTAAAATTATTGGCGGTAATATTTTTTGAAGCGGGTATTGCAAAGCTTGTGCGCAGGTACGATAAATGTCTGAATCTTTTCGGTGATTATGTTGAAAAGTAACCATAAGTGTACAAAACTTTTAGTAATAAAATAAATGTTTTCTATCAACTTGTCTTTTATTTATAGCCTATCGGAGGTTGAAAAAAACGGCTCTCATACAATGTGCATAGTGGATAGAGAAGGTATTGTATTCCACCCAAAAGTCCATACCGATATTTCACCAGAAATACATGTTTTAGGACCCCCCCCCGAGTCCGAGTTTTTTTTTTTTTTTAGAAAAAGATCCGTATGTGTGTGTTTATGGACAGCATAGCTCAAAAACAAAAAGTAGATATTTAAATTCAGTATCTCACAAGGATGTATGACAAAGATTTTCAAGAAAATCCCCAAACCCCAACTACCGTTTACATGGAAACATTTTCGAAAATGTTGATTTCCTCAGACGGCTCTAACGATTTTGATTAAAATATCGTATATTAAAGATATTTACATAACAAATAAAATATATGTCTTGAATTTTCTGGGAATAAGACCACTTTATTCTGGATTAATTTTGCATAACTGGTAAACCGTAAGAGATAGACAGAAACTTACTGTACAAAAAATGTAGAGCTCGTAAAACACACAATTTAATTTAAGAACTGAAGTTTTCATAACAACGTATTAACTCGTAAGTGTTCCCAGACTTTTAGTCAGGTAAGTTGATGGATTGAGTAACGTTTCGAAGAAGATGATGATGTACATCATTTTCGAAATGTTGATAAGATGCACATGTGATGCATCATGGTGCCTCGTAAAGGGAGAACCAGAACAGGATATAAGGTGGTCACTGCCCTCTTAGACTTGTACATCGTCCCCCAAATCTGTTCATGAAATGTCCCACTCTATCCTTTGGCTCTGATAGGTGGAACTGGGTAACTCCATAGTCTAGTAAACAACGCAGCATGGCTTTGTGCCAGATTAATGGACAAGCCAGAGTATCTTAAGTACTTCTGAGAAATTCCTAGTTATGGCTTTCAATTTTAAACAACATTTCAAGCCACCATCAAGCCATACATGTCAGTGTAATATAGACCTAAGACATGTATATTTGTGTGAACAGGAACGATGGCAGCAAGGTTGATATTCTCCGTGGTGATCTTCATCACCTGTATGGTGTGCTACTATAACAGTTTACAATGTGGCTTCGTGTTTGATGACATCAGTGCCATCAAGGACAACAGAGATCTCCGACCTCATATGCCACTCAAGAATATCTTCTTCAACGATTTCTGGGGAACCCCAATACACAAAGTGAGTACATTATGTATGTAGTTCATATCCATGGCTAAGAAAGAACCATGTTATCTAAACAAGACAGTATTAACAATCAGTTATGGCAATCTAAAATATTTACA
This sequence comes from Hymenopus coronatus, assembly GCA_030762935.1. Classification (NCBI taxonomy): domain Eukaryota; kingdom Metazoa; phylum Arthropoda; class Insecta; order Mantodea; family Hymenopodidae; genus Hymenopus; species Hymenopus coronatus. The sequence continues at coordinate 20,203,874 of CM060881.1, read as the reverse complement.
ATTCAAAACATTCTCATGCCCTGAGAATTCTACAAGAGATTGTGATTAAGGCCTATGTTATTGATCAAATAGATATGATAAAACATTTTACTGTGTAATATAGCATCTTTGACCACATCTAGCTTCTGTGATAAGAAAATAAAATGGCAGACATTACACATGCTCAGTGGTTACAGCCAAACTGCTCATTTCTGTTTATGAATCACATGAAATGCTGTAAATTCAAAAACTAATTATTAAAACAGAAACGAAACACTGGAAATATATAAAAGCATAGCAGAAGCCATTAATGAAGTACATGAAGGATATATGGCAATTGATGTGAGGAAATAATTAAATGGTTTTGGAAGCCAATATTTAGAAGAACAAAATGAAAGTTATTATGACAATCATTAATTATTATTTTTGATGCTGTCTTTGTTATTAATACTTGTGAATATCTCTTTAAGAAATGGACTTATTAATGTTAAGTTTTAGGTTAGGTTATACAAAAATGTTGCAGATGAATGTAATAGAAAGTAAATAAATATTATAATGACACAGCTCACGTCCTGAACAGAACAAAATAGGCACCATTGCTGCAGCTATGCTATTAACATTAGGTTATTCTTTTTAAAACTATTATAACACTCAACAGCTTAAATGTCCCCATAACATGTAATCAAAGGCTTTATCACATTCTATAACACAGAAATGCGTTAGTGTAGTATAGGCCTAAGCAAGTAGATGTGATGATGATGATGATGATAATGATGATGCAGAAATTATTTATGATAGGTGGTAGAATTTTGATCATTTCGGAAAAATTCTATTGTCACTGGAAAAATATTCAGGAAAGGAATACTTTCAAGCATAGTACTTGTTTGAAGTTTAATGAATATGTTACATAAGTATTACACATTTAAAATTGTAAATGTAACATAAGAGAAGCTTACACAATTTAGAACAATTGATTGAAAATGTTCTAATCATTGATATCTTCCTCATAAAATCACTTTTCCCAATACTACCAAAAATAACATTTTTAGTAACAAATCCAGACATCTTTCCCTATTGGTTGCGCTCTGAAATAATGCCAGAAACAAATCCACAATCATCATTGTTTGCTGATGATTTGATGTCTTTTAATATTTCTCTTATCATTCGTCTCACTTTGGAGTATGTCCTTGAAACCACTGCTCTCTCCTACACTATGTTCACAGACTCCTCAGTCTTCAACAGCGAGCTCCAACCAATAACCTGGTGCTTTATATTCAGTTACTCTATCACAGATTATCTACCTCAGGTAAGTAGGTTCTGCTTCCCAATGCTGATACTGCAGCTAAGGAAGCAACATGACACCCTGGACCTCAGGAAAACTCACCAAGACTTCAGCTGCTTTAGGCGTGATGGAAACAACAGTGGTCCAACTCAACTAGAGACAAGCTACGTGATGTCTGTTCTCTTCCACTTCTGTTCATCCTCTCACACATTTCAAGCATTGTCATCAATTTCTTCTATCTCACCTATGTCTCAGACATAGTGCTTTTACTCATTCCTACTTTCTGTCCGGTAATCTTCTGTTCAAATGCAACTATTGTCACTCTTCGCTTGTATTCTCACCCTACCATTTCTTCGATGATGCAAGAACTAAAGTCAGAGAGATCCATAGTGATCCCTGACAGTTGCCTTACCTCGTGGTCGCTTCATCCTGTCAAAATGTAAATGGCGTGTTATTTATGGACGCTCTTTAACGACTGTGGTTCTCAGTATCCCATTCTAAATTAGGCGTGAAAGACCACTTAATTTTGCTCAGAGGCCTCTCTATCATGCTTGAGGTTCTTTTACGTGCCGTAAATCTATGACATGGGACCCACAGCTTTACTTCCCTTCCGAAGGAAGCCATGCTAAGGATTTTTACACCTGAAAAAAACCATCGTCCTCCACCGGGTTTGAACCCGCGACCTTGAGTATATGAAGTTAGCATGGTAACCATTACACCACGGATGGCGACAAATTCATCCTGTCCAGGGCTACAGTAGGACAGTAAGCAATTTTTAAACAAACAAACAAAAACACTAGCACACTACAATAGTACATTACAATGCATAAAAAATCTATAGCAAAGCAAAATAGTGCATACAGGCAGAAACTCACGCCAACTGAAACTGCATTCAGGAATTTTTGTTACATCTTACGACAGGGATGACATCATTGCTTACGTAGCAGACAAACCTCTACTTACTGAAATTCAATTATGCAAAGAATTGTAAAAGTTATTGTAGGTGCAATTTGAGCTCGTCATTAAAGCAACATTAAATAAACAATAAAAATAATATATTGCTTTTATTGCTCCCTACTACTCCACACTTGTTATTTTAAATTATTATTTCACAGTTTTCATAGTATTTTGTGGAAACTTCAAACACGCAGGACCAAAACAATAGAAATCCCATGAGAATGAATATGTGAAACACAGATTACTGTTTATTTTCTTGCACAGTGCACCATAAGATAGTTCTCCACATTTTCTGGTATGAATAGCATTCATGTGTCTGATAAAATGTTCTTGTATGAAGAAAGTTACCTTTCAACATCACAAGATGTCACAGGACTGTATTTGAAGAAGAGTATTTTTCCTGGAGGTATGCAACTGTTCACCATTCAAGGTTTTGCTTATAATGAGGAAAGTATCAATTCCATCCTGCAACTTTCTAGACACATTGACTCAACTATTTATCTTAATTTTTAAAAAAAGAAAAATATAGGCAGACATTGATAAAGAAAAGAATATAAATATAATAATGTTTCACATGCAAGAGGTTGCAAGTTCAAATCTCACTTACCTGAATAAGGAGTTTAGTTTTCCCTTATTCTCAGAAGACATATGTTGAGTAACTTGAAGCGCCATGATCAGTTGAACCTCATTTCACAAATTTCATTCGTTGTCCAATATGACCAACCAGGTTTAAAGGACATTAAGCTACAAAATAAAATAAAAGGAGCAAGAAACAGCTAGATATTTATTTTTATGCAAGATTCTGCAAAATGTGTAGTGCACATTGTAATATATATAAAAGTATGTAAAATAAAACTTTAGTATAGCAATGTATATGCTTCAATTCGTGTTTGCATGTGTCTACATATAAAGGAGTAGAAAATGAGGTCAAATTCCAGGACTGGTTCTGTAAATGGAAATAAAAACTACCTGATTCAAATGTGGATGCCACCCCTTCAAATTAGTCCCCTTGAGCAGCTATTCACCAAACCCAGCACTCTGCCATTTTTGGAATGCACCATGGAAGTCTCATTCTTGAAGTATTTTAAGCCTGCTGCGATTTGCTTTAGATCTCCTTCATCGTGTCAAAACGGCAACCCATCAGCTTCAATTTCATCTTGGGAAACAAAAAGAAGTCACAGGGGACCAAATCTGGTGAATAATGGAGTGATCATATTGTTATGATGCAAGAGCTGTGTGAGATAGTGCGTCGTCTTGGAGTATGAATTTTTCTCTCTTTACATTTGTGGTTGTTTCCAACAAATGTCTTCTGTGAGATATCTTAAATAATGGTGCACCAATCTTCAAGCACAATTGTTTGAATAGTTCCAATGTTTTAGGAGTGTTGCACATGTGCAGCTGCCTTCCAGCAATGTTCTGCTATTTCTGAAACATTTCGTTTGTCCCATTTTCATTCCAGTAAGCTTGTTTCAACATTCCATGGGTTTCAGTTGTCAATTTTGTGAGTTTCACATAGATTTTTATGCTTGTTGTCTCCTCCAGTTTTGAGTCCATTATGGTTTCACCAAGGTGAATGTGTACACATCAGTCTGGCCCCAAAAAACAATTATTCCATAAAAAATCCATTACATTCTAGATAAAAAGATGGCATTCCACAAGAAAACAAGCCAGGAGTATACCAGTTCAGCTGCAACGACTGTGAAAAAATCTACATTGGCCATACTAAAAGAAATAAAAACAAGAGGAAACAAACACCTCAAAAATATTAAACAAAATCAAGAAGACAAATCGGCAGTAGCTTGGCATTTTTGGAAAGAGCAACACACCCTAAATAGAGGTCCAAAAATACTAAAAAATATCACAAGGAAAACAGAATTAAAAGTTTGGAAGAACATTACATTTGGAAAAACAAGAACCTCATTTTCAATTTTGAAATTCCGCCAGGCGACCTACTGATACAGAGGTTCATCAAACCACCACTAGGGACAAAGACAACCATCCCAGCAGTTCTGGCAGTTAACTAAAGCATTTGACAATGCAAGCACATGGCTTCTGAAACATCTTTTCCAATAATAAAAGTAAATAATGTAGTGTTACAAAATCGACTCACTAATTCATTTCAAATGCTAGTAGAAATTTGTGTAACAAGATGTGAATGATGATATTGCTCTGAAACTTTGAGAAGCTTGTCATCAAGGTTGCGACTTGTCTGTGCTGCGTGTGCTTGTCAATCATGTGATCCTTTCAGTCACAGCAGACACAATCCTAGAATTTAATGATTGCACCTCGTATAATAATAATAGGTTTATTGATCCAGTAAATCTTTTGTACATTAGACATTGGACAGGTAATTTGTTACATAACATCCATTATATACATATATACATACTGCTGCTTACAATGTGCCATTTACAATTCATCTAAATTATACAGACACTTATTAATGAGATATTCTTTCATCTTATGTTTGAATACTGTTGGCTAAATTTTTAGTGCTATTGGTAACCTATTGAATAAAATTTGTATACCTAAAGAGGTTGCAGTTATTTCTTGTATAATGGTTGTGCACTCGATTGCTTCTTATTAATGGTCGCTTGTATATATATATATATATATATATATATATATATATATATATATATATATTTATAGATCTATAAACATCTATTAATATATGGAAGCCAAGCGTTTTCATATCAAGTGTTTATTTTATGTTAATGTAAGGAAATTGATGCCATATTAATTTATCGATTATGTGGTTAGGAAAAATTAATTACTTAAAGTAATTAGCCTGTAAGTGTTCTGTGAATATCAGAATATTGATTTTAATGTGTATTTTAAGCATAATTTCATTTATGATCAAAATTAATTATTTAAAAAAAATTCAACAATGATAATTGCATTGCTACGTGCATGAAAAAGGAAGTTGTTCCTTTTAGTATATCACATCTCCCATATTTAAATATTCACTAAGCGCAAATAGCTTATGAAATAAATATTATATGTACCAAAAGTAATTTATTTATAAATAAAAGGAAGTCTGTATTATATACTTGCTTAAAGAATGTTTAATAAGGAGAAACATGTAGAATAAGCTTCGAGCCTATATAAGAGCTGAATAGACGCTCATTCCTTACTGGTCAGTGTTCATGTGATCATCACAAGGTAGCGTCCTATGGGAACGCGTGTTGTGGAATGCAATCTTAATTTATCTGTGCCATCATACAGTGTTAATAATTATTGTATCCAGATATTGAATATACAAGAACATCTTACCAGTGAAACCAGTGTATCATTAACAAGCATTATATTACATGTAATGCATTATCTCCCTCGCGGCCACGATTCTGAGACGTAATAATAACATTATTACAGTGAGTCATCAATTAGTTCACCAATTTAATTTTTTATTTGTAATAACATACAGGGAATAAATGGTTAATAGCTTATTGTTGATAAAGGCGGTTCTGCATGATTCCTGTGATTTCATCTTATATATCAATGTAATGCTTTTCTTTTGCAAAATAAGAAGTTTATTTATCTCAGTTTTAGCCCCCCCCCCCATAAAATTACTTATGACCATGAGATACCATATACTAATTAATTGCTATTTTTTGTTACAGGAGCAAAGCCATAAGTCATATCGGCCTCTCTGTATTCTGACATTCCGATGGAACTATGCTTTACATCAGTTGGAGCCCATGGGCTATCATTTGGTGAATATGATGCTTCATAGCATTGTATGCCTCATGTATTTCAGGTAGGTATCAACTGTAAATCTTAAAACAGTGAGCTATTTTTGATAGGTGGAGTTAGTCCCAACTATGGCATTGAATTGTTCTGTCTGCCCCTGCAACTGAAACCTTGTGAACCTTCACACGACTGGTGTAAAAGAAACATTAAATGACCTAATAATGAATGAGCCAAAAAAGTACAAATTGGCTGCACTGTGTTTTGTCTGTCCGCTTCCTCGGCGCTCGTTGCTGTCTGCCGCTATCTTAGAAAGATCGGATTAAACCATACAACATTTTAAAAGCTACTTTTAAAGGCTTTATTAAAGGAGATGCTAAAACTGTCCACTGTTGCCGTTCCATACGTTTTTGGCCTCTCTTTAGGAAGCTATCCATCACTCATCGTAGTTCATGTTTAGAAGTGCTGACAATTTCCAGGTGGATTTTTGTTTTAATTCTTCCAGGATGTGTGGGTTTGCCTTATACATTTTATGCAAAATGGAAATGGTGAGTTATTTATGGACGCTCTGTAACTGCTGTGGTTCTCAGCATCCCATTCTATACTCGGCATGAAAGACTGCTTAATTTTGCTCAGGCTTGAGGTTCTTTTACATGCCGTAAATCTGTGACACGGGACCAACAGCTTTACTTCCATTCTGAAGGAAGCCATTCTAAGGATTTTTACACCTGAAAAAATCCATCGTCCTCCGCCAGGTTAGGGTATATGAAGTTAGCATGGTAACCAATACACCACGGAGGGTGACATATTTTATGCTTTAAGTTACCCCAGAGATAGAAATTGCAGAGGGTTAGGGTTGGGGGACTGAGAGAACCACAAATGTCTACTAATAATTCTGTCCTGAAACACACTTTTCAGTTGTTTTCATCAAAAGATTGGCCTATGAACTGTTGAAGAGTCTTGTTGAAAAAAGGCAAAATTAAGCACACTGTCTATTACTTCTCTAAAAGAAAGGGGGGAAAATTGTATTCACGCATACACGGGCATCAGCTAGAACACTTTCTCCACAATCTTTCTGCTATTCGTACTTTAACTTGGCAAGCTAAGTTAACACATAGGAATCCTAAATAAATACACGTTGTGCAGAGAAAACAAATGCTGAACAATAATATACTTTGTCACTAAGTACAGGACAAAATAATAAATCACTTGTAATAACTAAACTACACCATAGCACTGTCAACTCATTGCTGCATTTCCAGAGTGGGGCAAAACAGTGTCAGAAGCATGACCTTAAAAAATGGCATGTTATTTATGGATGCTCTTTAACTATTATGGTTCTCAGCATCCCATTCTACGTTGGGCATGAAAGACCGCTTAATTTTGTTCAGAGGCCTCTCTATCAGGCTTAAGATTCTTTTACGTGCCGTAAATCTATGACATGGGACCAATGACTTTACTTCCCTTCTGAAGGAAGCCATGCTAAGGAGTTTTACACCCGAAAAAATCTATTGTCCTCTGCCGGGTTTGAACCCGCAACCTTGGGTATATGAAGTTAGTATGGCAACCATTACACCACGGAGGACAACTAGCGTGACCTTGTTTACAGCAGCAGCATGGAATCATGTGAGCACACACCAGTGGAAAAATACTGAGGAGTCAGTTCAGACCTTTTTGATTCACTCATTAGTTGGTTAACTTGCGGCTAGAGACTTAAGTACTCAGAGTTTGTAAGTTGCCATTAAGGTGTGAAATATAAAAATAATTCAAAATCTCCTTGTGTTTTACCGGGAGAAAAAACCTGAGTCAGTTAGAAATTTAGTGCCGGCATGTTGACATTGTAAATCAGTAGTCATGGCAACTGGATGGAAACCAGGAGATCATGGTTCCTATCCTGGCATTGAATTTTTCAGTCTGAATCTACTTCTACTCTACAAACTCAAAGGAGTTGAGGCTCAAAATATATGAGAGTGACTCCAAAAATAATGCACAAAATTTATTTGTAAATTACATGTTCATTTAACTGTTTAACTATTTTCCTGTAACATCCCTCAGGAACATCATTTCATTTTTGCTTTCTCTATGTATGTACAATGTACATAGTAGCTAGAGAAGGTATTGTATTCCACTTGAAAATTGATACCAAGATGTTACAGGAAATACATGTTTTGAGGAACCCAGAATAAAAAGTAATTTTTAGAAAAAGGCATGTGTGGGTGGGTGTATATGCAGCATCACTCAAGAACTAAAACTTGGTAGTGGGTTTTGAACTTTTTTAAAATGTTTGATTTTTAATAGCTTTAATTATTTGGAATAAAATTTTGTATATTAAAGATATTTACATGACAAATAAAATGTATATCCTGAATTCTTAGGAATAGCCCACAAAGTCCTCTTCACTCTGTATAACTTTTGTGTAACTGGTAACTGTAAGAGATAGACAGAAACTTAGTGCTCAAGTAATGTAGATTTCATTTAAACAATTTATGTCAAATACAGGTTGGTTTGTTTGTTTGTTTGTTGTTGTTGTTGTTGTTGTTGTTTTTTTTTTTTTTTTTTTTTTTTTAGCCCACTAAAATGACATCTATTGACAAGAGTATACTAAGTTCTTAGAAAAGGATCCATTTGTAAATAATAATAATAATCATAATCATTTATTTATTGCCCATAGACCCAAATACAAAGTTTTAAGCATTGTCAAGTACAAAAATAGAAAGTTATAAATACAATTAGTTTAGATCATTAATATTATATACAGGATTATTGAGAAGATATTTTTTTCACTTTGTTTAAATCTAAAGCTGTTGTTTTCACTTTTTACTTCAGTTGGCAGTCTATTGTGCATATACAACCCAATTATCAAAGGATTTTGATAGACTATTCGATCTGTTACCTGAGGACATAAAAACTGCTAAGGGAAACTTTTTTAAAACAAAACTTAGGAAATAATTAATAGAAAATCCACTGTACAGAGTAGAAAAATTTGATATACTTAGTAATGGTAGCATTCGTGATGAAAGTCAGTACTCAATACTTATTGTAATAACTATAAATATAGCATTAAGTTTAAACATTGCACAAAATAATGTAATAATTTATAATTGACTATGATATTAACTTGTGTGCCAAGTAAATTGGCAATAAACATTATTCTCACATGATGATTATGAGTATTATCATCATCCAAACTCTGTTCTATCTGAAAAACGTTCACTTTCATGTCCCCTGAACATACTAAGCATTGTCAATGTGTGGCAGTGGTATGTGTAAAAGATTGTCTTTTCCTTCTAATTTTTATATTGTTTCTTTTTTACAGAATGTGCTCCATGTTTTTACCAGAAATCTCAAGCTTTGTTGCTGCAATGCTTTTTGCCGTCCATCCAATCCACACAGAGGCTGTAAGTACCAAATATCACAACTTAATGTTTAGCAAAACTGTACATTATATCGTATTAGATTGCATTGCATTGTGTGAGTTTACTGGTGGCCATTGAAACATAGAATATTACCTATGTACAAATGAGGGGCTTGCCGTAAAATCTGTTACGTGACAAAACTAAATATTCCACAAATAAGAAATTCAAAGTTTACAAGGATAGATAGATAGTTTATTTTCAGTCATTATGTATAAAACATACATAGGCTGCGTCATGAGAGAATAAAAATTAATTAACATTCTACAAACAATAAGTCACAACAATACATTTAAAAATGGATGATTAATCCCATTTCAGGTCATAAATTTCTGAAATACTATAAAGAGGATTTGGCTTCAAAATTGTTTTGATCCTCCTCTTAGAGTTTAACAAAGGAAGAGTCTTGATGTTCTGAAGGAAGGTGTTGAAAATGTTAACTGACATACATGAGAAACTGTTAAAGGGTTTTATTATATTTACATTTTTTAATATAAATATCAGAACATTTTCGAGTGGGATACTTGTGGACAGAAGAACATGTTGAGAAAAGGTTGACATTTTTTTTGACATATAGGACGGAATCCAGAACAAACATTGAAGGCAATATCAGTATAAAAAGTGGTTTACAGTGAGTTGTTGGTGATGCTCCAAATATGATGCATACAGATTTCTTGTGAAGAATAAATAACTGACCGGCAGAGGTATGATTGCCCCACAACAGAGTACCATAGCTTAGGTAACTATAACACACTGTAACAAGAGAAGAACGGGAGACACTATGTCTAAGTGACCTTAATAAGAATAAGCTTTCATTTATTTTACTTGATAAGTAATTAATATGAGTCTGCCAGTTTCGAGATGGATGCCCAGAAACTTAACTGATGTTGGGGAGGAGGAATTTATAGAGAGAATGGCATCTACAGGTTTATTATGATTAGTACAAAGTTTATTGTGAATTATAATAATATTCTGAATTATAAATTGTGAATTCAGAGTAAAAGGAACTCAACACCAATATACTGAAAGTCATGAGCAACCCACTGCTAAAATTGAATTTCCAACAATGTAACAGAAACAACTGCAGACCTTACACCATAAGTTGCCATATTGTGACATCATCAGCTTCTATCACATGACCATAGGCAGTATTTCAAAATGATGGACATCAATGTTTCATTTTAACAGTATGCTGTCAGTGATTTCTTTTTCAGAAAGGAAAAACCTGCTGCTGAAATTTGCCTGAGACTTGAAAGTGCATATGGAGATGCCTGAAGTCTTATAATGCTGGAATATTAACTGCGTTATCTAATCGGGTAGGGGATGTTGCTTTATTAATAGCTAGTATTAGAGATGAGAACACGAGTATCCAAGATGAATCCTCTAGCGGTCATCGTCAAACTGTCTCTATGGAGCGCAACAAAGAAAGAGTTGATGAGCTCATTAGAGAATCTTGCAGTTGGATGTATACGCCCGCTGCTGAATCCTTGCACTTGACTGTTTTCGCATAAGGTTGGCTATGCTGTCTTTGCGGCACTACCAGAGTAACTAGTAAACAACAACAGCTGATTACAAATGGCTCTATCGTTTGTAAAGACGAATATGAACAGTGTACATAGTAAATGAATGTCGATGAATAATGAAACTAACTCATTATTGATGTTAATTTAAAATAACAGTGATACAATAACATATGTAGAATATATTATACATTTACGGCAATATAGAATAAATGAATGCTAAATAGCTTGTTACAATGAGAGAAAGATATAACAAAGTGATTTTCACCGGTTTAGAATTTTAATGGCTCATCATCATCGTTCTCAGAAGCATTATTATCATCGTCATCATCACTAAGTCATATCACTGAGGATTCCATCTAATTCTTGTGCTTTTCATATTATTTTGTGCACATGATCCACTTTTTTCTTCCATGAAGCCGTGTCCACTCTTGCCACACCTTCCTGCAAAAGTCTATCCATCTCTATAATTGTGAAAGTCTTGTTATGCTCCCTCAGGTATAAACAAACACCAACAATAATAACAACGAATACTAAGTAGCTTGCACAGAACAGCTCAATGCCCGTGTAAACTGAGCACGCGGCTGGGAATAACCAGATATTGCAACGGTGCGGCATCTAGATCCGTTTCCGTTGTCCGACTGACCGGCCAGAATGCTGCTTTGTGATTGGTTCAGAAAGTTAAACGGGTAAAGCTTTTCACCTGTTTTTAGCTGATGTACAACTTAACTCCCAACTGTCAAGTGCAAGGATTCAGCGGTGGGGGTATAGTACAGTGCAAAAAATAATTGAAAAGTTGGGACTGTTGGGTCCCACGTTTATTGACCGAAGTTCACAAACTTTAAGAAGAACCAATACCCAAAACCTTCGTTAGAGATTTCAAACTGCAGGTGATAATATTTTGATGAGTATTGTGACAGGCGATGAAACCTGGTGCCAACATTACGAGCCTGAAACAAAATGTCAGAGTTTGAAATGACATCACTCGGAGCATATTTGGAAACCAGTGAGCTAGTGTCTTCTGGCAGCTGGAACAGAGTTTTATCATGATGGTATTTTCAAACTTGCAGAAAGATAGGAAAAACATGTGCAGAGAAATTGAGACTAAGTTAAAAAGTGACAGAAAAGCTAGCAGATTAAGATAATATATTTAGTTTGTACAACATAAATATTAACAAATGGTATTCCTCAGATATTAACATTATGTTATTTTTTTAATTTTTACTTTCTCTAGCCCCGTATGTACAATGTGCATAGGGATAGAGAAGTGTTGTAATGCACCCAAAAAGTTTGATGTTGAGATTTCACCAGAAATACATGTTTTAGGACCCCCTGAGTCCAAAAAAAGCATTTTCAGAAACAGGTCTGTGTGGGTGTGTGTCTGTGGACAGCATAGCTCAAAAATGAAAAGACGGTTAAATACCAAACTTGGCATTTAAGTTTGGTATCTTCCAAGGATGCGACACAAAAATTTTCAAGAAAATCCCCCCACCCCTAACTACCCTTTACATGGAAAAATTTTCAAAAATTTTGTCTTTCTTAAAAATGGCTCTATCGATTTTGATTAAAATACCACATATTAAAGCTATTTCTATCACAAATAAAATGTATATCTCGAATTTTCTGGGAATAGCTTCTAAAGACCTATTTGTTCTGGATGAATTTTGCTGAATTTGGCATAACTAGTAAATCGTAAGAGATAGTCAAAAACTTACTACACAAAACATGTGGATCTTTTTAAAATACGTAAGTTATAACCTATACATTTTTTTCGTGAAGCTTACTGTTTCAAGGTATACCTTCTTATTAGTTTCAATTGTGAAGTGCTTATACTTTTCTCAGACGAAAGTGTCTGTTTTTCATTTGTTCTATTCCTGGCCAAGCAAAGCAGTGATTTACATGACAATCGCATGATAGCTTTTAAAAAAATTGATTATCACTTTAGCTTAGTGTATTCCCTTAGTTCCATTCTACTTATAAGGAACTAAGTAATAAAAGTTTGCTAATGTTTATCTCTTTTAGCACAGTGTTGTAAGAAGTTTGTTCATAGAGTAGCTAGAGAAAGTCATGTTTGTGTAACATATCAGATTTTTTGTATGGTTTTGTTGAAAAGGCAAAGCTACTTTATAACTATAAGGTATACTAAATTTGTTATTTAATACTTTTACACAAATGCAATATTTTCTTCTTTTTTTGCATAACACTATGTGGAAAATGAATTGCTATTAACACAAAATGTAGTAAACTACAAATATAATCAGATTATGTGTTGTATGATGCAAGTTTAGTGTCACTAAGTTAGCACTTGTATTTTTATTCACTATGACTCAAATTTTCATTGTCTACTCTGCTAGAAGGCTTCAAATTCGAATGATACTGGTGTTGAAAGGAAGATTCCATTGCAATCTTTTAAGTTTCATGGCATCAATAGGAATATGATCTGTAAATTTCTCAAATGTCATTTGTAGGAAATGTTTTTTCATTGGAAGAACAATCTCACTTCTTTTGAGATCCATTATTGGTTCGCCAAAATATGAGCTATATGCGAATAGGGTCATTCATGTCAAATACTAATATTACAGTAGCAATGGTAACAAATGGAGGGATTTATGTTATTACTTTCCCCTGATAAAATGACTCTTGCAAAGAACAAAATAGTGTGAAATCTTATTTTTTTGGTTTTGGATAGTGTTTAATGCCCCCTTTTACTACAATCGCACAATGATGATACATGGAATGAAGATGGAGCACCAGTGGAATGCGATGGCGGTGGAAACTGGAGAAAACCCACCCCTGGGATCGAACCCAGGCAAATCTTCTTTTTCCATTCTTTTGACAAAAAATGGGGTTTTCTTTTGTCATCTTTTATCTAGTCATCTGGAGAGTACACGACATCCACTTGTGATCAAATGAATTTCTCTATGAAGCCAAACTCCCAATCAATTGGTAGCATGGTTTGACCTACTTGAAGAAACAAGTGTTCTTTGCATCTAAAACACCTTTTTGACAGTAAGGAATTACACATATCAGAAAATAGTCGCTGGCATCTGCGTGATCAAAACTGCATCTAAATCTCCATGCAAAATAACAGTTTTACATGCAATCTCAATTGTATCACTTAACATGTTTTACGGTCTAGCCCCTCAATTTAGCTACAGTTACATAATAAACCTGAAGAACATAAACCATGAGCAATTATCAAAACAAAAGTTGAATTCTGTTTTATGTTTATTTACACTGAATTTAGATTTTAAGTAAAAAGAACTTAAATAATTACCAAAACTTCCAATTACAATTGGCATAACTATAAAGAAAAGTATAATGAAAGCATTTTTACTTAAATTAATTAAACTTAAGTGACAATTACACAAAATTTAAAATTAATATGTGAAAAAATTATTAAAATAATAGAATATTTAAAATTGAGTCCAAAATTATAAACACATTTTTTTTAAAGTGTTTAACACCCGCTTTTACTACTATGCACCACAGGCGATGACACTGATGATACCTCAAATGAAGATAGAGAACCTATGGAATGTAATGGTGGAGGAAACCAGAGAACCTGGAGAAAACCCACTCCTGTGCTGCTTTGCCCACCACAAATCCCACAAGCAATCTTCTGGGATCAAACCCGAGCTGCTTTGGTGATAGACAAGTGGTCTAACACTCGGCCATGGTGAGGCCATAACCACTTTAAAATCTTCACTTATAGGTCAATGTTTAGAAAGACTAATTTCGGGAGCCTCCTCCCTTTATCAGTTTCCTCATTGATTTATGCTCTTGTGCTATGCTGGGTTCTACCAGGGATTGTGCTGCCATCTATTCTCTTCCTTAAACATCATCTATGGTGGGAAACTCACGGTTCATAAAATTTTCTTTATGCTTAATAATATAGATATTCTTCCAGATGTTCAGCTCCAAGGGCTTCTGTACATGTAATCAATTCTATCTCCGGTTCATTGTTATAATTATCTGTCCAAAAATGCTATGGCAGACTTATGTTCTGCATCCTCATATGGAGGACTTAGAACTCAGTGCCTCGGGTCACATGCCGTTGAAAAGTAGACGGATGAACTGTGAATCAGATGGAGATGGGGATTAGTTCAATATCTGGTATGAACATAAGGAAGTAGACGATATGAAATGTAACCAAAATGGATGATAGGAAAGGTGGTGATAGAGCAATTGGTGGAATAACTGTTCATCGCAAATCCCATATGTGGGCCCTTGAGATTGAACCCCAGCTGCCTAGGTGAGAGGCGAGCTGTACAGACTTGTCTTGTTAAATTCTACATTTCTCATGCGTTCGTTTTTCCTGATGTCCAAATTTCTCATTGTTTTCCCAGTATTGTAACAGAACTGTTGTTTATTATTGCCACAAACAAATCTTAATTGGTATGGAATAATTGTTTTTTCACACAAGCCGTGAGTAGGACAGGACAGGACAGGACAGGACAGGACAGGACTTGAACCACGGATCTCCCGATCTCTAGCCAGTTGCTCTGCCACTGAGCTACCATGGCAACACCCTGGCATAGCATTGAATTTCTCAACTGACTTGCATGTTTCCCGGTAAACAACAAGATGATCTCAAATTATTTTGAGATTAAAATCCCGGCTATTGCATTGAATTTTTCAGTCTGACTCAACTTATCCAACTCCTGTCCTAAAAAGTTATTCCATACCAATTGACCATAATAGTTGGCTATACTATGAATCCTGAGTCTAAAATACTTACAACATTGTAAGTCGCCATTGAGGGTTGTCATCTCAAAATAATTTGAGAACACCTTGTGGTTTACCGGGAAACTTGCGAGTCAGTTGAGAAATTCAATGCTATGCTGGCATGTTGATATGGTAGCTGAGTGGCAGAGCAACCGGCTAGAGATCAGGAGATCCGTGGTTCAAATCCCGGCTATGGCATTGAATTTTTCAGTCTGACTATCTATCCAAAACTTTGTTTCTTACAATTGATTACAATCAAAAATCTATTTTCAAATAAACGTTTTTATTCAATACTTTTGCAATAATTCTGCTGTATCGTTTTCTTTCAACACTTGCTGCAGTAGCTACAGCTGCATGCTCCAAACTTCCCATCAAAAACTGACTGTCTGGGTCAAGTCGCCCGCTTTTTATACCTGTTGATTATATGGCAAGAAACTTCCAGAAATAGTGCTTATTGTTGCATGTGCAAACCATCACAAATGTCACAAACTCACACAGAGGTGCGACAATTAGAGCTTGGATGTAAAATGCTTAGTGAATGCACATGTGTTCACTCATGCAGGTGTGACATTACATTAGCTAATGAAGGGAACAATCAGCTATGGCTTTCAAAGCAAGCCAATCACACACATGCATCATTATGACCAGCAAGGTATAGTGGAATTGACAGAAAACCAACACCACATAAATAATTCTATTTTCATAGTTGGGTTCATGGACTAATTAATATCCTGTTAGCAGAAATGAAATAAGATGACAATATACACACATACATAAGGTAGCAAAGAGGAACAATTTCAATCCCAGTTTCATTGATGTAAGTTAATTAATAAAATAAGATGCAGGAATTGTCAAAAGAAACCACCACCGGGAAAAAGTTAGAAAAAGAAACACAGAAATACTTTAATTGACTTTTCTCTCAAAATATTTTTGGAAATTTAAAAAAAAATTCAAAGTATATGATATAAACCATACAACAAATGCAATATCAAAAATTTATCAAGTCATCCTTTGAAAAATATTACTCTAAAAATAAAATTATCTGATACTTGGGAAAACAAAGATGAGTTTTGTCATCAGGCAGAAGAACATTAGGAAGTGTAAAATATACATACATAGGCAAGTCTGCCATTACCTTTCATTTTTTAAAAGAAAATGATAACACTGAACTGGAGAAAGAATTGACTAAACATATAAAGACACCCTTGGAATTGAAATCTGGAAGAATATCTTTATTACAAAGCATGAAGAGAACTCATGAACTTTGAGCTTCCTATTGTAAATGACATCATTTTGACAAAGATATGAGGGATGATCCAAAATTAAGCTTACAAAGCCAGCAGTGAAACAAATATATTTTATTTTATACAACCATCTGATGTTACATACATTAGGTTATTTTCCCACATAGTCTCCATATCAGTTGAGATACTTGCCTCTTTGTGGGATGAGTTTGAACATTCCTGTCTTTGCGTGTTAAGCCATGTTGTCATGAAGTGTTCCACCTCTTCATCAGAAATGAATTGTCAGCCTCTTAGGTGTTCCTTCAAGTGAGGAAAAGGGTGCAATTCGCTTGGAGCAAGATATGTGCATAGGGAGGGTAGTCGGTAATATCCCGGTAAAACTGCTTCAACAGCATAGTAGTCTGCTGGGTCGTATGAGGTCTTGCATTGTTGTGAAGAAAGATGACACCCTCGGTGAGGAGTCCTAGCCTGATTGCTTTGCACAATCATGTCAAGATCTTGCAGTATGGTTCAGTGGTCACTGTGTGCCTTCTTTCCAGAAACTCCATGAGTATGACACCCGCAATGTCCAAAACACAGTGACCATCACCTTTCCAGCAGATGGTACCACCTTAAACTTCTTTGTCTCTGGAGAAGAGGGTTATTTCCACTCCATTGTCGATCACTTATTGCTGGGGGTATAGTGGTGGATCCATGTTTCATCACCTGCAGCAATGCAGTGAAAAAAACCGTTCCCTTCCATGGAGAATCGTTGCAAAAGAATATTATGAACAATGTGATAAATGCTTCTAAACGACGTTCCCAGTTCTACCTCTATATGTTGTAACATGATCCTCCTGTTGTCCTGAATCAGTTCCTCCACACGAGACATTACAGTCTCTCCGTAAACCTCTTCCAGCTGTCGGTGAATGTTAGCCATGGTTACATGTTTCACCCACAGAAATCGAATAACTGATAAGATTTCTTCATGACACCAGTTTTCCAAACGAGTCGCCATTTGCGTTTACCTTGCAGTAGCGCTGTAGGTGGCAGTTGTTGAAACTCTGCACAGTTGCCAACCACATGTATTAGAATTACTGCACACTACTAAGTTTGCTGTAAAAGATGAAACACCAAGAATATAGGTCTTGTAACCTTAGTTTCTGATCATCCCTCATAATAGATGGCAGCATGACTGCTGCTCGGAACCTGGCTCAGCATGATGAGGAAATTGATGTTAGGGAGGAGACTCCCCAAAATTAAAATCTTTCTAAAGTGTGTCATGTAAGTGGTGATTTTATTGTTTATAAATTTTCAACTTAGTTTTAAATGTTTTACTACAGTGTGTTTCACTGTAGGAAATACTTGTTAATTATGTAAGATTGAACTGTTACTAGCATCTTTGTTTGTATTGTGATTTTCTAAATGGCGACCTTATTTTCAGGTAACTGGTGTGGTTGGAAGAGCTGAAACTTTGTCCTCAGTATTTTTCCTTGCAGCTTTCATCTTATACACCAAGTCCACTAAAAGGAAGCATGTCACAGGTATGCCATTTTCCTCTCTCTAACGTTTGTATAACTTCCATTTT
Source organism: Hymenopus coronatus (assembly GCA_030762935.1). Classification (NCBI taxonomy): domain Eukaryota; kingdom Metazoa; phylum Arthropoda; class Insecta; order Mantodea; family Hymenopodidae; genus Hymenopus; species Hymenopus coronatus. The sequence goes on along the minus strand of CM060881.1, from coordinate 20,185,494 downwards.
AGTATATGCTTTGAGAGATTTTCAAAAAGTTTCTGCACTGGTACAGAAGCATGGAGAAGGGTGGAGATTGGGGTTATGGAAGGGAGTAGTATAATGAGTCCTCATAACAAACCGTTGTGTTCAATCTAATGATGGGCACCTTTAAATTGTTTTGACAATCAAATTTATTATGAAAGTGCAAAATGATTATAACTATCGAATGATTTGGTTTTTCATTTGAATTTTAAAGCTATTTATGTTTGAAGTAGTAGTAGTACAGATAAGTTACTAAATTAACCAGCTGATTTAAAAGTATGATGTAATAGGTATGTAGTCCCTGAGTAATATAAAAAGAGACTTTAGTGCACATTAGTTTGCAACAATGAAATACTTATTTTTTAAATAAAGATACTAAAGAAATATATTTTCCTTTATAAGATTATGTTTAAGAATTTTGTGCAGTTATGATCCGTATTTTGAGGTTATGTTATATAGGTTTGTTTATATCCTATTGTTATTTTGTATCCATTTGATTTAAGGTTCAAATAAATGAATCAAAGATTATTGCCAAGCAATATGGGAATATCTTGATTTAGTAATTAGTTCTTATTCTGTATTTGTGGTACTCAGTCCTAATTTTAGTTAAATGATATTTTTGGTTGAATTGAATGCAAGCTAACATTCTAAGCTCCATGTGGGCATGTGCTTCTTGATTAGTATTAGCTAGATAACACAAAGCAGCAACATCACTACAACTTTTAAGTTTAGAATCTTTGAGTATAACTCCTTTCCCTAAAACAGGATCTTTAAACTTTAAATTTGGGGCTTTTTCTTCCCAATGCCTCGCAATTTAGCAGTATGTTGGGCTGTTTCTTCCTGCCCACCACTGAGGCTGCAGCTGTTGTTTCCTTGAAGGATACTTACAGTCACAAGATGATATTTGAAGAATCCATGCACAGTAAATAATTGTATAGTTTTCCTGACTCTTCCTTTACTAAGTTTACTTCCATAGTGATCCCTTACCATGTGGCCGCTCTGTTACCCCCTTGTCACTTCATCCCGTCAATGGCTGCAGCACAAAACCTCTCAGTCGCTTGGCAGAGACTCTTCTCTTAAATCATCTTCATCGTCAGCTTCATCTGCACCATTACTTATATTTACAACTACTTGACACCAACTGAAACTGAATAGAGGAATGTTACAACAAGGATGACATCATTGCATGAATCTATTGGTAGATACACCTCTTATCAGCTGAGACAGTGTCAGGAATCACTATGGATCTCCTTGAGCTTAAATAGAGATCTGGTGAAGGCTTCATTAGGTTCTGTAACTATGTATTTGCATAGTGTTTGATGGGATCTTTTCTAGTAGCGGTGATTTGCTTAATTGCCGCAGAAGGGTTTGGACCCACAGTAAAGGGTTGAAACACCTTTCTTGGCTCGCACAGTTCCCTGATGGCCCTGGACCCATCGCAATATGTGTTGAGCTGTTATAGTGCCTGCAGGGTTTTGAGACAATCCCAAACCACTTTCACATGAGAGTAAAAAATCATAAGAGTTAATGATAAAGAATGGCAAAAAACTGGTTCTTTTGAAATCTTGCCTGTTGATAGCTTAGTGAAGAAGTTATTCATTCCACTGCCAGATAGAAGAGTGCAAAAACTACAACCAGCAACGGCAATCAGACTACTAAGGTTGAAAGTGGTTGGTATCTAATGTTGAGCAGTTGGCAGTGAAGCCATTCGCTCTCTTGCATTCCAGTATTTTGATGTCATATTATCATGTTGACTAAAGGTTGCACAGCGCAGTAGATGGTTTCCATCCATATCTTCTTTAAGTGTACAGAAAGGACACAGAGGAGATCTCACTATACCAATCTTGGGACGTCATGACCTGTTAGCAGTCTAAAAGTTGCTACAGAGAATTTTCTTGGTAATGTAAGTGATTCTGGTCGTGTTATTACCTAAATTTTCCCATGGTTTTCCTTTTGTTTGTAATACATTATCTTCTTTAATTTTGTTATTATATGTTGATATAATGATTCTTTTGATAGAGTGATAACCTATTGAATCTGATGAATTTGATGTAATTTTACTACCTTTCTTGACTAGAAAGTCAGCTGTTTCATTACCCTGTGTTCTGCAATGTGCTGGTATCCGTTGAAGTATTAATCTTTTATTTAAGTTCATTAGTTGTTTTATGATTTTGTGGTATTCTGCAATATTTAGGTTATTAGGTGTTACATCAGATATTATGGATATGATAGCTGCTTTAGTATAACTTTTTCAAATTTATTTATATGATATAGTAGATTTTTTAAGCTCTGAAGTATTGCCAAAATCTCTTCATCAAAATTTGTGGTATTTAAACCCTATGAAAGTGGAAAGAATGGCTCGTGAAACTAGCCCCTCAAAATCAAAAGTGTAAGAAATGTAGTGTTAAAAGCACTCTACAAATCTGCATGTATATTTTGGATGTCACTGTTATTAAATTCCTCTAAAACCAACAGTGTTATGTGTCATGTTTTCTACAGTAAAAACCTTGTTGACTAACGACGGTATCAATAGGAAGTTTTCATAACAAACTTACATAATAAGTATATTCATGTTTACTTTCTCTACACGTACTGTGTACATAGTGTATACAGGAGGTATTGCACTCCACCGAAAAATTCGATACTGATATTTCATTGGAAATATGTTTTAGGGTCCCCTGTATCCAAAAAAGGTATTTTTAGAAAAAGAGGTCTGTGTATGTGTGTCCGTGTGTCTGCAAACACTATAACTCAAAAACGAAAAGTGGGTAAAATACCAAAGTTGTGATTTAAGTTTAGTATCTTCTAAGGATGTGACACGAAGATTTTGAGAAAAATCCCCTCACCCCAAACTACCCTTTACTTGGAATTTTTTTCGAAAATTTTGATTTTCTCAAAAATGGCTCTAAATGATTTTGATTAAAATATTGTATATTAAAGATATTTACCTAAAAAATAAAATGTATATCTTGAATTTTCTGGGAATAGCCTCTGAAGACTACATTGTTCTGGATGAATTTTAGGGAATTTTGCATAACTGTTTAACTGTAAGAGACGAAGAAAAACTTACCACAAAAAAGAATGTGGAGCACTTTAAAACACAATTTATGTTATATGCATTTTTTTTTTTTTTTCCGTAGAGTTGATCATTTTTGAGATATTCCTTGCTTTTGGTTTCAGCTTTGAAAAACTTATACAGGAATTTGTCGGCTCCTGTCCATACAAACAAAGGAACTTCAGTCACATAGCAACCAGCTTTTGACTATCACTTTAACCTATTATACTCCCTTATTTCACTTCTACTTACAAGGAAGCAAGTAATAAGACTATTTCTGCTAATTTTTCTCGATTAGCATGAAGTAAATAGAAGCATAAGCTTTTTAACAAAAATGTGTTGTAGAGATGTAGAGAAAGTCATGTGAATGGAACACATCAGATTTTTAGATAATATTGCATGATATGTGTGTTGTATGTTACAGGTTGGCGACATCTTATCCTGTCCATGATGTCTGTTGCCACAGCAATGCTATGTAAAGAACAGGGCATCACAATCACTGGAATTTGTGCAATTTATGAACTCATAGTTGCACAAAAGGTATTAGTATTGTATATTTATTACATTGTCAAAAGCTATTTACAATTTTATACAAACATTTGTGGATGAGATACTTCTTAAGATTACTTTTAAAACAATTCTTTTCTAAAGATAGCTTGTTGTACAATATACGCCTACAATAAAAGGGGCAGTATTAACTTTCTTATTATTCACTGATATTCTATGGAAATCCACAATGTGTCTATACCCCTGCTGCTGAATCCTTTCACTTGACAGTTGGGAGTTAAGTTGTTACATCCACAGAAAACAGATGAAAACCTTTATCTGTTTGACTTTCTGAAGCAATCACAAAGAAGCATTCTGGTTGATCAGTCAGACAGCGGAAATGCATCTAGATGTCGCACTGTTGCAATATCTGGCTATTTCCAACCACGTGCTCGTGTTGAGATGTTCTGTACAAGATATATATTAATCGTTGTTATTTATATTTGTTGATAGTGCTTTGGTGTTTGTACGTGAGGGAACATAACGACTTTTGCGGGGAGGTGTGGCAAGGGTGGACACGGCTTTATTGAAGAAGAAAGTGAATTATGTGCATAAAATAATGCAAAAAACACAGGAACTAGATGGAATCATCAGTGAATGTGAACCACTAATGATATGTCTTGGTGACAAAGACGATGTTGATGATTACAATGACGATGATATTTCAGAGAATGATGACGATGGAGACTTGGATGGAATTGAGCCATTAAAATTCTAAACCGGTGAAAATCACTTTGTTATACCTTTCTCTCATTGTAACAAGCTATTTTGCATTTATGTTCAATATTGTCGTACATACATATGTATGCTACATGCATTACAGTATTACTGTTATTTTCAGTTAACATCAATAATAACGAATTGGTTTTATTATTCATCGGCATTCATTTTCTATGTACGCTGTTTATATTCGTCGTTATACATGATAGAGACATTTGTAATCAGCTGTTGTTGTTTACTAGTTACTCTGGCAACGCCGCAAAGGCAGCATAGCCAACCTTATGTGAAACCACCCGAACTGTCAAGTGGAAGGATTCAGCTGCGGGGGTATAGTAATGTTTATGTATATCACAATTTGATAGTATATCTTTACAGTTATTTACAATTAACATCTTTGTTTGATATGCATATAATAATACAAGAGCAAAAATTAATATTATCCCAACATTGATGAATTGACTTGCATTAATCTTTTAGAATAAATATATGTGTTTATGGGCTCTTCTTCATGTAGTGATGAAATATGAATAACTATTTTGCCACATAACCTTAAATCGTAACCTAATGCAATTCTGCATATTAAATTCAATTTAAAATCTAGGAATGTTCATCACCAGGAAAACTTCAGCTCTTATTTGAATATGTTTTGTAATATATATCTATTTAACAAATTCAAAGTTCTGACACAGAAATGCGGGTGGCAGTTGCATAGCCCAAAATAAATCATAACCTCACACATTTCTGTAATATTAAATTAATTTTAAAATCAGAATATTTCATAATAAAATGTTTATTAACAAATAATAAACCTGATTGGTCAGTCAGATAGTGAATGAAATTGATGAAATGATGCTTAAATGATCCTGGAGTCCATGGAACTTAACCCTCTGATGTAACAGGAGTGACACATCACCCCAACAACAATTTGTTTTGACTCTAAGTTTGGCTACAATGGTTTTACTTTCCTGTCATGCCTATGTGTTGCATATATCAGTTACTGGTCAGCCGTGCTGATTAACAGTCAGTTTCAGCCACTGCTCAAGACGGAATAATCCTTGGGGTTATAAGTCAGCCCTGTTACCTTGCGTGTAGCTGTTATTTATATCCTAGATTTTCAAATATGGAATATATGAATGTCAGTGACCCTAGATTTGATGAATTTATGAGAAGAGCTTTAGAAGAATATGAGAATGACTTATTCTCAAGTGAAGAAGATAACTTAGAAATAGCATCTGCACATAGTTCTGAGATTGAACTGCAACATCAGATGAGGAGGAGAAGGCATCGTCACCAAACACAGTAGTCTGTAGAACTGCCTAAGAAAAGTAAAACGCCTACTCGGAACATTGTAAAAATTCCCGAAACTGCTAACTTTGCTCAAAACATTAATTCAGAGCATGACACCCTCAAAATTCTATTAAATGAAACTATTGTTCAGATGGTTGTAGATCATACAAATGAGGAAATTCAAAGGAAGAGATGCACATATTCTGGCCATAGATTTGTTGACAATATGGACAGAGAAGAAATGTGTACAACAATAGGATTACTTTATGTGTCAGGTAGCAAAAAAGATGGTCACCTCAATACTGTGGTCTGGCTCATCAGTGTACAGATGTATTATGAGCCAAATGAGATTCAAATTTCTGCTAAATTGTCTGCGATATCATGACAAGACAAAGAGAAACAGGGAAAATAAATTTTCACCTATCCATGAGCTTTGGACAGTTTTCATAAGCAATTGCCGCTCAAATTACTCTCAGCATATGTATGTGACCATTGACAAGCAGCTTTTAGGGTTTCATGGCAAATGTCCTTTCCTTGTTTACATTGCTTGAAAACCAGATAAATATGGCATTAATGTGTGATGCCAGAACATATTACATGATTGATGCTGTGCCATACATAGGGAAGGAGAATAGAAACACGAACGAAAGTTTGCCAACTTAATATGTGAAAGCTTTGACGGAAACAATTCGTAGTACAGGTAGAAACATCACCTGTGACAATTGGTTCACATCTGTACCTTTGGCAGAAATGATTTGAAAGATAATTTGACAATTGTTGGTACAATGCGGAAAAATAAGGCATATATCCTACCAAGTTTCCTAACTAATAGAAAGAAGAAAGCACTATCTTCTCAATTTGCTTTTCATCAGAAAAAGACACTTCTCTCCTTCACTCCTAAAAAGGGGAAATCAGTGGTACTTTTGTCTACTATGCACAGTGCTCCTGATGTTGATGAGTCTACCAAAAAGCCAGAGATAATAGATTTTTATAATAGTACAAAAGGAGGGTGGATGTATTTGACAAAATGGTACATGCATACTCTGTTTCAAGGGGTACATGGCGATGGTCACTTCGAATGTTGGAATTTTGGACCAGGCAGCAATAAATGCTTACATTCTTTTCATAGTAAAATCCAGCAGAAGATGAAAAGAAAAGATTTTCTAAAGAATCTTGGATTTCAACTTGCTTCACCACACATGCAACGCAATCTGCAAACAAATTGGCTGCGGGAGTTGCTAAGAATCAAGAACCCCCCAAGATCAAGACCACAGACCTTCAAAACTGCAGAAGCAAGCAAGATGCCATTTGTGTGCAAGAGATAAAGACAGAAAAGTGAAAATAGCTTGTGTAAAATACGGAAAGTCTGCATGCAATGATCACAGAAAAGAAATTTGCACATCTGGTTTCTCCTAAATCATAATGCACTATAACTGTTATTAAATTACCCTAACTGTATTCTGTGTTAATAACAATTTTAATGTCCAACAATGAACCAATTTTCGCTTTAAAGGTATTGTATAGTTAGCAGCAATAAATGTAAAATAAAGCAATGGGGTGATAAGTCACCCCAGTTACCATTGAATACTGTACTATTCATGTTACCAATGGAGGGTTAAAATTACTCAATATTCATCTTTTTAAGATAAGGAAAAATCCCCCAAAAAATTTAACTGGGTATCTCACCCTAAGCGAGATTAGAACTGGCGACATGTCACCCCCACACCATCGCAGCAGACACAGTTCTCTTGTAAGCGGAGCACATTTTGTCAATTGTTGCTTGCTTTAGTCCAGATGAAGTTGGTTTTTTGTGCGTGTGCGATTTACTGAATTATCCTTGTTATAATTATTTTTAGTTGTAGTTATGTCATAGTTAGCATTACAGCTTTCATTATTTGTATGTTATGAAGATATAGCACACAGCAATGGCAGCAGTAGGCATAGTGCCCCTCTTGATCATATAAAATATCAAGAGCCAGAGGTGCAGCAGTGGTACTGTAATGTATAAATAAGTTGAAATGATTTGAATCACCTTTTTGCTACACTTCGCCCATGTTTGGGAAGACCAGTTTCAGGGTACCTTAACCCTATCTTCAGTTCCAAGGTTGACTGATACCACATACAACAGGTGGTTGTGTGAGCCTCTAGTCCTGTCAATAGGATGGCATCATGCATGACAGGGACCTTAAAATTTTCTTCTTTGGTAATATGTTTTCCCAAATTTGCAGTTCCAAAGGTTTGTTGACATATTTTATCAGCTGTATTTCTTCCTTTATATTATGATTTTCAGACCAAAAGTAATGAGCTACTGCAGACTTGTCTATGTGTTGCACCTAATATTTCTCAGATGTTCTTTCATCCTAGTTTCTAAATTTTGTTTTGTTTTCCTGATATAATAAATCTTGTTGTCTCGGTACCTCATCTTATAAATCCCTGATTTTTTAGTTTTTGGTGTGTTATCTTGTAAAGAGTGATTTAATTTTTTATCTATTTTGAGGAGCCAGTTTTATGAATCTTTAAAAGTCTTTTCTAATTTCCAGAAAACTTTTGGGTGAAAAGTAAATTTACAAAATTTAATTGATAGTTTTCCCAATTTTATGACACTCCACTGTCTAAAATACTTCTTATTATTTGATATAAGTAGAAATGAATTGTGGGTATAAATAATGCATTTTTGACCAGGAACAAATTTCAGTAGCTAAAGCAACAGTAATGTTTCTCTTAACTCTTTACCAAAACTGCGTTGTTTCAGCTTCGAGTGAGTGACTTGCATTACATGCTACAGTCAGCTGTGAGAGGGAAGGGATCCTTACATCCTTCATGGAGCTCAGACGCCACCAAAAGACTTACAGTCCTGGGAGCAACAACTCTGTGCCTGTTGATGATAAGGCTACAGATCATGGGCTCAAGACTACCAGTATTTACAAGGTATGTTCCTTTCTTTAGCACATTTAGGTGTGGCAGGACAAAGTGGAGCAGGGGCAGGTTTTCCTCACTTTCTATGTTGCCCTCCATGGTGTAATGTTTACCCCAAGCAAGTATTTATTTATCTTTTTTTATTAATATTTATATCTTTATTAAGATTTATTTTTAGTATTTATTGTATTATAAATAATATAATTTATTTTATTAAATAGGAATTAGATTCAGATCTTCATCCCTTTATTACTATTACTATTTTTTTTTTTTTTTTTCCAATTAAAAGTTTAAATTCTTCATGGAGTTTATTAATAATTAAATTTCATAACATTGTTCTTCGGGAAGGAATGAGTCATATTGATGATGGAATTAACATGAGTCCAATAAAAGTTCTTAATCAGTTAATTGATAAATTTAAAATATTTTGCGGGTTCAAACCTAGTGCAGAACGATGGATTTTTTCAGCCATAAAAATCCTTAGTATGAAGGGAAGTAAAACCGTTGGTCCAGTGTCATTGATTTATAGGATGCAAAAGAAACTCAAGCCTATAAAGAGGCCTCTGAGCAAAATGAAGTGGTCTTTCATGTCCAATATAGAATGTGACACTGAGAACCACAGTAGCAAAAGAGCATCCATAAATAAAAAACTCCATTTCCAAATCACTCTGGGTTCTCTGGTTCCCCCCACCATCACATTTATCCGGTTCTCCATCTTCATTCCATGTGCCATGAGGTTGTTGCCGGGGGTGCTATAGTAGTAAAAGTGGGTATTAAACACTATTAAAAACAAAACAAAAAAACAGTCGACAGGAGAGAAGGGACGTAAACAACATGCCATAAAAATCAGGACTCTATTGCAAGCAAACCATGTGCTATGCTAAAAGAACAGAATTTGACTTACTTAATTCTGAAGTGGAGATTCTGATTCCTGAATATCCATCTCACTTGCTGAGTGTGTAGAGCTTCCATTTGTGGTGCTTTGGTCTAAAGCAGGGATCTCCAAACTTCCAGCCTTGGGACCATACAGATTACTGCAATAAGTTCCAAGGGCCAAAACCATTATAATTTCCCAAGTATGTGCCATGAGTAAGAATATCTTTGGTAAATTCGCTGGTTCAAATACTATTGTGTATTGGATAGGTAGAGTCGACTGAAAAGCTCAATGCCATAGCAGAGATTTAAACCACAATCTCCTGGCCTCAATCCGGTTGCTCTACCACTGAGCTAACATGGCAGCACTACATTAAATTCCTCAACTAACTCTCAATTAGTATACTAATTGACCATAATAGTTGACTATACTATGAATCCTGGGACTTAAAGTACTTATGACATAGTAAGTTGCTATTAGGTTTGTCATCTCAAAATAATTTAAGATCACTTTGTGGTTTACGGAAATGTGTGAGTCAGTTGAGAAATTTAATGCCATGCCAACATGTTGCCATGGTAGCTCAATGGAAGAGCAACTGGCTAAAGACAGGGAGGTCCATGGTTCAAATCCCAGCTATGGCATTGAATGTTTCAGTCTGACTACCTATCCAACTCCCGTCCTACACACGGATTGTGTAAAAAAACAGTTAAATCACACTATTGTGTATTGTTGTTACCATTACACGTAACATCTGGTTGTCAAAATTGAAATTGGTAGTGGTAGAACCCTGTATTACTAACAGATGGTGCTAGTAGTACTTCCAAAAGTTTTTTTTATAGTGTTTTATGCCTGCTTTTACTACCATGGCACCACAGGCGATGAAATTGATGATACATGGAATGAAGATGGAACACTGGTGGAATGCGGAGGTGGGGGAAACTGGAGAAAACCTGCCTCTGCGTCGCTTTGTTCACCACAAATCTCACAAGTGGTCACTTGGGATTGAACCCAGGCCATCTAGGTGAGAGGACTTCCAAAACTACAATAACAATTAAACATTCGTGAATAGCTTTGTTGGTTCAAGAGAGTTGAGGTGTATTCCTCTCGCTTCGAGATGGCAGTAATTGGAATACAAAAGGCTAGTGGGTCAGTCTGCCTAGAGAAGGCAAAGGAAGCAAAATTGTCTGTTGTGAAATAAAGTAGTGCATAGCACTGTTTAAAAACATCTTTGAAACGACCAATGCCCATAAGCAACAGTATTTTGATTTGACTTGTTCTTTTTGTGTGTGCGTGTGTCTAATGATCATAATCTGATAGTAAAATCAGTCTTCTTCTAGCTTCCCAGTATTTCTTGATTTTTGAGGATTTCACATACAGTTATGTGATCAGTGGTCATTAAGTCATCTTTGCGATATAAAAATCACTGTGGAGAAGACAATCCAATCTTGAACAAAAATCCACTCAGACAATCGACGTGAAATTAATCTGAACTTTGTAGTGGATGATTTTCTAAGTATATCTGGAATCGTTTAAGTTTATTTTGAAGATCCTTCCTTCCTTTCCTCAGTCATTGGCAATACTTATTTGAAACAATGCCAAGTTGCATGGAAGTAAAGTTTTCCGTGTTCTCCCAAATGACATCAGATTGTTTAAAAAGAATAAATTCAAAATTATATTAAAAGGTTTATGATAGGAAAAGCTTATTACAGTATTGACAAAATTGTAAATAACCATTAGTAGAAATGATTATTCTGTGCAGGTGTACACATTATTATATAACATTTCTGTATTATAAGACTTAAAGCTTTCTCAGCAAACATTATTGATTATGGCTTCATGGGTAATGAGCCTTGTCAGCTTTTGCCTCATGGCCTTTTTCAGGGACTGAATGAAGTAACTGGGTCTCTGTCTGAATATGTACTGTTGCTAAGTGGTTGGGGCTTGTGTTGCTCTGGCCAATGATCACATGACGATCGGTGATAGGGCCGGATGCCTCCTGGGCCATAAAGCAAGAGCAATGTCAAGCACCCTGGTCAGAGGAGGAGGCACTTTTCCCAGGAGCAGCTCATGACGCAATCCTTGGCCAGAGTAACACAAGCCCCACCCACTTAGCAACAGTATACAGGGTGGTGCAAATGTACAATGTACATAGGAATAGACAAGGTATTGTAATGCACCCAAAAATTTGATACCGAGATTTCACCCGAAATATATGTTTTGGGTTCCCCTGAATCCAAAAAAAGCATTTTTAGAAAAATGTCCATGTGTGTATGTCTGTGGGCAGCATAGCTCAAAAAACGAACAGACCGCTAAATACCAAACTTGGTATTTAAGTTTGGTATCTTCCAAGGATGCATCATGAAGATTTTCAAGAAAATCCCCCCGCCCCTAACTACCCTTTACATGGAAAAATTTTCAAAAATATTGTTTTTCTTAAAAATGGCTCTGACGATTTTGATTAAAATACCACATATTAAAGCCATTTCTATCACAAATAAAATGTATATCTTGAATTTTCTGGGAATAGCTTCTAAAGACCTGTTTATTCTGGATGAATTTTACTTAATTTAGCATATTTAGTAAACCGTATGAGATAGACAAAAACTTACTATACAAAAAATGTAGATGTTGTTAAAATACACAACATATGTCATATACATTTTTTTTGTGGAGCTTACCGTTTTCGAGGTATTCCTTGTTATTAGATTCAATTGTGAAGTACTTATACTTTTCTCAGACGGAGGTGTCCGTTTTTCTTTGTTCTACTGCTGGCCGAGCAAAGAAGCGATTTGCAATGACAATCGCATAACGACAGCTGTTAAAACATTGACTATCATTTTAGCCTAGTGCATTCCCTTAGTTCCATTCTACTTATAAGGAACAAAGTGATAAAATTCTGCTAATGTATATCTCGATTAGCGTGGTGTTGAAAGAAATAAGAACTTCTTTCATAAGAAGTTTGTAGAGTAGCTAGAGGAAGTGATATGAGTATAACACATCGTATTTTTTTTTTATGTTCGAACTGTTTTCCGTCTGCATTACTACAACTTAACGGGCTAGAACTTCCTACTTTACTATGTCTTGCTGGTACTTTCGTTTTCTTTTAGCCAGCTGTCCAGTGACTTATGCGCCATCCTATGTATTGAGACAAACTTTATTCAGTTCCTGAAAAAGCCCATGGAATTTAAAATGGCCCAAAGCTTGACACGTCTGATTACTTTGACATTGTTGTTTTCAGGTTTGACAATCCAGCCTCAGTGGCACCAACGCCTGTCAGACAGCTGTCATACAACTACCTGATGAGCGTGAATCTGTGGCTGCTTCTGTTTCCATGTGATCTGTGCTGTGACTGGACCATGGGCACAGTGCCGTTGGTGGAATCATTCCTCGACCCCAGGAACCTAGCAACACTCATTTCCTATGCTGCCCTCCTCTTCCTCACTTACGTGGCTGTTGTCACAGACAATAGACAACAAGCCATACTTATAATTATGGTAAGATACTTAAGCTTAATGTTGTAAAATACAAGGGGTGCTCACTAAGTCCTTAGAAAATCCAAGACCATCGAAAAAAGTTTGTATTTAGTAACTGTCATCTCTTACTAGATGGCAGTTAAAATTTCAACTATATCCATCACGTGGTTTCGTTGCAATAGGCGATTAAATCAAAAACCTTGTGCTCTTTAGAAAGACAGAAAAGAAAAACGATTTTCGTGTGGTGATTAAACACGTCTACTTAAAAGACGTAACACCGAAAGAGATAAAAGCCAAGTTGGATGTACATGACACATCTACTCCTGCTTTACAACAATTTACAATTGGATAAATGAATTTAAATGTTGCCGTATCCACATTATACCAAATGTTTAGTAGAAGTGACTTATTAATGTAAAAAGAAGCTAGTAACAATGAAGCAACACAAATATTAATATAATAATTAATAATTGTAACAAATCTTCAATTGACTCTCTCACCAAATTTGTTTTAATTCCAGCAGTTAGCAGTATGTTAGTACTTAATCCACCTAGTAACAGTCACCATAACAATTTAAATAAACAAGAGCAAAAAGAAACTTAGACAAAAAGAAATAAAGCTAGTCCTTGGATTTCAAAAGATAAGTGAAGATTTCTTACCATTATTAATTAATATTAATAGAAGTGACTTCCTCTGAAATTATTGACAAAAATCCAGGACATGGGTTTGAGTGATCGACGAATCAAAGTTCACGAAATAGTAGAGGCCACAGACATATCACAAGGTACAGTGTTCTCAATTTTGTACCAAAAATTAGGTCTGACAAAGGTCTCGGCAAGAGGGGTACCGCATTTGCTCTCAATGGAGCATAAATACAATTATGTGATCAATTCGGAAGCTGGTTTGGCACTTTTCCTTTGAAATCCTGATGAATTTCTATGTCGATACATAACGGCAGATAAAACCTGGATACACTACTACACTGTAGAGACAAAAGTGCAGTCAAAACAGTGAGGTTTTAAAGACTAACTGGCTCCGAAGAAGGCAAAAGTAGTGAAATCTACAGACAAGGGGATGGCCTCGATTTTGGGATGCATGTGGACTCACCTACATTAATTACTTGCAGAAAGAAAGAACGAAAAATAGTATTATGCATCGTTATTGCGCCGGCTGAATGGAGAAATCAAGAAAAAATGCCCTCATCTGGCAAAGAAGAAGATTCTCTTCCATCAAGACAATGCAAGGGTGCACAGCTGCGCAATTTCAATGGCAAAAATTGTAGAATTATTCATCAGATTTGGCCCCATAGTGACTTTTTTTAATTTCCAAACTTGAAAAAGTGGCTCACCAGAAAACGATTCATGTCTAATGAAGAGGTCTTCTCCCAGACAAATGCCTATTTTGAGAACCTTCCAAAATCCTACTTTTTGAAAGGCTAAAAACAGTTAGAGAAACACTAGGAAAAGTGTATGGAGCTAAAAGCAGATTATGTTGAAAAATAAAAAAAGGACTTATTTTTTTTAAGAAAAGTATTCTTTTTCTAAGGACTTATTTTATACCCCCCCCCCCCCGTATCTTACTTTTCTTTTAGGTAACATTAAAATTATTCTATAAGAAAGGAAATTCTTGCATGTATAGGTTATTGAGTATTACAACAAACATTTTCTAGCCCGAGTGGGTAATGTGGTGGTAGCGTGTGTCTCACATTTAACAAGTCGCAAGAAAGAATCTTGCTTAGGGTAAGTTACCAAGATAAAGTTTTTTCAGGGTTTTTCCTTATCCTGAGAAGACCAATGTCAAATAACTTTAAGCTACATGGACCCCAAGATCATTTTGCCAATTTCATTCATCGCCCGATATGACCAACCAGATAGAGCAGCTGGCGGGCCTGCCCACACCCTACCAAGATTTTTCCGGCCCTGAAATAGAGGCTGTTTTGCCGTCAGAGTGCAGCTTGACTCGGACCAAATGACTTGCAGTTTTTCTTTGCTTTATATATTACTCGGAATTTGTGTAAACAGTCCATGAGAGTTGAGGTATTCATGGTTTAAAAATTTTTGCAGGAGAATATGAAATTCTAAGACTTACAAAGAAACAGTGTTACATTGTACGATACCTTAAAACCTATTTCTCATGTTTTTATTTTTCAGCATTTTCAAAATTTCAAATTGTTCCACACAATGCAGTTTTCAAAACAGAAACTTGAACATTTTTATGCTTGGATAAAAATAGTACAAAAGAAAATTAATGAGATGATTTTTTTCTAATATCACCAGTGCTTGTGTAATTAAATAATAAACTTCATATTTCCATAGCAAAAATAAAAAATTAATAACATGAGGATTAAATAATGTATTTCTCCTAAATCAATAGTCAGATAAAATTTTCATTTCATCAATTTACTAATACTGTATTTATCAGTATATCTGCAAAGTATTATATTTCTGTAACTGAAATTGCATCGTGTGGAATGATTTAATTAAATGACAATAAAATACTATAAATATGTTAATATCACACAAACTATTTTGAACAAAACTCTGAAAATTAGCATGTAAACTATTCTTAATACTGCAATTGCTGTGTTAAAGTTTCAAATCAATCCAAGCAAAATTGTAGATTTTAGGTTTTTCACACATATAAGCTAAAACAAAGAAACAAATAACAAATCAGATAATGCTGTAACCCTATTTATCCAAATTCAAAACGCCTCTTTTTCGAGCTAGATTTTGGAATTTAGCATATCATTTATATAAAAAGAAGATATAATAACTTAATTTTTAGACACATATTTTGAATGTACATTTTGATTAAGGGTCAGTTAATTTATTTGTATTTTCTTTCTTTGTGAAATTCCACAGAAATTCATGTAATGGGCAGGGTGAGAGGGGGAATGTATCAGTATGTAGGTGATGGCAGAAGAGCTTCAACAACAATGTGGATAAGATTTTTTATTTGGGCAATATATTGAACATAACACAGTGTAGTAAACAGTTTTACCTAATTTGAATTTGTGCTGGAATTCTTCTACTGGGCAAATAAGGGGAGGACAGAAATGCAGTGTTGTATGCAATAACAGTTGAGTGTGGCAATGGCAGTGTGCTGGAAGATGATGATAAGATTTTTACTTTCTCTACACATACTATGTATATAGTGTATAGAGAAGGTATTGCACTTCACCAAAAAATTCGATAACGAGATTTCACCGGAAATATATGTTTTAGGGTCCCATTTTCAGAAAAAGGTGTGTGTGTGTGCGTGCGTGCATGCATGCATGCATGCAGGTGTGTGGGGTTGCGCGTGCGTGCGTGAACACGATAACTCAAAAACGAAAACTCTGTAAAATACCAAACTTGGTATTTAAGTTTAGTATCTTCCAGGGATGTGACACACAGATTTTGAGAAAAATTCCCCCACTCCAAACTACCCTTTACATGGAACTTTTTTCGAAAATTTTGATTTTCTAAAAAAATGGCTGTAACGGTTTTGTTTAAAATATCATATATTAAAGATATTTAGCTGACAAATAACATGTATATTTTGAATTTTCTGGAATAGCCTCTGAAGACACTTTATCCTGGGTCAATTTTACAGAATTTTCCATAACTGCTAAACCGTAAGAGACGGACAAAAACTTACCAAACAAAAAATGTAAAGCACATTAAAACACACAATTTATGTAATATACATTTTTTCCATGGAGTTGATTGTTTTTTAAGATATTCCTTGTTTTTGGTATCAGCTATAAAAAGCTTATACTTTTCTCATACAGGACTTTGTGAACTCTTGTCCATACAAACAAAGGAACTTCAGTCACATAGCAACCAGCTTTTGACTATCACTTTAACCTATGGTACTCCCTTATTTTGCTTTTACTTACAAGGAAGCAAGTAAAAAGACTATTTCTGCTAATTTTTTCTCAACTAGCATGAAGTAAATAGAAGCATAAGCTTTTTAACAATAATTTATTGCAGAGATGTAGAGAAAGTCATGTGAATGGAACACATAAGATTTTTTTATTTAGAAAACATGCTTAATACAGTGCCTTATTTTTGATTTGTGGCTGGCCGGGAGATAGCTGATGCTGGCCAAATAATAATAATAATAATATTTATTTCATCCAGTTTATCATACATACAATTTTGGAATGTCAAGATTATACAGTTACATTTACAATACAATTACATTTTAATTGCAATACAATTACATATTTATATTTACATTAATTAAATACTATCTACTATTAATGATATATTATTATTTTTATTGAATTGTATAATTTTAGTTTTTTGCATGTTGCAGTGTAGATTTATTGATTTAAAGTAATTTAGCAGACAAGAGATGGTTATATTTAGCGTTGTATTTAATCCTTCTACCGTTTTATTTCAACATACAGCTGTGGAATTGTCTGCATAAGTTACCACTGAAGTATTCTGAGGATTTTTAATATCATTGATATAAATAATAAACAACACTGTCCGTTCCGGTTGAATATTCACAGACCCTGAACTCAAGCTGATAGATTCACATGCATATAAATAACCACATACCTTTATCACAGAAGGTGTTGGAAATTATGTCCTTATTTGCCACACATCTCTCTCACCTTGTAACAAAATTTCCATTAACAAGCATTAATTCTTCCTCTGAAGTTGCTATAATTTCTCTTCTGATATTGTCTTTCAGTTTTCCCAACATAATGGGTTGATTTTTGAAGCTCCCACATGAATAAAATTTGCTTAAGGTCTGAGGAGCCATAGTCCTTTACTGATGGCCCTATCTTCAAAAATTTCCTGAATTAATTTCAATGAGAGATCAGCTGTATTTGCTGTAGCAGAGTTTGTTGAAAATATGCCTTTGTGTACTCAATGTCATACAAATATTCCAGGAATGGATTGATTATTGCATCCCTGTGCCTCTGTCCATTAACTGTATGCTCAAGGAATATAGGCCCTATACGCATTCACAGCACACCAAAGACCAATTTTCTGGTCTTGCAATGGCATTTCGTGTCAATGTTTTGTGTCGATACATAGCCATTTAAATAAAACCATACCTCATCTGTAAACAGATTTAACTTTGGTCCATAAAGCCATCATTAGCTTTACCCAACACCCAACTGCAGAACTTTACTCTCACAGTATCACGTGGTTGCAGTTCAGAACTAAGGTTATCTTATAAGGTTTTAATTTCAAAAGTGTAGTGGTTTTCCAAGATGAGAATTGGGAAACTACTGTTTCCTGAGATAAGCTATCTGGACTATGTTCCAACTTTTGTTCTATCTCCTGGAGTTTTTCCTCTGTAAGCACATTGCTGCAGAGAAAAGTGGGAGCCAGGACTGATTAGAAGCACTGTGCACACGGAGCAGCTACCTCCCAGCCACAACTCAAAAAAAATCTGATATGTTTTATTCATATGACTTTCTCTACATCCCTGCAACAAATTATTCATAAAAAGCTTATACTTCTATTTACTTCATGCTAATCAGAAAAAATTAAAAGAAATAGTCTTATTACTTGCTCCCTTGTAAGTAGAAGCGAAATAAGAGAGTACCATAGGTTGAAGTGATAGTCAAATGCTGGTTGCCATGTCACTGAAGTTCTTTTGTTTGTATGGACAGCAGTTGGCAAATTCCTGTATGAGAAAAGTATACGTTTTTCATAGCAGAAACAAAAAACAAGGAATGTCTCAAAAACTATGAACTCCATGAAAGAAATGCATATAACATAAATTGGGTGTTTTAACGTGCTCTACATTTTTTGTGCAGTAAGCTTTTTGTTCATCTCTTACGGTTTAGCAGTTATTTAAAAGTCCGTAAAATTTATCCAGAATAAAGTAGTCTTCAGAGGCTATTCCCAGAAAATTCAAAATATACATTTTATTTGTCAGGTAAATGTCTTTAATATATATTTTAATCAAAATCGTTAGAGCCATTTTTGAGAAAATCGAAATTTTCGAAAAAAAGTTCCATGTAAAGGGTAGTTTGGGATGGGGGGATTTTTCTCAAAATCTTCGTGTCGCATCCCTGGAAAATACTAAACTTAAATACCAAGTTTGGTATTTTACCGACTTTTCGTTTTTGAGTTATCATGTTCATGGACATACGGATACACTGACACATGGACACACACACACACACACACACACACACACACACACACACACACACACACACACGGACCTTTTTGTGAAAATGCTTTTTTTAGATAAAGGGGGCCCTAAAACATATATTTCTGGTGAAATCTCGGTATCGAATTTTTTGGTGGAGTGCAATACCTTCTCTATACTCTATGTACATAGTGTGTAGAGAGAAAGAAATAAGGCACTGTATTGTATGTCATGGTAAAAATTTTAAGTTATTCAAATTTTTGAAAAATTCATGTAATGGATGAAAGGAGAGGGGAGAACAGAAACATACCCAGCATGTCTGCTGTGAAATGCACAACTATACCTGTTGACCATTGGCTCTCAATACACATTAGGTACAACCACTGATCTGAAAGGAAAACCCTCAGAGAGAAATCTTTTTTCCAATGAGAATGCTTACAACCCTTAACAGCTAACTTCACATCATGAAATAAAATGCACAAAAATTTGAAACCTGCCTTTTCCCGCATGCTATTCAAAAACATATTGTAAATGCAAGACAACCCACAGTCCTCAAAATTGATATTTTAGAAAAAACATATCTTGTATTCGGATAAATAATGTGAATATCTATTTTAGCGCTTGTTCATGTTCCCAGTGATGTTCTAGTTGTGTAGGCATGATTTAAGATCTTCTGCTAGATTTAGGTCTCATCTAAGATGTTAATGAATAATAATAAAAATAATTTGATGTTTGTGTTTGCAGAGTCTGTCATTCCTGATATTGCCATTCTTGCCAGCATCGAACCTGTTCTTCCCAGTAGGATTTGTAGTAGCAGAGAGAATATTATACATACCCTCCATGGGACTGTGTATGCTTGTTGCGTACGGCTGGGGTCTTCTGGTGCAGAAAAGGTGAGGCAAGCAACACAGCTGCTTGTATATAACATACTCAAATTTGTAGTAAGTAAATAGAGGGTAGAGCATGGTAATGGTAGGGGATACCTCCTTCGGGAAGCAGTGAGAGGAGGAGAAACCAAAGGCCAGCACACGGAAGTCCCTAATGGTCACGAGATGAGTCATAAGTCATTTTATTTATCCTTTAAAATGTATAATAAAGAACATGCCAATGTTTAAAGCTATGCATGTAGTATCTAAATATAATATGCATTCTCAATTAAATATTTTTTTATTGTGCTTAGAGCCACATCAGTGTTACGAATTTGTTTTATTTCTTTTGATAATCTGATATATAATTCTTTTCCCATGCTATCCAAGTCTCTATTATTTATATAGGTATGTATATTACTCATTGGAAAAATGAGTCAAATTTACACTTGAATTGCTTCACTAAGTAATTAATTACCTGGACATGTTTCGAAGGTGTATGTTGCCTACATCATCAGCAGATTTCGACTGGCCGGCCTGTTGTTGGTATTTTTTGTGGATTCTTCTCCTTTCTCTGGTGGCTGATAGATGAACTTGTAGAGCGGGCTGTCATCGTCGGGAATTCCAAAATTCATCAGGGTAGGTTTTTGCTTTAAAATGAAGATCTTCTCCCATATGTTTAATTCTAGCGGTCACTGTACTGATTTTAACAAGTGGACATTATCTTCGATTCTATGGCTATTGTCCCAAGCATGTGAGGCTACTGCTGATTTCTCCATTTGTGCCAGATGTTCCTTCAACCTAGTTCCTATGTTTCTTCTGTTTGTCCTATGTATCTTTTATCACAGTTTTTACAGTTGATTCTGTAAATTCCTGATTTCTTGGATGCAGGTGTTTTGTCCAACTTGTTCTTTAGAAGGTTTTTTATGCTATGTTTGTTTTGTGGGGCTAAGAAGATGTGTTCCTTGAAGATCTTTTTAAATTTGTTGAAGGCCTGAGGGTGGAATGTGAATTTTTTGAAAATATTTTGGTTTTTATCTGCCATGAGGGCCGGCCAGTCGAAATCTGCTGCTGATGTAGGCAACATACGCCTTCGAAACATGTCCAGGTAATTAATTACTTAGTGAAGCAATTCAAGTGTAGATTCGTCATTTCTACTTTCTCTATAGGCACTATATACATAGTGTATAGAGAATGTATTGCACTCCACCAAAAAATTTCATACCAAGATTTCACCGGAAATATGTTTTAGGGTACCCTTTTTCTAAAAAAAGCATTTTCGGAAAAAGGTCCGTGAAGACGATAACTCAAAAACGAAAAGTAGGTAAAATACCAAACTTGGTATTTAAGTTTAGTATTTTCCAGGGATGCGACACGAAGATTTTGAGAAAAATCCCCCCACCCCCAACTACCGTTTACATGGAACTTTTTTCGCAAATTTTGATTTTCTCAAAAATGGCTCTAACGATTTTGATTAAAATTTTGTATATTAAAGATATTTACCTGACAAATAAAATGTATATCTTGAATTTTCTGGGAATAGCCTCTGAAGAGTAGTTTATTCTGGATGAATTTTACTAAATTTTGAGTAACTGCTAAACCGTAAGAGATGGACAAAAACTTACTGCACAAAAAATGTAGAGCACAATAAAACACACAATTTATGTTATATACACTTTTTTCGAGGAGTTCATTGTTTTTGTGACATTCCTTATTTTTGGTTTCTGCTATGAAAAACTTATACATTTCTCATACAGGAATTTGTCAACTGCTGTCCATACAAACAAAGGAACTTCAGTGACATAGCAACCAGCTTTTGATTATCACTTTAACCTATGGTACTCCCTTATTTCACCTCTACTTACAAGGAAGCAAGTAATAAGACTATTTCTGCTAATGCTTTACTGATTAGCATGAAGTTAATAGAAGTATAAGCTTTTTAAGAATAATTTGTTGCAGGGATATAGAGAAAGTCATGTGAATGGTACACATCAGATTTTTCCAATGTGTAATTATGCTTCACTGTGTACCACTTGCAGTATTTTGATTCTTTTGATCATGTATATTACTATTTTTGGATACATCTAGATCTTGTAAAAAATTTGCTTTACACTCTCATAAATATATATGCATGGGACAGTTAAGATATTTGAACTTTTAAAAATATTCCTACAACTGTGTCTTCTATCTACATTTCCTAATGTTCTAGCTGCCTTTTTTAGAGCTTAAAGATTTTTTTCATATCCGCTGCTGTAATATTCCTCCACAATGTTATACTTTATTTAATGTGTAAGTATATAAATGCATAGTAAACCTGTTTTACTGTGTCATCATCCATTGTTTTCCTAATCTGCCTCATAATATAGATGCCTTTATTTAGCTTTTCATGGTATGCTTTACGTATAGCTTCCAGTTTAGGTATTTAGCTTTTCATGGTATGCTTTACGTATAGCTTCCAGTTTAGGTGTTTATAGATTATTACACCCAGAAAATTTACACACTCAGTTTCTAGGATACTTACTCCATCTATTTATAATTTAATACTATTTGTAAAACATCTTCTAAGTTCAAAATTTATCCATGCTGTTTCTTTTTACATTTAATATCATGTCTAAACTGGCTGCACACATGTACCTCTTCTTTCTTCAAGGACGGCATAAAAAAGATACCAATTTGATACAAAAATCTATCTGAAATATTATGAGGAGAAATCAGATGTGTTACACTTTCTCCACTTATTCTGCAACAAACTATTCTTGCAAAAGCATATTTTTCTCTGTACTTCATATTAATCAGGATAAACATTAACAGAAATTGTTGTATTACTTGCTTTCTTGTAAGAAGGGAAATAAGGGAATACAGTAGGCTAAAATGATAGTCATATATTTTAAAAGCTGGTTGTCATGTGATACAATTGAAATTTCCTTCTGTTTGCATGACCAGGATGAAAAGAAATGTGAACAGATGACTTCCTATTTGAGAAAAATCTAAGTATTAGAAATTTTAAAACAAAACAAAAATATCTGAAAATGGTTTACCAGTTACGCAGAAGTCATACCAAATGAACAGGCATTCAGAGGCTATTAGCAAAACATTCCATTAATACAATTTATTTGTCATGCAAATAAAATACAAAATCATTAGTCATTTTTGAGAAATTCATAATTTTGGAAAAATGTTTTCAGGTGGAGCATAGTTTGGGATGGGGAGATTTTCTTGCATCCTTGGAAACATCAAGTTTGTTATTTAACCAACTTTTTGTTTTTGAGCTGTACTATTCACAGACATACGTAGAATTTTTTCTAAAAAATATTGTCATTTTTTTTTTTTAATTTAGAGGTCCCCAATATGTTATTCCTGATAAAATCTTGTATCAAAGTTTTGGGTGGAATACAACACCTCCCATTGGTAGAAAAAGTAAAAATGAGGTGGTTATTCTGCTTTTGTTGGTGCAATTAAAACTGTGAAATGTAATTTTCATTGACCCTCATAATAGAAATATTTTCAGTAATTGGATAAGTAGAGTGAGACTGAAAAATTCAATGCCATAGCCAGGTTTAGAACCACAGATAGAACCACTGTCTTTTGCCAGTTGCTCTACCTTTGAGTTACCATGGCAACATTCCGACATGGCATTAAACTCCTCAAGTGATTTGCTTGTTTCCTGGTAAACCACAAGGTGATCTCAAATTATTTTGAGGTGGAAAACCCCAATGTAGGTACTTTAAGTTCATAGGATTCATAGTATAGCCAACTATCAGATCAATTAGTTTTAATTTAACTGTTTTTTCACACAAGAAAAAGTAGGACAGAAGTTGGATAAGTAGAGTCAGATTGAAAAATCCAATGCCATAGCCAGGATTTGAACCACGGATCTCCTGCTCTCTAGCTGGTTGCTCTACCACAGCTACCATGTCAACATGCTGGCATGGCATTAAATTTTTGAACTGACTCGAATGACTATGAAGCCCAGGACTTAAAGTACTTACGATGTTGTAAGTGCCATTGGGGATAAGATAAGATGCTTTATTGTCACATACGCTTACAATAAATCAGTAAAGACTCCATAAACAGGTGACTCGTCAAGTATGAAAGTACAATTAACAGTTAAGTTACAATAAATATAAATTGACAATGTACAGTAAATATATACAAACAGTGTTTAACTGTAATGGTACTAGCCTAGGAAAAATAGTGTAATATGTAACTTACAGAACAAAAAAAAGTTAAAAAGATTTGTCAGTCATGTATTCAGTGACTGAGTAGTACACTTTGTCAATTAACAGGTTTTTCAATGCTTTGTTGAAACAATTTTAGTTGGTACTTTGTTATAAGCTTTTATTCCGGCATACTGTGGACTTTTTTCTTATAGTGCTAACTTATGTGTGGGTAGTTTCAACTTATTCTTAGTTCTTGTTCCATGGCTATGTTGTATTTGCGAGTTATACATGGCATATAGGAATTAGGATGATAGATTTTCAATTTTTTGAACAGATTTCTGCAAGATTCTTTTGCTCCTGTTTGTGACATTATATGGATTATTTTCTTTTGACTTTTAAAGATTGTATCCCATCCTATCGAGATTCCCCATAGTAATTCTTCATGTCATTATCGAGTGACAGTAACTGAAGTAAACTACTTTTTGAGATCATTTGTGGTTTACTGGGAAACTTGCGAATCAGTTGAGATATTTAATGCTGTGCCAGCATGCTGCCATGGTAGCTCAGTGGTAGAGGGACTGGCTATAAACCTGGAGATCTGAGGTTAATGACACTTAATTTTTCAGTCTGATTCTACCTATCCAACTCCTGTCCTACACACAAATAATTAAATTAAAACTAATTGACCATAATTTTCAATAATATTTTGAATCAGACAAGAGTTAAACATGAAGTAAAGTAATGATTGCAGTATGCAAATGTTAAAGGCAAAGGAAATATTGCAGGTTTAGCATTAAAATGAAATATGTTTCAGGTTTAAGAAGGTAGCGTGGCTATCTTTAGGTTTCTTGCTGCTTGTGCATGGCTGCAAGACATACACCCGAAACTTAGACTGGGAATCTGAGTACACCATTTTCATGGCTGGTCTGAAGGTTAACCAGCGAAATGCAAAGCTGTTCAACAATGTTGGTCATGCCCTAGAAAGCCAAGGTCGCTTTCATGAAGCTCTACAGTACTTCCAGAAAGCTGTAAGGTATGTGTTTTATCTTGAATATTTTACTCTGAAAATATCATACTAAAACAAAAAAAATCACAAGACTTTCTCTACATCTCTGCAAGTAAAAATCTCTGTTAAAAAGCTTATGCTTCTATTTATTTCAAGCTAATCGACAAAAAATTAGCCGAAATAATCTTATTACTTGCTTCCTTGTAAGGAGAAGCGAAATAAGGGAGTACCATAGGTTAAAGTGATAGTCAAAAACTGGTTGCTATGTGACTGAAGTTCCTTTGGTTGGTCAGTTGACAAACTCCTGTATTCAAAAAGTTAAGTTTTTCAAAGGTGAAACCAAAAACAAGGAATATTTAAAAAATAATCAACTCATGAAAAAAATGTATATGACATAAATTATGTGTTTTAATGTGCTCTACATTTTTTGAGTGGTAAATTTTTGTCCATCTCTTACAGTTTAACAGTTATGCAAAATTCCTTAAAATTCATCCGGAATAAAGTAGCCTTCAGAGGCTATTCCCAGAAAATTCAAGATAAACATATTGTTTGTCAGGTAAATATCTTTAATATACAGTATTTTAATCAAAATTGTTAAGAGCCATTTTTAAGAAAATAAATATTTCGAAAAAAGTTTCATGTAAAGGGTAGTTTGGGGTGGGGGAATTTTTTTCAAAATCTTTATGTCACATCCCTGGAAGATACCAAACTGAAATACCAACTTAGGTGTTTTACCAACTTTTTGTTTTTGAGTTATCGCGTTCACAGACACACGGACACACACACACACATGGACTTTTTGTGAAAATGCTTTTTTTGGTTTCAGGGACCCTAAAACATATATTTCCGGTGAAATCTCGGTATCAAATTTTTGGGTGGAGTGCAATACATACATAGTACTTGTAGAGAAAGTAAAAAGTGTTTGCCTATATGGTATTATCATTTTCCTCACAGAGTAACTAAAGAACAAGTACTATGTGTGCAGCTTTTCCTGTGTGCTTGGCTCCCTAGCTGTCATTCGACAGGTTTCAAGCAATTTCAGAAACAGCAACAACATTGGTGCATGAAGCTGTGGCACTAGGTTATATGAACTGAAATGGCCTTCAGTGAAATAATTCCTAACCATAATACTAGACAGTGAATGGATATTCATGTCCAGAGAAGCAATACGAGTACTCATCAAACCAGTGTAATAAACTTAGGGATAATGTTCTTAATAAATTGCCTCTAGCAATAAAAACATTTGCAAATTTACAATATTAAAAAGGCAGTTTTGGCATACTTGCTTCACCACTGCTTTTATTGTATTAATGAATTCATGGAAAGTTTTCAATAATTTAATATTTCTGAAATAAATTGTATATATTATAATATTGTCCATTCAATCTTTGTAAATAATTATAAGTTTCTATAAACTCTGAGTTTTCCTTATTGAAGTTTCATTTAATTTTTATATAATTACTGTGATCAACTATAATTGTAAATTTACAACATGAACATCTCTTATATCACAGTACCCATGTATTGCCGGTGCAAAACTTCTGGAGTCGTGACCCTGACTGCCACCCAGCTACCAAGCCTAGCTTATCGGAGTTTGTGATATGATTCTTTGCTTACTTAAAGTCACAGCGAGCAAACTTTGTAGTGTGTATCGAAAGTGTTCTGCATATGTTTCTATTCAAAGTGGGCAGTAAGTAGCATTCATTTTATTTATTTTATTTTTTTAACCATGGCTCCTATGTTTTCAAAGATAAGTTGCAAGGTATTACTTAAGAGCAGAGAAGTAATTGCAAATATCCTTGACTTCATGAAACATGAGGCAGAGATGAAGGAAGAAAATATATGTTCCCCGAGTTCTTCAAAAGCCTGTGGAAAGTGAATGAAAGAGAAGCCAAGACAACTGATATTTCACTGAGTTCCGTTTCCAGGGTTCTCAAAGATAAGATAAAAATAAAACTTAGTATATCACTTTTAAATTAAAAGATGTGGAACAGTTGTGTCGCCAGCAAATTGCAGAAATTGACAGGCCAGAATGGGAAAATGTATGTCGACATGTTGAGAGCATTGAAAATCATTAGAAAGAATTGTAGAAAATCAAATAGAAAGAATTCTAATCTAGGCTAATGGTGCAGAAAGTAGCAATAGCATTGATGATGACAATGACGTAAGTGAAGACGAAGGACTGTCAGGTGTAGAAGAATTGGAGGCAGATGATTGACATTGTTTATATAGTAGGCCATTTGTATAGATGTTTTGTAGATATGAATATAACACATGTTTATCAGTGCAGGTGACAGATATTTGACATAAATCGACTGGTGAAATGCTTATCTGAAAGTACAACTCGCTTACTAGCTCTCATTAAGATTTTCACATGTTCAGATCTGTTGCGCCAGTTATACAATGTATGATTTACAGATGAATAAATCATCTATCTTTGTGATGATGCATTCTGACGTAATTGCATAGGTATTTATATGCCAGTAATATCTATGGAGATGACAAAAGAATGGTGATCCAGTGTCTGTAGGTAAGATTTTGTTCTATCAGTGGTTACTGAAAAACACCACCAAGTTAGTGTTAATGCATTTTGGGTAGACAAATTTTATAAACCAAGATATCTCTAACGACATTTGTCAACTCCTGTCCATACAAACAAGGGAACTTCAGTCATATAGCAACCAGCTTTTGACTATCACTTTAACCTATGGTACTCCCTTGTTTCGCTTCTACTTACAAGGAAGCAAGTAATAAGACTATTTCTGCTATTTTTTTCTTGATTAGCATCAAGTGATTAGGAGCATAAGCATTTTAACAATAATTTGTTGCAGAGTTGTAGAGAAAGTCATGTGAATGGAACACGTCAGATTTTTTACTGTGGTAATTTTCAATAAATATTCTCATGCCTATTAGGTTTCTTGTATTGCTTAATATTCTCCATTTAACATTCATAGTTGCTAATTTAACTAGAATTGGTCGTGGTTTTCATCCCCATCCTAATCTAAAGGATTCTATAATTCCCAGCCTGCGAGTTTAGTGCGGAGTTTCCCTTCTATAATTTCCTCCACTGCTTCCAATGTTTTTCTTCCTCTTTGTTCTTCTAATCCAAAGATCACTACATTCAGCTTCCTATTGGTATGCGCTGATTTCTCCAATTGGGTTACTCTATTTTTGCATTCCATTAATTCTTTTCTTGTTCCATCTAGTTCATGCTTCATTTTATTTCTTCCATGTTCTTTCCCATTTTTACTTTCTCTATACGCACTATGTACATAGTGTATAGAGAAGGTATTGCACTCCACCAAAAAATTCGATACCGAGATTTCACCGGAAATATATGTTTTAGGGTCCCCAATATCCAAAAAAAGCATTTTCACAAAATAACTCAAAAACGAAAAGTCGGTAAAATACCAAACTTGGTATTTAAGTTTAGTATCTTCCAGGGATGCAACACGAAGATTTTGAGAAAAATACCCCCACCCCCAACTACCCTTTACATGGAACTTTTTTCGAAAATTTTGATTTTCTCAAAAATGGCTCTAACGATTTTGATTAAAATTTCGTATATTAAAGATATTTACCTGACAAATAAAGTGTATATCTTGAATTTTCTGGGAATAACCTCTGAAGAATAGTTTATTCTGCATGAATTTTACTAAATTTTGAATAACTGCTAAACCGTAAGAGATGGACAAAAACTTACTACACAAAAAATGTGGAGCACATTAAAACACACAATTTATGTTATATACATTTTTTTCGTGGAGTTCGTTGTTTTAGAGACATTCCTTATTTTTGATTTCTGCTATGAAAAACGTATACTTTTCTCATACAGGAACTTGTCAGCTCCTATCCATATAAACAAAGGAATTTCATTGACATAGCAACCAGCTTTTGACTATCACTTTAACCTATGGTACTCCCTTATTTCGCTACTACTTACAAGGAAGCAAGTAATTAGACTATTTAAACTAGTTTTTTCTGATTAGCATAAAGTAAATAGAAGTATAAGCTTTTTAAGAATAATTTGTTGCAGGGATATAGGGAAAGTCATGTGAATGGCACACATCAGATTTTTTTCATTTAATATCTCATGTCGTCTGCTATGTTTATTATCATTGCCATCACTACATGCATTCCTGGTCCTGAATAAGTTCTACGCCTCCTGTTACTAGTAGGTCTGCCAGCTTTAATGTAATTCAAAAACTTAGCATCCTTAATGCATTTTCTTTGTTACCATTTGACTGCATATTTTCTCCTGTTAGTCATGCTGTAGTGCTATACCCATGTTTCTGCTTTGATGAGCATTCACCTCACAGGTCTGACTTCTTTGTGCTCCCTCAAGCAATGCATTTTTACATTATATATATCAAATTTTAAACAAAACTTCTAAGAGCACAGGGTAATATTTGGAAAAAATAAAAAAACCAATACGAATGAACTGTAATAAAAGGAAAGGAACAATAAGTCATAATTATAAATAAAAGAACTAAAGATTATTGTAATATTCATCATTATCATCATTTTAATTATTATCATCATCATCATCATTATGGCCATTTCCCCAAAAATCTAACAGTAGCCCAAGTTAAACCACTATTTAAAAAAAGGGAAAAGAAAATATTGAACATTTTAGCTGTATTTGAATAAAAAATGTAATTTGGTTTTAAAAGCAAATTAAATTGCAAAGTTAAATGTGTCAGTTGAAAATTTTGAAGTAATTGTATCAGAAATCCAGGTCTCTGGTTATAATATATGTGTTTTAACTTTGTTATTCTCATTTTAATAGTATGATAATTCTACAATGTAGTAGACCATAGACTAGCAATGTTTGAGGGGAGTCCAAATATAAAGGAGTTGTATTGTATAATAAGCTTCCTAATAAAATAAAGCCAATAACTTCAAAAATGAACTGTGTAAATATTTAGTAAATAAAGCATTCTATTCAAATGAAGAATTTATTGATAACTGATGCAGTTCTTATATTTCTATTGTAATTGTTTGATTTGTCAGTATTCTTGTTTGTTATATTTCTGATCTATATAGAACCAAATTGACAATGTGTAATAGATTTATGTAATGTCAATGGACAATGATATAAGCACACTAACATATATAATGGTTAACTTGAATTAGTCTTTGCTACATTCTCATAGAGATGTTGTGTTGTTTTACACCTGGTGATGTGGTATCTCTCACATTACTTTTCACTCAACAATCACACAGGGGTGGCTTCTGGTTCGCGATAGTTCAGTTCCGGTTCGTCATAGAGTATATGTCATTAAGTCCATTGAGGAATAA
Organism: Hymenopus coronatus; assembly: GCA_030762935.1. NCBI lineage: Eukaryota > Metazoa > Arthropoda > Insecta > Mantodea > Hymenopodidae > Hymenopus > Hymenopus coronatus. The sequence goes on along the minus strand of CM060881.1, from coordinate 20,155,167 downwards.
AATAAATAAATGGTGTGTTATTTATTGATGCTCATTAACTGTGGTTCTCAGTGTCCCATTCTATATTGGGCGTGAAAGACTTCTTAATTTTGCTCAGAGGCCTCTCTATCAGGCTTGAGGTTTCTTGTAGGAGCAGGAGCATTTTTAGGTCCTTGATGAGAAAGAGTTCCCTTGCCAGTTTGTATATTAGGCGCGATGCCATGTATTTTGAAACACCCATTGCTATTTTTTAAATTTTGCTTTGACCCCTTCAATGGAGTGTAGTCCTTTTTTTGTCAGTTTCTCTTAATCTATAAGTCAGTATATATAGGATTTTCATTCTCATATTGGTTTCCATTCTCAGAAATTGTGAACTAGGTTTGCAAGGTACTCATCCATACACATTTAGAGTGAGTGAAGCTAATGAGTAAATTATTTTCTATTTTACAGTGTCCAACAAGATGATATTGGAGCTCATATAAATGTTGGAAGAACATTCAACCATCTGAAAATGTTTAAAGAAGCTGAAGATGCTTATCTGAAGGTAAGGAAAAAAACTATTATTCATGAAGGCTTTAGGTTAATTTCTGTGTCCTAGCTTCTTGCATGATAACTTGATAAGTAAAATGTATTATGTTTATCTGAATACAAGACAGTTTATTTTGTAACTAATTTGAATCAAATGTGGACACTATAGTTTCAGTTACTTAGTTTTTTTCCCAGATGTGATATCATCACACTAAGCACAGAAGCCCACCCAAATCTAACACTCAGTAAATTCACGTTCCACCCAAAGATGCACAGGAAATTCAAAAAACATTCCAAGATCATAACATAGAGTTGGCACCTCAAAATAAATACAATTTCAGTAACCTATTAAAAGATGCCACACCAAACAAATCAAAATCTGGCATTTACCAAATTAATTGTGAAGGTTGCCCCAAAATGTACATTGGACAGAGAAACCTTCAAACAAGATTGAAAGAACACCTCAGGAACATGAAACTCAAGCAAACAGACGAATCTGCAGTATGAACATCACAACACATCAAACTGGACATCAAACTAATAAACACCTGAAAACTACAACTGAACTAGCAATTTGGGAAAGGATACACATTAGGAAAAATGCACAGATAGTTATGAATTTTGAAATACTGCTAGCAGACGGCATTTTAAGATTACCCCCAAGAAAACCAGACGGCAGCACATGAAATTACGATAGGAACCTCCCCTTCTGAAGCCAGTCAAACATCTGCTGATGATGAAGATCTTTGAAATGCATCCGGGGGGAAAACTAATTTAAACTATAGTGTCCATATTTGACTCAGATTAGTTACGTAATAATTTAAAAGTTTCCCTGTGTAAATCAATTTGTATTCATACCTTGTTGACAAGACAAATTTTTGAGAACTGGGGGGGGGAGCCATCCTTGCCTTCATGATATATGTTTTTGGATAGCATGCTAGGAAAAAGCAAGTTTCAAATTTTGCAGGTCATGAAGTAGGTGGTTGTGTTTTATTTTGTGCTGTAAAGTTAGTTGACAGAGGGTTGTAAGCATTGTCAATGGAAAGATGATTTCTTTCTGAAGCCAATACAGGAATTGCTTTCACATTGGTGGTTGTGCCTAATGTCAAGAGTAAGAGTGGTTTCATTGTGTTTCCTAGCAGACATATCAGGTATGTTTCTGTAATCCCATCACCCTGTGTGTAATGGTTACCATGCTAACTTCGCAGGTTCAAACCCAGCAGAGAACGATGGATATTTCAGGGTGTAAAAATCCTTAGCATGGCTTCCTTTGGAAGGGAAGTAAAGCTATTGGTCCCATGTTGTAGATTTATGGCACGTTAAGAACCTCAAGGCTGATAGAGAGGACTCTGAGAAAAATTAAGCGGTCTTTCACGCCCAGTATAGAATGGGATGCATTTATTTATAGATGGCATTTTATTTATAGATGCTCTTTTAGCTCATGTGGTTCTCAGCGTCCCATTCTATATTGGGCGTGAAAGACCACTTAATTTTGCTCAGATGTCCTTCTATCAGGCTTGAGGTTTTTTAACGTACCATAAATCTACATCACGGGACCAACGGCTTTACTTCCCTTCCGAAGGAAGCCATGCTAAGGATTTTTATGCATTTCATTTCTGTTATCCCCTCTCCCCTCCATTCATTATGTGAATTTTCACGCAAATTCAAATAATGTAGAACTTTTTACAATAATGTGTCATGAAATATGTTGTCTAAATAGAAAATCTTTTCAATCTTGCAGTGCACTGTCACTATCATCATCTCCTATGGCAAGTGGTAAATTTTCATTCTTCCCTCTGCCACCTATTATAAGAATTCCCATGCAAATTCAAATTAGGTAAAACTGTTTACAACAATGTGTTATGTTAGGTGTATTGTCTAAATAAAAAGCTGATGTGTTCCATTCACATGACTTTCTCTACATCTCTCCAACGAGTATTGCTAATAAGCTTATTCTTCTATCTCGTTCATGCTAATTGAGATAAACATTAACAGAAATGGTCTTATTACTTGCTTCCTTGTTAGTAGAAGGGAATATACTAGGCTAAAGTGACAGTCATATATGGTTGCTATGGAGCTAAAATCATTTCTTTGCATGACCAGGCATTGACAAGTTCCTGAAAAGTTTAAAGTATTTTAAAACTGAAACCAATAGCAAGGAATATCTCAAAAACGACCAACTCCATGAAAAAAATGTATATGACTTAAAATTGTGTGTCTTAATGAGATCTACTTTTTTTGTGCTGTAAGTTTTTATCTATCTCTTATGGTTTATCAGTTATGCAAAATTCAGCAAAAGTCATCCAGAATAAAGAGTAGTCTTCAGAGGATATTCCCGGTAAATTGAAGATATTCATTTTATTTGTCATGTAAATATCTTTAATATATGATACTAGCTGACCCTGCGAACTTTCTTCTGCCTTACAAGCAATAAATGAGCAGATTTTGGATTTTATTAAGTTCAATTTTTTATTAGGATAATAAATATAAATACAAAAAATCAAGTATTTTAATTATTATTTATTCGCTGCGTATTTTGGTGCATGGGTTGCACTCTTCAGTGAAGCACCTTGTGATAGATGACATTTCTTGTTTTATTATCAGGTGCAAGAACAAATAACGCAGATGGTCTTCCGACCCGTGAACATGCCACATATAATTGACCATGGGAAAACATGGATTTTCTAGATTCAGATCACAAATTTTCAAGGATTGGCCTTGTGATTTGTTAATGGTCATGGCGAATACAAGATGGATTGGAAATTGAAGTTGTTAAAAGTCAAACGGCAAATCGATTGGGATCATCAGGATTCTCGGAATGAGAACTTCCCCAACTTCGAATTTACCTTTGAGTACCGTCGTTTAAATCACATTGTTCATCATTTTACTTACCACCAAATGCCTTCTGTTGCACAGTTTTGGTTGGTTTGTGTTTTGAAGCATGATTACTACGGAGCCAACCTTTAATCATAAATTGTGCGGTGGTAAGCCAGGCACATCCAAGGAGTTTAAAAATTTAATTGGATAGTTGCTCTTCATGTGCAATTTTATTCTCAATGTTTCGAATCCTAGTTGCATTACGGCTTTGTCGGGAAAGATTCGATTGTCTTTGGTTGCGGCATTGTTAATGATAATACCGGCACATTAAGCTAATAGAAACTCGAAACAAAAACCATAGACAACAATGCATTTAGCTGTCGCGTTTTGTTATACCACGTTTTATATCACGTCCCATGGAAACGGGATAAAAAGTGTCCTGGAAACGGGATAAAAAGTGTCCTATGTCTGTCTCCTGGTTCTAAGCTACCTCCCCACTGATTTTCAGCCAAATCGGTTCAGCCGTTCTTGAGTTATAAATAGTGTAACTAACAGGACTTTCTTTTATTTATATATATATATATATTTTAGTCACAATCGTTAGAGCCATTTTCGAGAAAATCAAAATTTTAAAACAATTTTATGAAGGGTAGTTGGGGATGGGTGGATTTCTTTGAAAATTTTTTGTCGAATTTTTGGAAGATACTGAACTTAAATACCAATTTGGATTTAATGTACTTTTTGTTTTTGAGTTATGCTGCCCCCCCCCCCCCCCTCCGCAGCATGCACGCACACACATACACACACACACACACACACTCTCTTATTTCTAAAACTGCTTTTTTTGGATTCAGATTGTCCATGTATTACCGGTAAAATCTTGGTATCAAATTTTTGGGTGCAGTACAATACCTTCTCTATACACTGTGTACATAGTACATGTAGAGAAAGTAAAAAATCATCGTTGTTGATGGTCTTGGTATCACCTCCTACATAATTATACATTTCCATGCTGTCCCCACACTCGGCTCTCTCTTCCAACAATTACATAAATTTCTGCGCAATTTCGTCCAAAAAAAAAAAAAAAGAGTTAACTTAAGTGTTCTTAGTTTGATCAAAATATATGTTTAAAAATAAAGTTATCATGTCTTCCTTTTAAGTAGATGATATGCTAAATTCCAAAATTAAATTTTCAAAAAAGGGGGATTGTCTTATATTCAGATAAATAGTGGCATTGAGATTTCCATTTGTTTCAGTTTTATACAGGGTGTTTCAAAAATACGGGGCATAATTTCAGGTATGTGTTTCCCACATGAAGACAATCAAAATAGTTCATTATAACATGTGTCGGAAATGCTTCATTTCCGAGTTAAGGCCGTTACAACATTGAAAGTCCCACCTGTAGACAATCAAAATAGTTCATGTCCGGAAATGCTTCATTTCCAAGTTATGGCCTTCACAACATTGGAATTTACTGGAACGTTTTTCATTCCGCAGGTCTTTGCCGTCAAAGGAGACATTAGGAGGGCGCTCTGATAGTTCATTCTGAGGAAGGTTACATTCAGTGTTCTTTAGGCATTAAGACTGTGCAACATGTATTCAAATCAAGCTGGCAGAGATACACTTCATGTACGGTAAGGCGGACGGCAATGCTGCGCTGGCTCATCGTTTGTAGCAGGAGAGGTACCCACAGCGACAATGTCCAGACCGGAATACATTTGTTTGTCTCCATTCCCGTCTGTGCGAGTATGGAACATTCACCTCTCCTGGTTTGGGAAGGGAACGACCAAGATCTACAACTCCAGAAGTGCAGGAGGAGATTCTAGAGGCTGTGGACAGGACTCCTTCTATCAGCACACGACGATTAGCGTTGCAAGTCAATGTTCCTCATACGACTGTCTGGAGACTGTTGGACGAGTATCAGTTGTATCCTTATCATTTGCAATGTGTACAGGCCCTGTCACCAGCAGATTACCCTGCACGAGTTAGGTTCTGTCAGTGGTTCTTGCAGCAGTGTGGTGTAAATTCGAACTTTTCTGCCATCGTACTATTTACAGATGAAGCACAGTTCACAAGAGATGGCATAACAAATTTCCACAATCAGCATGTATGGTCGCATGAAAACCCACGTGCAACTGTTGTATCTCATCACCAGGTGCGGTTCTCCCTCAACATGTGGGCCGGTATCATTGGTGATCGATTAGTTGGACCCCATGTACTTGTAAACAGACTTACGGGGCAGGCGTACACAAACTTCCTGGAAAACACCATACCTGACGTTTTCGAAGACACTCCACTGATCAATCATCAACACATTCACTTCTTGCATGATGGCACTCCTGCACACTTCAGTCTTACGGCTCGCTGGTACTTGAGTCGAAGGTTTCCTGATCGATGAATAGGTAGAGGTGGCCCAATTGCTTGGCCTCCACGCTCACCTGATCTGAACCCTCTCGATTTCTACTTGTGGGGCCATTTAAAATCATTGGATTATTCGTCTCCAGTGCCGGATTTGGAATCCCTTCGGAATCGAATTGTGGAAAGTTGTGAGTACATACGCAATACTCCTGGAGTTTGGGATCATGTTCGCAGGTCAATGAGACATCGATGTGAGGTCTGTATTCAAGCAGGAGGTGGACATTTTGAACATCTTCTGTAATGACAACAACCTGCGGAAAGAAAAACGTTCCAGTGAATTTCAATGTTGTGAAGGCCATAACTCGGAAATGAAGCATTTCCGGACACATGTTATAATGAACTAATTTGATTGTGTACATGTGGGAAATACATACCTGAAATTATGCCCCGTATTTTTGAAACATCCTGTATTTCTTTGGTGTAGCCTGATTTCCAAGCTTCTTTTTGTTTTCCTATGTAGTGCTTTTCAAATTCATCACTGATCTGATAAATTGTGGATTTTAATGCATTTAGAATTATATTTTTGGGTGGTTTATTTAGTGTATTGTTGAGGTTGAAGATGTTCTGTGGTGCTAGTTTGATGTTACATCTGATGAGGACCTTTTTAAAATGTTTAAATGCTTGTGTTTTTAATGTTTAATTGTCAATAATGTTAACTGTTACAGGCAAAGTCATTGCTTCCAAAAGCAAAACCAGGAGAATCATACCAGGCCCGGATAGCACCAAATCACTTGAATGTGTTTCTGAATCTGGCCAATCTAATAGCTCGCAATGAGACTCGACTAGAAGAAGCAGATCTGCTGTATCGCCAGGCTATCAGCATGCGAGCTGACTACACGCAGGCCTACATTAACAGAGGTGATATCCTGCTGAAGCTAAACAGAACAAAAGAAGCCCAAGAAGTGTATGAAAGGGCACTCTTCTATGACAGTAACAACCCGGACATTTATTACAATGTAAGTATTTTGCAATAAAATTCTGATTCATTTGCTATTCTTGTTTCTAAAATAACTAGGGGGTGGATGTTGATGACCTAAAAATTCCTTAAAATGATCAATAAAAATTCTCACATCACAATGGGAAAATGTCCTAAAGTGAATAAAAAATCTGATGTGTTCCATTCACATGACTTTCTCTACATCTCTGCAATAAATTATTATTAAAAAACTTAAGCCTCTATTTACCTCATGCTAATCGAGAAAAAATTAGCCAAAACAGTCTTATTAATTGTTTCCTTGTAAATAGAAACGAAGTAAGGGAGTACCATAGGTTAAAGTGATAGTCAAAAGCTGGTTGCTATGTGTCTGAAGTTCCTTTGTTTGTATAGACAGGAGTTAACAAATTCCTGTGTGATTTTCAAAGCTGAAACTAAAAACAAGAAATATCTTAAAAACGATCAACTCCACGAAAAAAATGTATATTGCATAAATTGTGTGTCTTAACGTGCTCTACATTTTTGTGTAGTAAGTTTTTGTCCAACCCTTACGGTTTAGCAGTTATGAAAAATTCCGTAAAATTGATCCAGAATAAAGTAATCTTAAGAGGCTATTCCCAGAAAATTCAAGAGATACATTTTATTTGTCAAGTAAATATCTTTAATATACAATATTTTAATCAAAATCTTTAGAGCCATTTTTAAGAAAATAAAAATTTTTAAATTTTTTCCATGTAAAGGGTAGTTTGGGGTGGGGGGATTTTACTCAAAATCTTTGTGTCGCATCCCTGGAAGTAAAATTACAAATTTAATAATAAAACACACACACACACACACACACACACACACACACTTTTCTGGATATAAGGGACCCTAAAACATACATTTCCGGTGAAATCTTGGTATCAAATTTTTGGGTGGAGTGCAGTATACACACTATACACTATGCACATAGTCATGCAGAGAAAGTAAAAATGACATTAAAACCTAGAATAAAAAGAGTGATGTTATCTTTTGATATAATTTTAGTTGTAAAAATAATTTAAAATTGAAATTTTATATAAAACCTTTACACAACAAACATTCCAAAACAAAAAAATTAGAATAAAAAAATGAGTACTACAATTTAATGTAGCAAAACGTATAAGTAATGTAATACTATGGTGCTTTTTACTTTCTCTACACGCACTATGTACATGGTATATAGAGAAAGTATTGCACTACACCAAAAAATTTGATACCAAGATTCCACTGGAAATATATGTTTTAGGGTTCCCTGTATCTAAAAAAAGCATTTTCAGAAATAGGTTCGTGTGTGTCTGTGAACACGATAACTCAAAAACGAAAAGTCGGTAAAATATCAAACTTGGTATTTAAGTTTAGTATCTTCCAGGGATGCGACACAAAGATTTTGAGAAAAATGGCCCCACCCCAAACTTCCCTTTACATAGAACATTTTTCGAAAATTTTGATTTTCTAAAAAATGGCTCTAACGATTTTGATTAAAGTATCGTATATTAAAGATATTTACCTGACAAATAAAATGTATATTTTGAATTTTCTGGGAATATCCTATGAAGACTTCTTTATTCTGGGTCAATTTTATGGAATTTTGCATAACTGCTAAACTGTAAGAGATGGACAAACCTTACTACACAACAAATGTAGAGCACTTTAAAACATGCAATTTATATTATATATATGTTTTTCGAGGAGGTGATTGTTTTTTTTAGATATTCCATGTTTTTGGTTTCAGCTATAAAAAACTTATACTTTTCTCATACAGGACTTTGTGAACTCATGTCCATACAAACAACGGAACTTCAGTCTCATAGCAACCAGCTTTTGGCTTTCACTTTTACTTATGGTACTCTCTTATTTCGCTTCTACTTACAATAAAGCAAGAAAAAAGACTATTTCTGCTAATTTTTTCTCGATTAGCAGGAAGAAAATAGAAGCTTAAGCTTTTAAAAATAATTTATTGCAGAGACATAGAAAAAGTCATGTGAATGTAATACATCAGATTTTTATAGTTATTACATACCAGGCAACATTCAGTTTGCTTTGCTTTTTTTTTTTGTTTTTTTGTTTTTTTTTGTTTTGTTTGTTTGTTTGTTTGTTTGTTTGTTTGTTTAAGCTTAACATCCTTTAACTGAGTTGGTCATATCGGATGATGAATGAATTAATTTGGTGAAATGATGGTCAAATGACATGGGGCTCCATGGATCTAAAATTTACTTGACATTTGTTTTCTCAGGATAAGGGAAAACCTTATTCGGGTAACTCACCCTAATGAGATTCGAACCCCCAACCTGTTGAATGTCACCTGGTAGCAGTTTCTAGAATTAAGTAATTTTAATTTGGTGGTTGAATTAGCAGCAGTCATGGGCACAAACAATTTGCATATTGCTTTTCTTATTCCTTGGAAACCAAGGTAAAAACTTAATAATTTAATTAATTTCAACAGCAAACAAGTAATTATTACTGATATATTGCAGGCTTTGCGACAGTGATGTGTTTTAACAATTGAAAATTAGTTGAGTCAATTTTGTAACACATCACTTACTTTTTATTTCAGAAAACATAAGCCATGTGCTTCCATTGTCAATTCCTTTGGTCAACTGCCGGCATTGCTTGCTGTGGTGGTTGTCTCTGTCTCTGGTGGTGGTTTGATGAACCTCTGTAGCAATAGGTCGCCTGGCGGGATTTCAAAATTGAAAATGCAGTTCTTGTTTTTCCAAATATATTTGTTTTCCCAAATTTTTAATTCTGTCTTCCTCGTGATGTTTTTGAGAACTTTTGGACTTCTATTTATGGTGTGTTTCTCTTTCCAAAAATGCGAAGCTACTGTGGATTTGACTTCTTGTTTGAGTTTCATATTTCTGTGGTGTTCTTTTGCTCTTGTTTTTATATTTCTTTTTGTTGGGAAAACATATATATTTGGAAAAACAAGAACCGCATTTTCAATTTTGAAATCTTGCCAGGCGACCTACTGATACAGAGGTTCATCAAGCCACCACAGTAAGCAATGCCAGCAGAGACCAAAGGAATTGACAATGGAAGCATATGGCTTCCGAAACATGTTTTCCAAAATAAAAAGTAAGTGATGTAGTGATACAAAATTGACTCAACTAATTTTCAATTAGCAAACAAGTAAGTATACCACAAAGAACAGTTTGTGTCTGCATTTTGCAAATATGATGAATATGTAAGATTCTTTGCAGGTGTAGTGTTCTGAAAATCAGTAATAAATCAATAAATTACTTTGCATTTATTCTCTTAGTTTGAAATTCATAATGTACTTATTTTAAATATAAACTTTTCCAGTGAATATTAGTAATTACATTTCTTATAATTATGGAGAGTTTTGCTGGTTTTCTAAGCCTTTAGAGTTCTCTTTCAGCAAATGATCCCTGGACAAAAATTCTGATTTCTCTGTGTGTTTATATTTCATCTTTCTCATGTGTACTTGAACCTTGGTTGTCAGACATCCGTATTTTGTATGTAGAGTTTGTATTTTAAAAGCGGTGTCCATGTGCATATTGTACTTTTAAAAGAATAGCAAAATGTGTGTATTTTCTTGTTGGAAACATGTTTATTTTAATTTTGGTTATTGATGGCATGGGGTGGTATGGCATCACAGCAACTTTGCTTTGTACATTGATGCAACTTTTGATGACGTACACAATATGACAGTGTGACATGATGCATAGTTCCGAGTCTAATCCTATGATTAAATGTTCATTAGACCCTCGACGGACTTCTGACCCTGTAAGTCCTCTGGGGTATGAGCTAGTTATTTAAGATGGAGCAGAATGGCTCAGGCAGTTTTGTCTGTGACCCACAGGCCATAGGAGGCCATGGCTTCGATTCCTGTGGCCAGTCTGTCTTACCCATGTGTTTTTTCACAGGTTTTCCTGGGTTGCCAGGTAAATATTATGCAGATTCATTATATCCCTCAAATTTTCCTGCCAGCATTTCCTAATCATCTATTTCAGGGTTAAATTATAATTCAATTGAGTTTTATTTATGGACACTCCTTATTTGCTGAGGTTCTCAGCGTCCCATTCTACATTGGGTGTGAAAGATCACTTGTTTGTTCAAAGGCGTCGTTATCAGGCTTGAGGTTCTTTTATATATCAGTCTACGACATGGGACCAATGGCTTTACTTCCCTTCCAAAGGAAGCCATGCTAAGGACTTTTATGCCCAAAAAAATCCATTTTTCTCTGCTGGGTTTGAACCTGTGACCTTGGGAACCAGAGGATAGATGCTACCCCTAGACTCTTTCAGAGTTGAAAGACCATGTGACAGTGTTTGGTAGGTTGCAGCTGGATGCTGCATTGGGCTTTGTAAAAAATAATCCTGTGTCGTCATTGGGGATACTAGGTCAGGACCCACCTTCAGGTTTGGAGGTCCACAGGGGGTTCAGGGCTCTTGCTATGGGCCTAGGCAACATTGGAGGCATTCCATCTGTAACTGTTAGAGGCCCCATCAATGTTTGCACCCGTCATTATCCAAAATTGATCATCCTACAGGTCTCTGCTCTCTGCCTTCACTTCAGGGATCATGTGAGAGGCAAAGAGCCACAAGGGCCTATGTATGGTGCTATGCTCCAATGTCTAATCCTAATCTAAGTAGTTAAATGGACAAATTTTTTTGTGAAGTATTAAACTTATACCACAGAAGCTAATAAAGATTAAAATTGTAGAATTTCAGTATTTGATAAATGTTTGTTTTATCTTTACAGTTAGGTGTTGTGTTCTTAGAACAAGGAAAAGCATCTCAAGCACTTGCATATCTAGACAAGGCTCTGGAGTTTGACCCTGAGCATGAACAAGCTCTGCTGAACTCCGCCATTTTGCTGCAAGAACTTGGTCGTGCTGAGTTGCGTAAAGTTGCAAGAGAGAGATTGCTCAAACTTCTAAGAAAGGTGAGCCAATAGCATTCTTCTTTGCTGCAGTCTTAACTTGTTAAAGAGAAAGATTCCTTGACTCTCTCTACCTATTCTTACAAAAGCTGAATCTTCTATCTAATTCTAGCTAACCAAGATGTACATAAGCAGAAATGGTCTTATTACTTAGTTCCTTGTAAGCAGAAGCGACATAGGGGAATACACTAGGCTAAAGTGATAGTCAAATCTTTTAAAATCTGTTGATTTGTGAAGGAATTGAAATTCTCTTTGCATAGCCAAGAGTAAAACAAAAGAAAGATAAAAAAAAAACATGGCTTCCCATTTGAGAAAAATTTAGGTAGTTTAAACTTGAAACCAATAACAAGGAATATCTCGGAAACAGTGAATCTACAATAAAATGTAGATGTTGTTAAGGAAGTTTTTGTAAGTATCTCTTTTGGTTTACCAGTTATACAAATGTCATACAGAATGCAGAGGTCCACAGATCTATTCCCAGAAAACTCAAGATATACATTTTATTTGTCATAAAAGTATCTTAAACATATGATATTTTAATCAAAGTCATTACAGCCATTTTTGAGAAAGTCAGTTTTCGAAAAATGTTCCATATAAAGTGCAGTTGAGAGTGGGGGGATTTTCCTGAAAATCTGTGCAATGCAAGTTGTGGTCTGTGCTGTGTTTAAGAAGAGACACCAAATATTGACAACCTGAAGTGCTCCCTGGTGAAGAAAGTGGTGAGTTTTCCAATGGACTATGCAGAACTCCATTGATGCATGGCCACAGAAACTTGGGGCCTGGCGTGAAGGCCAAAGATGGCCATTTTGAAAAATTATTGGTGCTCTAATACATGTGAGTTATGTTTAAAACTGTGCAAAAGACTCAGATTCAATGTATTATATCAGTATTTATGGTAAGATGAGGTAGTAGTTCAGGCAATCGCTGACGGCGGTGTTGCTGTTGCCTAACAACTGTGCACTACTGAGGGGCTGCAGGGAATTGTGCAGTTCGAAGGCAAGGCACATACTGCTCTAAACAGTGAGCATTTATGTTGACATTCCATTTATCCCATTAACGCTATACAATATGCAATAGTTATTGGATTTATTATAACTCATATTCTGTAATGAGACACTTGCACAATGAGTGAACACTCGCTTAATGCTGTCCAGTTAGTGCAAGCATTTGCTACATGGAACAGGAAGTAAAGTACAACAGTAAATATTTGTATAAAGTACGCTGTGCGCATGCTTGTTACTTTCTCTACTCGTACTATGTACATAGTGTATAGAGAAGGTATTACATTGCACCCAAAAATTCCATACTGAGATTTCACCGGAAATACATCTTTTGGGTCTCCCTGAATCCAAAAAAAAAGCATTTTTGGAAAAAGGTCCATGTGAGAGTGTGTGTAATTTTTTTTTATAGTGTTTAATGCCTACTTTTACTACTTGTGGAATTGCAGGCGATGACACTGGTGATACACAGAATTAAGATGGAGTACCAATGGAATGCAGTGGTGGGGGAAACCAGAAAACCTGCCCCTGCGCCGCTTTTTCCACCACAAATCTCACATGCGGCCGCATGGAATCAAACCTGGGCTGTTGTGTGTGACTGTGGACAGCATAGCTCAAAAACAAAGAGACTGTTAAATACCAAACTTGGTATTTAAGATTGGTATCTTCCAAGAATGTGACATAAAGATTTTCAAGAAAATTCCCCAACTACCCTTTACATGGAAAAAATTTAAAAAATTATGATTTTCTCAAAAATGGCAAACGATTTTGATTAAAATAGTGTATATTAAAGATATTTACCTGACAAATAAGATGTATATCTTGAATTTTCTGGGAATAGCCTCTGAAGACCACTTTATTCTGGATGAATTTTACGAAATTTTGTATAACTACTTAACTGTAAGAAATAGACAAAAACTTACTTCACAGAAAATGTAGAGCACATTAAAACACACACACAATTTATGTTATATAATTATTTTTTTTTCGTGGAGTTGATCGTTTTTGGTTTGAGCTTTGAAAAACTTATACTTTTCTCATACAGGAATTTGTCAACTCCTGTCCATACAAACAAAGGAACTTCAGTCACATAGCAACCAACTTTTGACTATCACTTTAACCTATGGTACTCCCTTATTTTGCTTCTGCTTACAAGGAAGCAAGTAATAAAGCTATTTCTGTTAATTTTATCTCATTTAGCATGAAGTAAATAGAAGCATAAGCTTTTTAACAATAATTTGTTGCGGAGATGTAGAGAAGGTCATGTGAATGAAACACATCAGATTTTGTTCTATAAGTAAGCTTGCCTAATGGATGTGCAATGGCGTATTGCGCAAAATGTTTACTACTTTTGTCATTATTTGCAGGATGCAACAAATGAGAGAGTCCACTTCAACTTAGGTATGCTGGCAATGGATGATCGAGACATTGCTGGGGCAGAGCACTGGTTCAGACGTGCAGTGCAGCTAAAGGAAGACTTCCGAAGTGCACTGTTCAATCTTGCATTGCTCCTAGCTGATGACCATAGACCACTAGAAGCAGCACCTTTCCTAAACCAGCTCGTGAAATTCCATCCTGATCACATCAAAGGACTTATTTTGCTGGGAGATATTTACATCAATAACATAAAGGATTTGGATGCAGCTGAAAATGTAAGTGAATGTAACACACAAATATTATTCAGTTGTCTCCTCTCTAATCTTAGTATCGTTAGAAGAAAATTTAACCATTTTAGTGCCAGCCCAAATGGCAAAATGTTATCTGTAAGCTGCTAAGTAATTTTAGAGGAGAATGCAGAGTTTTAAATTTTTAGTAATAAAATGAGTTCCAAATGAGCTGAATCTATTTGTTCATTTTTAGTAAACCCTTCTTTCTACTGTATAATATGCGTTATATGGATGAGAAGTCTCTTCAATATTTTTGAAAAATAAAATAAAAAAAAAAAAACAAACAAGAATTTGAAAATAAGATTTAAAATCCCAGAATAATCAATAATTAGGCTTACAAAACCTTATTACACAGAAAGTTCACGTAATCTGAAGGCTGAAACTGAGCAAAAATTACCAAAAAAACACACACACACAAGCATGATACACTATTAATGAAACTGGCATAAAGCAATAGGATACAAATGTTGGTTGGTTGGTATCTAATGCTGAGCAGTTGGCAGTGAAGCCATTCACTCTCTTGATGTTATGTTATCATGTTGACTAAAGGTTGGGCAGCGCAGTAGATGGTTTCCATCCATATCTTCTTTAAGTGTACAGAAAGGACACAGAGGAGATCTCACTATACCAATCCTGAATAAATGTTTATTGAGACAGTCATGGCCTGTTAGGAGTCTAAAAGTTGCTACAGAGGATTTTCTTGGTAATGTAGTGATTCTGGTCGTGTTATTTCCTAAATTTTCCCATGGTTTTCCTATTGTTTGTAATACATTATCTTCTTTAACTTTGCTATTATATGTTGATATTATGATTCTTCTGTTAGAGTGATAACTTATTGGATCAGATGAATGATTGAAGGCTTAAAGGAACCGACCTGGACAAAAGCCTAATGTGTGATCCCTCACCTTCATGCAGTGCAGCTGTTAGTAATCACATATCAAATTTGTTGTAGTAGAAAGGAGACCCTTTAATTGTTTCTATAATTTGAAGACTTGAAGGAACTGATCTAAACAAAATGATGTGATGAATTAAATGGAAGGGCTGCTCTGGTCAGCTTGGTGAGTTATTGACCTGGACTGATATTTCTTCCCTTTTCACATATCAGATCCCCTCTTTTACCTTTCCTATCCAGTCTTGCTTCACTCAACTCTTGTTTTCTTCGACCCCAATGGTATTAGAGTATTCGAAGCCTAGGGGATCATTTCATTTTCTTTCCTGTCCATACCTTTCTTTACTTAGGTGATGTAACTGCCATTTATGGTGCCTAATTTTAAACGGTTACAAAAAGTTTAATAAAATCATTATATCAACATATAATAACAAAATTAAAGAAGATAATGTATTACAAAAGAAAAACAATGGGAAAATTGATGTAATAACAGAATCAGAATCACTACATTACCAAGAAAATGCTCTGTAGCAACTTTTAGACTCCTAACAAGCCATGACTGTCTCAATAAACATTTTCAGGATTGGTATAGTGAGATCTCCTCTGTGTCCTTTCTGTACACTTAAAGACGATATGGATGGAAACCATCTACTGCGCTGCCCAACCTTTAGTCAACATGATATGACATTAAAATACTGAATGCAAGAGTGCAAATGGCTTCACTGCCAACTGCTCAACATTAGGTACCAACCAACCAACTATTAATGAAACTGACATAAAACAATAATATGCAAAAATACCACAGCGTACTATACAATTTAGCACTTAAGTTATATAGCTGAAAAGTTGATTCATATCATTGTATGTGGTACCTGGTTATACCTCCATAAATCCACTTTGATAAGTACTCTGATTATTTGCAAGGGCCGTTGTTATCAGATGCATTTTCATCGCTGAAGCTAGAATATATATTTTCCTCTCTTATATAGATGTCAGAAACACATTCATCAGGTCTGAAAATTCTAAATCACTCGCATTCTAATACATTATGAACTGCAGCTATTATTTCCTCTTCAGTTCACAATCTCTGACTAGATGACACCATGTTTCAACCACATAAACAAACAGTGGCTAGAGAAACTAAATTTGGAGCTAATTTATAGTGCTCTGGAATGTAAAGTTAATGCCCTAAAATGCTCCAGAAGACCTTTTTCTATGGCTATAATATAGAAAGTACACAAACTTTCCTGCTGGAAAGAATAAAAATCTCTTGTGTACCATTCACATGACTTTCTCTATATCCCTGCAACAAATTATTCTTAAAAAGCTTATACTTCTATTTACTTTATGCTAATCAAAAAAAATGAGCAGAATTAGTCTTATTTCTTGCTTTATTGTAAGTAGAAGTGAAATAAGGGAGTACCATAGGTTAAAGTGAAAGCCAAAAGCTGGTTGCTATGTGACTGATGTTCCTTTGTTTGTATTAACAGGAGTTGACAAATTCCTGTATGAGAAAAGTATGTTTTTCAAATATGAAACCAAGAAAAAGGAACATCTCAAAAACGATCAACTCCAAGAAAAAAATGTATATAACATAAATTCTGTGTTTTAACGTGCTCTACATTTTTTGTGGGTCAAGTTTTTGTCCATCTCTTACAGTTTAGTAGTTATGAAAAATTCATCCAGAATAAAGTAGTCTTCAGAGGCTATTCCCAGAAAATTCAAAATATACATTTTATTTGACAGGTAAATGACTTTAATATACAATATTTTAATTAAAATCGTTAGAGCCATCAAAATTTTCGAAAAAAGTTCCATGTAAAAGGTAGTTTGGGGTGGGGGGGTTTTTCTCAAAATCTTCGTGTCGCATCCCTGGAAGATACTAAACTTACGTACCAAGTTTGGTGTTTTACCGACTTTTCGTTTTTGAGTTATCGTGTTCACAGACACACTGACACACACACATACACACGGACCTTTTTCTGAAAATGCTTTTTTTGGATACAGGGGACCCTAAAACAAATATTTCCGGTGAAATCTCGGTATCGAATTTTTTGGTGGAGTGCAATACATTCTCTATTCACTATGTACATAGTGAGTATAGAGAAAGTAAAAAGTATGAAAGTGACATCACATTTAGATCGTGATTGGCACTAATAGGGTAAATACATAATTTCCTATTCCACATTCCTGGAAGCCAGGTCTCTAACCAAACACCTTAGTGTTCCCCAGAGGTAGGTGGTTGTTTGCTCTGCATGTTCATCAGCTTTCTCATTACCTTCAATTCCTTTTGCCCTGGGACCCATGACAAAGAAACTATGTTATGCCATGTTATATAATGCAATAAAGCATTAATTAACCAGCTCTATTTAGAGCTTTTAGTGCAGCCTGGCTATCTGAAAAAACAATGAAGATCTGAAATAAGTAACATATTTTGAACTGAGTTGATTAAGGACACTGAAACGAACTCATTTTTTTAGATTTTCCAGAACATGTTTCAAGACTTGTTTCCTCCATTGAAAACCAGACTGATCATTGGTGGAGGAGTCAACCCATCCATGTATTGCCCTAGTGGTGCTTCAAGGAACTTGTACAATGAATTGCTCTGGAGAAATTGGAAGTGTCTTCTTGTTCTTCCAGATGAAAATTTGTTCCCAAGTTGACAATTCCTGCTTTAGTAATTTTGTTTCTGCCAAAAATCCTCTTCTTACTTTCTCTACATGTACCATATACATTGTGTATAGAGAAGGTATTGTAATGCACCCAAAAATTCCATATTGAGATTTCACCGGAAATACACAGTTTTGAGACCCCCTGAATAAAAAAAAAAAGCATTTTTAGAAAAATTTCTGTGTATGTGTGTCTGGGCAGCATAGCTAAAAAAAAATACCGTTAAAAACCAAACTTGGTATTTAGGTTTGGTATCTTCCAAGAATACAACACGAAGATTTTCAAGAAAATCCCAAATCCCCAACTTCCCTTTACATGGAACTTTTTTCGAAAATTTTGATTTTCTCAAAAATGGCTGTAACGATTTTGATTAAAATGTCATACATTAAAGATACTTACACAACAAATAAAATGTATATCTTAAATTTTTTGGGAATAGCCTCTGAAGATTACTTTATTCTGGATGAATTTTATGGAATTTTACATAACTGCTAAACCGTAAGAGATGGACAAAAACTTACCATACAGAAAATGTAGAGCACATTAAAACACACAATTTATGTTATATACATTTTTTTTGTGGAGTTGATCGTTTTTAAGATATTTTTTGGTTTTAGTTTCAGCTTTGAAAAGCTTATACTCTTCTCATACAGGAATTTGTCAGCTCCTGTTAATACAAACAAAGGAACTTCAGTCAGCTTTTGACTGTCACTTAAACCTATGGTACTCATAAGGGAATACTCATAAGTTTCGCTTCTACTTACAAGGAAGCAAGTAATAAGATTATTTCTGCTAATTTATTTCGATTGGTAAATAGAAGCATTAGCTTTTTAACAATAGTAATTGGAGGTGCATTAACTTCATATGAATGAAATGTATTATCAATAGGATTACTAATTTCATTTATTGCATAATTCATTTGTTTTCTAAATACACAATCCTAATATAATGGTAAAGAAACTAATAAAGTATAAAACAATTAATCAATTCCGAGTTTATGTCGAGGTTTTTCATCTAAAAATCTGATTTGATGTGATCTGTAACAAATAATAGTTATATAGTTTAATATTCAATTGTTACTTAAGAGAGCTGCCTTTCTGAAAAATGCCCAGATTTAGGGGGCAACCTATCATGTGTAATAACTCTGTACTTCGATACAGATCATAGCACTATTATTCTTCTATCTACTTCATGTTAATTATGATAAACATTAACAGAAATACTTATTAGTACAGTTGAAACTCGCCTATACATTATTCACTTCAACATTTTTCGCACATATACGCTAAAATTTTAGGAACCAGTTCTCCATTAAAATGTTGCTCAATTATAAGTTTTTGGATATACATTTTCTCGGTAATGTGTCACTTTTTCTGATCCTCATACACAAAATGTGCCCATTTATACGTTTTAAAAAAAATGTGTGGTGGTATGCTTGCTGTGTATAGCCTTGGAATTGCCTGGTTGTTTGCGGTTTTCATTGTCGTCATATCGTTCCAACATTCACTTCCTGTCTTATGTGAAGTTTCAAGTTACAAACAGGAGAAGAAACATGTGTGAACATCAAACAGCAAGGAAAAAACAAGAAAATCACTTAGACGTTTTCTCATATACATAGCATTTTAGCAGTCTCCCTTGGAAAATGTATAAATGAGGTTCCACTGTAGTTCCTTCTAAATATAAAGGAAATAAGAGAATGCACTATCGGGGGATAGCTAAAAAGAAAAGGGCATGCAATTGTAAACTATAAATGTAATAAGGTTTAAACGCAAAACAAAGGGTTAGAGTTATACTTTGTTGGGAAAAAAATGACAGGAAGTTCTCCTGAACAAAATTCACAAAAGAAATAAATAAATAAATAAAAACTTGTATAATGCCTTCCTAAGTCTCAGGCTTATAGTTTAATAAACTATTAGATCAAACAGTGTTAATTTTTTTTTTCTGCACAATTAATAAAAACATTTAATTAAGCACATCCATGGTTTAAATCCTGGCTATGGCATAGAATGTTTCAGCCAGACTCTGCCTCTCCAACTCCTGTCCTACACATGGCTTGTGTGGAAAAAAAAAATAGTTAAATCTGTATGTTTTGGCAATACATCTTTCTAATATAGGGTCGTTAAATTATAAAGTAACTGCTGTCGCGGCCTCACTCCACTGTGCGAGAGATCCGAGAATCCTCGGGAAAGGTGCACTAAAATACAATAGAACCTCACTTATAGTTTTTTAAGGGAGACAACTAAAATGCTGTATAAATGAGAAAAGGTGTAACTGATTTTCTCTTCTGGTAAGGTCCTCATCCAGAATTTTTAATTTTTCACCAAGAATATAAGGATTTTCTTGTTTTCTTCCTTGCTGGTTGATGTTCACACATGTTTCTTCTCCTGTTTGTAACTTGAAACTTCACATAAAACAGATAAGTGAATGTTGAAACGATATGACAACAATGAAAGGATAAATGACAATGAAAACAGCACACTAGCAGTACTTGACTTAAAGCAGAGAAGTGACTGTTGGAACCAAGGTTAATAGACTGTTGGAACAATATGACGACAATGAAATGATAAGCGTCAATGAAAACCGCAAACCAGGCAATTCCAAGGCTATACACAGCAAGCATACCATCACACATTTTTTAAAAACGTGTAATGGGTACATTTTGTGTATGGGGATCAGAAAAAGTAACGCATTACCAAGAAATCATATAATTCAGCAAAATTCTAATGGATAATGACTTGTCCCTAAAATTTTAGCGTATATGTGCGAAAAATGTTGAAGTGAATAACGTATAAGCAAGTTTCAACTGTACATATATTAAGATGAATTACAGAAATATTGACTTGTGCTGACATACGGGCAGCACTCATCTAAGCTTAGCAGTGGGAATCCTTGTGATGTTATCATTAAGTTTCTGTAGATTTCTGCTGCTCTTTAACTTGTTATACTGCCTGTTTGGGAGCAGATGGTCAATATTTTCAGCATGTGTTTAAGGTAAGGACTCCAGTGTGCCTTTCCTGGCGACTCTTGGATCTCTCATGCAGTGGAGAGAATCTTTAGAATGGGTTCTTTCAAAGGAGAAGTAAAGCTGGTGGTACCATAATAGATTTATGGTACATAAAAGAATCTCAAGTCGGATAGAGACCTCTGCAAGAGGGTTTACCGTATAATTTAATGACCCGATATTACATTTGTATTTTTACACAGAACACTTTTTATGTCTGTGATAGATATCCTTGTCAGTATTTATTAAGGGGCTAAAAAGGTGAATTTTTCAAATTATTTTTTTATTTCACTAATTAATTGTTAATACATTCAGCTTTATGTTCCCAAAGTTTCATAACCTAATTTGATTTCTTTGTGGTCCAAATAAATTAAAAACTTAGGACTTGTCATGCCACGCCCACTTTTTCTTCTTGCTTGATTATCAGCTTTGATCCCTTGTTTCTCTACATTTCTTACAGGCAAACATAGTTATAACTATTTAGAAGGTATGTTTCTTTAGTTTCTGACCAGGAAGAAGAAGCTGACTATACAGTTATGGTGGACTTTAGGCAGTATCTGAAGTATGTAGATCACTCCCTAAATAAAACAATCAAAATTTTCTTTCCTCGTTTTCTCAGGTTTATAATTGTTCACACTTATGTACCTTTTTCTTGGAAACTATTTGAGATATTGCAATGAAATTTTGTACACACATATTTTAGTCTGTAATGAGTTTTGACGCAGCTAGTTTTCTTTTGATTTAGATTCTATAGATATTGTGCTATGAAATACATGATTTGAAATAAAAAACTTGCATACCTTGAAAAATATTTTAAAAATCACTGAAGGGAGATATAGAAAAAACTTTTACGCCGTAATATAGCATAATTCTAATACTTAATGTACACCTGTTTTCAAGCAACTTCACCAAAGGAATACTAAGAAAAAGGTCATAAGTTTTTTGATGTTTTGAAAATTCCAATGTAGTGTAATTTCTTTATTTGTTGACAACATTAATTATAAAATAAGACAGTCATAGAAGATATGAAGACAATTAATTGTACAAAATTTCATTGCTTTAGGACGAAAACTATGGCCATAGTAGAATTTTTGTTGTGTTGAGGTATTTCTGCTTAGGTCCACCCTTAAATTAACAATCTTTACAGAAGTTGTTTTGTAAAAATGACTGTATTTGTTGGCAGTGCTACAAACGCATACTGCAGTTGGATCCGGAGAATATCCAGGGTCTGCACAACCTTTGTGTGGTGTATGTAGAACGTGGGAACTTGCTGAGGGCAGAGGCCTGCCTCGCTCGTGCTCATCGACTTGCTCCCAATGAGGATTACGTACTTCGTCATCTCAACATTGTCCAGACACGCATTAATAAACTACAGATCCCTCGCTCCAAGCAAGAGGGTTCGGAGTTTGGCGACGATGACAGCTTCCAGGCTTACGACGACGATACCTTGAGTGACGAATATCAAACTTTTGGTGGTGAGGATATTGAAAGTATTGATCAGTTTGAAACTGATGTTAAGGCACCTGTTAGAAATTTGCAGGATAACTCCAAAATGTCTGAGGATCATAGTGCAGAATCACACTCAAAAACTAAAAGTGTAGGGTCGACGCAGGAGTCGCCTCGACAACTCCATGCCACTGTGAAGCCTCAACAGAGCAGTAATGTGTACAAGGCTTCAATAGAACCAGTTTTCTCAGAAGAAAACTCAAAAAAGCCCTTAACAGGTCACAGTGAATTGAATAAACATTCATCATCTTAGCATTTATAAAGATCCATATCTTTTCTTTCTTTTTTTTTTTTCCTTCCTTTTTTTTTAATCTCCCCTTTCCCTATGCCTCTTAGATTAGAATAGCATTTTCTAAATTTGAGCAGCTTTTTAACATAATGCTGTATGTTAAGTGATCCCCCCCTCCCTTGTAAGAAATTAATCATACATTTTAAATACTGGAAACAAAATAAAAACTTGAACAATCAGCAGATGGGCTTTTGTGGAAAATCTGAAACTGTTGCAATCTAATTTAGTTCTTCGATTTACAAAAACTAGCTGGTTGCTATGTGAACAATTGAAGTTCAGTTCGCTTAGCATTACCAGTAAAACAAAAGAGAGATGAAATGAAAGGTCACCCTTTTGAGAAAAATTACATAGTTTAAAATTGAAACCAATAACAAGGAATATCTTGGAAATCGTCAACTCTATATCAGAAATGTATGTGGCATAAATTGTGTGTTTTAGCGAGATCTGCATTTTTTGTGTCGTCTTTTTCTTACAGTGTACAAGTTATACAACATTCAGAAAAATTCATCCAGAATGAATAGGTCTTCAGAAGCTATTCCCAGAAAATTCAACAGATATTTGTGATGTAAATACCTTTAATATATAGTATTGTAATCAAAACCATTTTTTCAGAAGAACAAAATATTAAAAAATTTGTGCATGTAATGAGTAGTTTGGGTATGTCCTCAGGAGATACTAAACTAAAACACCAAGTTTGGTATTTAACAATCTTTTTGTTTTTGAGCTATGCTGGTTACAGTCACATACACAGACCTTTTTCTAAAAGGGTTTTGTGGACTTGGGGGATGTCAAAACATATATTTCTGACAAAATTTTTGTGTGGAATAGAATAATACCTTCTCTACACTATACATAGCGCATGTTAGAGAAAGTAAAAATAAATTTGCTATTAAGGAACTTCGTTGGAAGAAAAGCATTATTTTCATATGAGGAAAATGCAATAAACTAGGATATTAATTATTCAACTTCTATAATACGGTTAAGAAAGACCCTTTATGTAGGAGGGAATTTGAAACCTCTCCACACATACTATGTGAATGCAAAGGAACTTGATATAAATCTTCATAACAACTTCAATTTAAATTCCAGCATATCTGCCTGTCATGGTTTGTAAAAATGCAATTAAAATAATCAAGAATATTAAACACATAACACTAGAAATAATATGTTGAAAGCATTTTATTTTGATTCCCAAAGAAAACTATTTATATATAAACCCATATACCTGAATTCTAATAAATTTTTAGCCAAAAGAATGGCACATTTGCAGGAGAGAAGTTATTACAGTTTCCTTCTGAACACCAGCATCAGTAAGGACAAATTATTGAATATGCATTCTCATGTTTACATTCACATGACTTTCTCTACCTATTCTGTAACTGACTACTCTTATTCTATCTACTTCATGCTAATCAAGATAAACATTAACTGAAATAATTTTATTACATATTTTTGTATAGATTCAAGGGGAATAAAGAAATACATTAGGCCAAAATGATAGTCAAATGAAATCTTTTAAGAGCCGGCATTATGTGATGCCCTTGAAATTGTGTTCTATTTGCATGGCCAGGATGGGAAAAACAAATCACAGTTTTGCATTTGAGAAAAGTATATGTATGGTTTAGGAAATTTGACTAATAAGGAATATCTAAGAAATTGTTAATGCCCAAAATAATTTATTTAATATAAATTGTGTAAGATCCACATGTTTTTTGTACTAAGATTTTCTCCATCTCTTACAGTTACTAGTTATGTAAAATGTATTCAAAATGAAGGGGACTTCAAATTCTTTTCCCAGTAAATTCAAGATGTACATCATATAAATACATATATTAATATATGGCATCTTAATTTTAATCAAAATTGTAAAGCTATTTTTGAGTAAATCAAAAATTTTGAAAAATCTTCCATGTAAAGAGTAGTCTGGAGTGAGAGAATTTTGTTGAAAATTGTGTCGCATCCTTGGAAGATAACCAACTTAAATACCAAGTTCGGTACGTAGCCAATTATTCGTGTAAGTGCTTCTCAGGTTATCAACCGTGTTAATTCAATGAAGTTACTTAGCTTTCAATCCTCCTTGCTCCATGGCCTTCTTCTGGATCATTGAACTTCATTGAATTAACACGACTGATAACCCATGAAGCACTTATCAATAACCACCGCCACACTGTAAGTCGTAACCAACTGTTCATTTTTGAGTTTGCTATTTCATTAATTTTTGGATTTGGGGGACTACAAAACATGCTCTTCTAGTAAAATTTGAGTATCAAATTAATAAGCACATAAGAGTTGCTGAAAATACTGTCCATCTCTATCTGTGTTTGTTTCTGGTATCATCGTCATTAGGAAACTTTCATTTACCCTTGAGAGTTGGGGCGGTAACGGGGTTATGGGTTCATATTTTGGGTGCAGGTTTTGGGTATTAGGAATTTGTGGGTGCCCTAGCTTAGATTTGGCTAGCATGGAAACTCTTTTCAGGGTTGGTACGACACAAGTGCTTTATTCAATTAGTTTGGCCTTTTTCCACCGTCGAACACACATGCATTCCTCCTAAATTTTCTACTGTTAAACTATGCTTTACCAACCGCGACTATTACTACTTATTAATTTTGATGCTGTGATTTATTCCGTACTCTGGCCAGTATTAAAATAACTATTTCCCTCACAGCTAAAGGTAGCCTGTTTGACTCCACCACGGACCCTAAATATCATATCTTTGCTCTGCCGAGTCGCCCTCCATGGTGTAGTGGTTACCATGATAACTTCATATACCCAAAGTCGCAGGTTCAAACCCGGCAGAGGACAGTGGATTTTTTCGGGTGTAAAAATCCTTAGCGTGGCTTCCTTCGGAAGGGAAGTACATTGGTCCTGTGTCGTAGATTTACGGAATGTAAAAAAACCTCAAGCCTGATAGCGAGGCCTCTGAGCAATTCACGCCCAATTACAATAGGACGCTGAGAACCATAGCAGTTAAAGAGCGTCCATAAATAACACAGCATTTCCATTTCCATTTACTGTACGGATGTTCTAAGCCAAGTGCCCCAAAAAGTGTCTCCTGACCAGTGGTAGCATTGTTTTCTCTTTTCCTGTTATGTTCCCCTCGGGTAGTGTCCTCTCACCCTCAATGCTCTGCCCCTAACGGTACTGTGCTACCTGCTCGTGCCAACTCGGCTACTTATATGTGTCTGAAATCTTTCTTCCCTTCCCATTTATATTTCCCTTTTTGGTATAATTTATATTATTAGCTATGATTTATCTTTCCCTTCTGAATAACTCTTAGCCCCATGACAAGACATGTACTGTCTCAGAGTTCAATGTCGAAAATTGAGTAAATTTCTTGCCTTATGTTTTCTTTTAGATCTTAGAATAATGGGAATTTCCAAAATTATAAATTGTCATCATCTTTTTGGCTATAGCTTTTATTATATGTATAGATTATTTAGAATGCCTCTATTCATTTGAAAATGAATGGTTATCCACAGGCCATCTACTGATTGTTTGAGTATCAATGCAAATGTGACTTTCCAAAAAGTATTTGATATTCTGACAGTTGCACTGAGAGTGCCATGGCACTCAGAAAATTGAATTTGGTGTTCAGCTAAGCTGAGAGGTTTCATTAAAACTTAGGAAGACTTGTCAGATAACTCTGTTGGGATATGAGTTGAAATAAACTTCTTTCCCTTATACATAAAAACATAAAAAGCAAAAAACACTAGATGTAATATTCTGTGATAATCAGCATTTGTTTGTAGTGCATAATGTAAGTTTTGTAACATTGTTCTGATATCTCAGTACAACAACTGAATTTAGTATGCTGTTTTTTAATTCTTAATGTGCAAGGTTGTGCTGCTTACGTTGCTCGGTGTGGTAATTTCTAGTATTTTTGTTCCTGTCGTATTTTAGCTTTCCGTGTAACTATAAATACATTAGCATTGTGATCTCTTATAAACGCAGACTGGTTGTGTTTGCTTTATTAGTTTGCGTCGCTTGTATTAGATAAGTATTATCTTTTTTTTCAGCATTAGAAACCTTAACTAAAGGCTCATGGCTATTGACCATTTTATTACAGTATCCTGGTTATGTTTAAAAACATACGAGAAAGTGTTTGATATATTTTCTGTGATAAGTCCTTGTAATTTCAAAGCATGTTTGTGGAAGAGCAAGGTTCAACAGCTTTATTTATTTATTTATTTATTTATTTATTTATTTATCCTGGTTGGAGTTAAGGCCATAAGGCCTTCTCTTCCGCTATCAGGCAATACATTAAATTCTACTCAGCAATGAAACGCTGAATAAAGGAGTAAACAATGAAAATACAATTCTATATAACTTAATAAAAACATATATTAAAGATGCAACATATACTGAAATGAAACGAAAAAAAAATAGTAAACAGAAGTTTTTAAGTAAAATATTCATGTAAGTTGAAACACATATTAGTCATATTTTTAATTGAAATTCATATTACTTGGCCAGCTCATAAAATATTAATAATAATAAATGTATTTATCACAGGTTTGATTACAAATGTGTGCCCTAATTTTCTGCTTGAACAGTATAACGTTCCGGCAGTCCCTTGCGTCTTCAGGGAGGGAATTCCAGAGACGAGCTAAACCTATTGTAAATGCAGAGCAAGTATAGCAAGAAGGAAAGAGTGTCGTAAGTGAGTTTCTCGAAAGATAAAATATCAGAAAGATATTTGAAATGAACATTTAAATAGTTTGGAATGTGAGAATGAAGGAGTTGATAAATGATAAAGAATGCAATTTTTTTCTAGGCCTAAGCTGGACCCATTTAGGGATTGGTATCATAGTGCAGTGTAAAAATTTGAAGGACCCAATACCGAAGAGCAAAAAGCATGAGTTTACCAAATCCATTGCTCAGAATGTGGCAAAATCTATATGGGAAAAACAAAAAAAAAACTTGGAGACGAGATGAAGTAACACATGATACACATTAAATACAAAAAGTTGCACACCCCTTCTGGATCACCAATCACATCACACTAAACATTATACTCTTAACTCCACATTGCATGAAATGCCGCTCTTCCTCTAATTCACAAACTGGATTTTGTATACCATTCACCGGCACCAACACGCTTGGATGCTGACGGGGTTACATTTGACTGCAGTGCATGGATTTAGCACTTTATTATTAAAAAAAAAAACCACTCGATTTTATTGCAAAAATATTATCATTTTTGCAATATAAGACTCTTGTATATATATATAGCTTATTTTATTGTTAGATATCTGTGTAATACAAAATTAGAAAACAAACCCACTAAAAATACTAAAACTTTGATTAATCATCTTTGTTGCCAAATGGCAACACCATGCAATGTAGGGTAAAAACCTGCAAAAAACACAGCAGAGCTGGTATTTCGTTTCAACCCTTCACTTAAACTAAAGAGAATATCTTTAAGCCTTTATTGCGAATAGGTTATCTTAATTTATTGCAAACATTGCACATGCATTAACTCGAGAATCTACAGACAGAATGAAACTTTAGCATTGAAGCCAGTAGATATCAGGGTGTATAATGAACTTTTCTAAACCAAGCATAATTGAGCAGTTTACGAGCTCATTTCAGATCCCAAACTTGATTTTTACAGAATCCACGTGCAGAAAAGTTCAGGAAGTGTAAAGTAATTTTGTCCCAACTTTATGCTAGCTAAAATAATTCATGATATTAGTGCGCATACATCACACTGATCAACAGACACCACTTCATAAATTTCTCATATTGTGCCTATAAACTTTTTGATTCTGTTCTTGCAGCTCTAACGATATCTAATTCTCAAAATCTGTCATCTTCTCAAAATACATCACAGAACAACAATAATATTGGTTTGTCACAGCCTGCTATAACCGTACCGTCATCGCGCCCAGCAATGCGAAATAAATAACCAACTATAACACTTGGTGAATGGCTCAAACTTAATCTCAAATTTATTTCATCTTTTGTTGCTTTTCTTTTAATATCAGAAAATTCTCTTAGAAAAAACATTGTATGATACGCAAGCAAAAAATTTCTTTTTGATTGTTGTGTAGTTGTGAACTTGTTTCACAATATTCCCTCTCAAATCAAAAACTGTAACTTTACGCTCTTTATATCATAAATACCTATTATGTCTCGATTTTGCGACTCTGCTCTGTTTCCAAAATTGCGCAAATACTACTAAATGAAGTCTAGGAAGTGCCCAAGAAACGGTGTAAGCATAGTACATTACATGTTTAGTTTGATTTGTTTCTTGCCTTTGGAAGCTCCATGAAGAGTATACCCATGGTATAATGCTTTATCCCAGATTCCTGTCTTGATGTTGAAGAGCTCACAAACTGCTTTTGTCTGATAGATCACTAAATTCCCAAATATATTATCTGGAAGTTTGGAACCTGCTCTTTATAAAATGAGTAGAAAGTTATAGGGTTTACATGCTCACAGAATTTAATAAATGATTGCAAGTTTTCAGCAAGGTGGGGAATTGAAATTCCTAGGCTATTCGGTCAGATAAACCAGAAAATATCCATGAGCTTTTAGATTAAGTAAACTGGTTCTGCTGGAAATCAGTAATTTTGTCTCAGTGTAATTAAAAACATAAAAAGTTAGAAAAAAAATGAAAAAGTGAACTAATAATGCTTCCTACTTTTTAGCAAATGCTCTGTAAATTTTTTCTGTGCAGTGGAAGTATATGGCGGGTAGATAAAAAGTGGGTGTACATGACGTGATGGACCATGACTGTCTACTTGGGGTGGAAGTAGCTTTATGGGTTACAATAATTTGGAAGATTATAGGTTTTATAATCTGTTTTTTGTGACACTAAATATAAGTTACAACTACTCAAGACAAACAGTTTTGCATGGTCATAAATTTCCAACTTGATTGTGTATAAATACAGAAAAGAAAAAAAAAAAAAGAAGAAAACATTCTGTATTGCAGTGACAGAATATAAAGCTAAAATTATTTTAAAACATTTATTTTTTCTTGTGTCATTTTTAAAATCTCTATTGAAGAATTACTAATGGCCATGAACACCATTCTTGTTAAACAACATCAGAGATGTTCACCATACCATAATAAGAATGTTTACTATAATTTACTTGACTGTGATTAATTACAGGCTAAACGCGCCCAGAAGTTTATCACATCATTTGTTTTTCACTTATCTCTTTGTTTAAGCATATGCACGTACTTGTTCTGCATGTAACAGAGGAAAGCAAAAATTAATCCAAGTTTTACTGAATATGAATTAGGTATATGCTAAAAAGTTAACAGGGACAAAAATAGGAATATAATAAAAGAAGTCAGCACACTCACTCCAAAGAAAACAAGATTAACAAGAAGTTTACATACAACCCTACAGCTTTCTACAAATCCCAGAGGATCTTCAAAAGACATAACTTCATTCTGGCCCCAAAAAATAATTATTTCATAAAAAAAGTATTAAATTCTAAATTAAAAGATGACATTCTACAAGAAAACAATCCAAGAATATACCAGTTCAGCTGCAATGACTGAGGAAAAAATCTACATTGGCCAAACTAAAAGAAACATAAAAGCAAAAGAACACCTCAGAAATCTTAAATAAAAACAAGAAAACAAATTGGTGGTAGCTTAGCATTTTTGGAAAGAGCAACACATCATAAATAGAAGTTCGAAAATACTCAAAAATATCACAAGGAAAACAGATTTACTAAAAGTTTAGGAGAACTTCAACATTTTGTAAAACAAGAACTGTGTTTTCATTTTGAAATGCTGTCAGGCGACCTACTGATGCAGAGGTTCATCAAACCCCAACTAGGGACAAGGACAACCATCACAGCAAGCATCTCCAGCACGCTTCCTTTTTCAACCTTATCAGGGAAAATGTGACAAGCAGAATGTTTAACAAGAGTGGTGCACTTGGTCATAAGAGTTTTTTTAACCCTTTCAGTCCCAGTTTATTTTGACTATACTGTAATCTGATTTATAACACATTTGGTTAAAAGCAGTGGATGATACCAACTAGAATTTCAGTACAGAGCTTTCTCCTTTATTGTCCTGCTATGAACTTTGTGGTGCAACTTGTCGCATAAACAAATGGCAATCAAATGTGTGTGATAGTTGACGGCACTGAGTTAAAGCATGTGCTTTACATTAAACGATAATGAGTCAGCTGTAATACTAACATCAACATTCAAGTTTAAGCGTTGAATCAGGCTTAAGCTACAGTTTACATTACAGAGTTGAAGCTGTTAGTTGAGCTTATCTGTGGCTTCATGTAAATTTTAGCTAAGGAGTCAACTTATTATCTGAAGAAGAAATTAGTTTAACCTTTATGCACATCAGAAGTTTATTTAGAGTGGAACTACCAAAGTGGATGAACCACTTGCCTTGCATACAAGGACGAAAGCCGATACGCCACTTGTGCGCATCTATCCCAAAAGGAAGACTACCAAAGACCTCGGTGGTGGTGACCTTTACCAGCTTGGGTCTACTAGCTTTCCAGATTAGTGCTGGAGGACATGAAGGTCTCTCACAACCCCGCCCAGATGTACCCAATCTCCCGAGCGATCAGGCCTGTTGTGTCGAGTCCAACCCAAGCTGAACTGCTCCCTTATGGGATAGGCTTGGTGTTTGGCCTGACTAGTTCTAGTAACGTCAGAAGTACCACAGGTGCTTGGAGCAGCTGAAAAGGTCATAACCCCCCCCCCCCTCCCTCTACTTCAATGTAAGTTGCTCAGGTCTGTGTTGGTGTTGCAATAGCAGTCTGCCATCCAAATGCTGACCATACCTGCTGCTGTTTAACTTTCTGAGCACATGATCTGGTAACAGGTCTACCTGCAGCTTCCCGCGTGACTTTCTCTGCAGTCTGTGGTCATCCATCCAAGTTCTGTCCACAGCCAATGCTACTTAACATCTTCTAGTACAAGATCTAGTGACAGGTCTCCATGCAGTGATCTGTTCCTGGTCTCGTGATGCAGTCACCTATTCAAGTGCTGACCACATTCAGTACTGCTTAACTTTAGAGATCCAATGACTTTCATTGCAATCTGTGGATCCTGTTTTGAGATTAGACACAAAGCCCAACTCTAGGATGTAGATCAAGTAAAAAATTAATTTATTGGTTACTCTTGATAATTATTAGAACATTTATTTACAAACATTAACTCTTTCATAATTTGCAATTACATGCCTGCAATTCATACTAAATATTCTTAGAATATTCATGTATATCGTGTTTACAATACTGCGTTGTTACTAGTATCATAAGATTGGACAAAATCTTCCTCTGTACAGAAGGTGTGAATAATGAGATATCTTTTTAACTCTGATTTAAACTTTATTTTTTTTTTTTTTATTGTTTCATTTGTATAGCCCCCTTTAACTTCAATGGTCATATCGGGGGCTTTGACTTGTGAAACAGCTTGTATTACTGTGGGTTAAAACATTAGGTTAATCATTATTATATTCACTCTGACATATATTTCCAAACTCTGTGGGGGATACGGAATAAATCTGGTTAAAGAAAAATTCCACGCCCCAGCCGGGAATCGAACCCGGGACCTCCAGGTGAGAAGTCAGCTCGCTGACCACTCGACCACGGAGGCAGTCTCAGATTTAAACTTGTTTTTGTTCATTTGCAATTCTTTTATAGCAGATGGAAGTGAATTAAATAAAATTATACCTTTGTAGTAAACCCCTTTTTGGAATATCTGCAAATTATTTGTTGGTCTATGTAAGTCCTGTCTGTGTCTAGTCTCTTTGTTATGTATATTTGAATTTTTTTTGTAAACTTTTCTTGGTTATTTATTACAAATAACAATACAGCTAGAACATATCCTCGGGCTAATGGTAAATTCCTAACATTTTGAATAGAAATAATTTGTTTTTAACCGTGTTGAGATGGGTTACCAGGCCATATTTTACTAATATCACCAATATAATATAAACACATCATCATATCACCAGTGTTATGGGGAAAGGGTCAAGTCCAATAATATAGTTTTGAAAAGATTCTCTACTTGTGGCAGATTAAGATGCACTTATCGATTTTGTTTAGCAGCTGATTAGAAAATATAATTATCTATTATGAGAGACAACATTGTGACTGAAAGGGTTTCTAATGCCGTAATAAGACAATTTATCTTCTGAGATCAAAATATGTTGTTGTTCTATAATGCTAGACATTTGACAATAAAGTCATTTGTCTTCTTGCACTCCAATATTTTTCAGAGATATTTTCATGGTCAGCCACTGAAGCACAGATTTTGAGATGCTCTGAATCCATGTTTGATCTGAGTTACACAGTGGGCAGTTTGGAGATTGAGATATTCCAATCCTATACAGGCCTGTTGCCAATCTAAATGCAGCTGCAGATGATTTGCGTGGTACGAGGGCAATTCAAATATAAATGGTAATTTTGTTAAAAATATTTATTGATTAAATATATACATAAGTGACTTCATCAGCATTTCTCAACATAGCCTCCTTCACACTGTACACACTTTTGCCAATGTTTTGGAAGCTTAAACATTCCTTCTTCAAAAAAAGTTTGAGAGCATGTTACCAATCAATTGCGCACATGCTTCTCGATGTCCTCGTTTTCAAAATGTTTCCCTCCAAGCGATTCTTTCATGGGTGCACAAAAAATAGTCTGGCGGGGACAAGTCTGGACTATAGGGAGGGTGTTCAAGGGTTTCCCAGTGCATGTCCGCCATTGTGTCCATTGTAAAATTGGCATAGCGTTGTCTTGGAGAAGGATGACATCTCTGATGGACATACAGCATCTTTTGCTTCGGTAGTAAGCTAAAGTCACTGGACGTCGATCATGAAGAAAACCAGCAAAATCCTCTGTAGTCGAAAAACACAGTCACGGATGTGTCATCTGTGAGACTTGACCTTGTGAATCGAGCATGACCTTTATTTTCCACAAATTCTCAGCCACCCTTAAACACTCAATTCTGCAACAGTGTAGTGTCCCCAAACTGTGCCCTTAAACGAGTTAAGATCTCCAAAGGTTTAATGCCTTCCTTGGTTAAAAACTAGATAATAATGCATTGCACAACAGACAAAGGGACTTCTTGCTCATTCATGGCTGTGCTGACGCCAGAACCTAGCTAAGCGGCTAACAAAGCTAGCTCCCCCCTCCCTAACACACTGACCTTCAACCCCCTACTCCACCAATGCGCTATGAACTGCTTCCTCCATGGTATGCAACAATTACCCTTTATATTTGATACACCCTTGTAAATCGGGAATTGAATGAGGGTTTTCACATAGGGAATTCCTTAAGGAAGGAAAGCTGGTGATCAACACAATCTCCCAACTAGGTCAAATAGACCCATCAACCAACAGCAGGTGTGGTCTCCCAGACACTCTGGGGCTGTGTATGAATGAAGTAGTCACCAAAACGTTAAAACATGGTGTTCACTTAAATCAACTACAACTTACCATTTTCACTCCAATATGAAATGAGTACTATTAAGATCAAAATGTATAAACAAATACACCCTACAGTTGTGTAATAAATAAAAAAATAATTTGGTTTATTTTAAAATATTCCTTACGTTTTTGTTGATATTGCATTTAATATAGAAATTTAAGCCCTGAGCTATCATATTTCTCATTGAAAATGAGATAACTTCCAACAAATGACACGAAGTGGTCCTTCATTGACATGAATGTTTTGTACTTTGACTCCAGAAAAAAGCACACACTCATAATGATTTTTTTATATAAATATTTCTATATAAATGTGTATATTGGTGCCTTGTACAAATGAAGTTGAAAATTTCTAAGGCAAAGATGAGTTTTTGTAAGATATATTATAATGAATATTTTTATATGTTCGTCAAGAGTTAAAAACAGACATTCTGGAAATAATGGGGGATAAAAATATATGTTAAAAGTGCATATAAATGCAAGCAGGTATATAAGTGGTGTTAAAGGATGTTCACACAAAACTAGAGAGAAACTTATGAAATAGTTTAGAATATATATAAAATAAATATATATATATATATCTATGTGAAGATGTGTTTTATATTGTCATGTGTTGTAGACTATAAGTAGTGTTAGTAAAATGATGAAGATATTTCATCTCCATATTAAAATTTGTGATTGCTTTCTATGAGTTATGAAATTATTATCCAGATGTAGTTATTGATATTATCAGAGTTATAGCTGAGTCTTTACTGAAGCAAATTTACCAAACTGACATTTATCATCATGCAGTTTATTTTTATTCAAGGTTGGATTTCTGTACATAAATATTATGATGTGTGTAGTATTACATCATAGTGGCTGGCCTGGAGTTTGCAAATCTATTAAGTAAATTTGGTCTGCCTTTGCATATAGCAAAATATAGTGCCTTTTGCACAGAACTTAACCATTTAGCATTTACACCACTCAAGATAATCTAAAGCCTGCATTCTGTTGACAGTTTCAAAAGTAGCCAGCCAGCAAAACTTCATTTGGTATAAATATAATTCTTTGTTAATATTTTCTGGAATTAACAGATAAATTTTTCTTTATAAAGTTGTTTTACAATAAGTTTGCATTATTACTTCAGATTTAGAAACACTAGCACATTGGCTTTAAAAGTTATGAAGCTCTGATTCTCTTGCAGAAATGGAGAGGAAAGTTCTTAGATAACTGAAACATTAATAGTAGATCTAATGTGTTATTGCAATAATACAGTAAAATCCCATAATTATGCTCTTCAAGGGACTGTGGCTTAATTGTATAAAAATTGGGATTGCGTTACACACACAAGGTATGACTTATTAGGTAATACAATAGTTACTTATGATACCAGTGGTAAAAATGGTGTTTTATGTTGTGAGTAGGAAGCTTGAGAAACGAACATAATCTTATGAAACACGTGTGTTATACACTATTTTTAGACGGTGCTCAATTTTATAGACATATAATTAAAAATAGACTGTTTTACTTATTTCATGGAGTTCATACGTAAGGGTCTGCGATATTCAGTTGTTGATTTGCTTAGGAGCAGTGCTGACAGTATTATGAAATACTTGTACAGAATAAAAACATTCTATACAAGGTTTAGTAGTTGTAATTTTGTTCCTTCCGCTGCTTGCATAGTTTCGTCTGGTTAAGCAGATTCCATGTTCATGACATTCAAATTATATGCCAATTTATGGGTCGATACAAGCTTTCAGTCATAGGCTACTTGAATGAGGCCATGGACACATTAAACCAAAATTGGCTACATTGGAGTGTTATAATTTTATAACACTGAGTGACTTTTAACACTACTGAGTTCTGGTAAAAGACCTACTTTTAGCATCAATTGTCTAAAAATAATATTACACAATTTAATTGGAAATTGAAGTGAAAAAAAAACTCCATATATGGTGCCAGTATGGAGTGATGTCCCTTGTACAGTAGTCAGTCAATAGAAGCAATGAATTCTTTTTCTCAGGTCGCTATCAGGGTTTATGGTGAACAATCCGATGGGTGGGTTCTCTTGTATAAGTAAATCATTATTAAATTTTCTCTTTTCTTTTTAAATAACTGGATTTTATTTTAGCCAAAGTTGAACAAGCCATAAAGTCGGAGCTACTAGTGTTTTTGTGTGTTTTGTCAATGCAAAACTCTATCTTGCAAGTGCTTTCTTCGATTTCAACAACCTATGTTTTTTAATATAAATTTAATTGTTTTTTCATACAAACCATGTGTAGGATAGGTAGAGTCAGACTGAAAAATCCAATACCATAGCTGGGATTTGAACCACTTCTTGCTGTCTTTATCTGGTTGCTCTAATCACTGAGCTACCATGCCAGCATATCATTAAATTCCTTAACTGACTCGCATGTTTCCCGTTAAACCATAAGGCGACCTCAAATTATTTTGAGATGACATACCCCAATAGTGACTTATAATGTCGCAAGACCTTCAAATTCCAGGCTTCATAGTTTAGCCAACTGTTAGCTCTATGCTTATTAACTAGGTTGAATAACATTACATTACTCCCAAATTCTGTTTTTATGTTGGTGGAAGACACATTATATTCCACTTAAAATGTTTTTAAGTCATCAGATCAACACTTTAAAATAACTATATACTTTGTCTCCTTGGGTCCCCTACCTGGGAAGTATGACCCTGTAGAAGATGCAACCAGATACTTTCTTTGAGTGTCTCTCTGTATCTCACATCTGGTTAGCCTTTTTATATGTTTCCAGCCTCAAAACAAACAAAATATATCACCATGAAACTTGTTTATAAAAAAAACAAAATCACAAAGAGAAAACCAAAACATTTCTAATTAACAAAACATACAGAATACTTAATCGTGCTTCTAGTGGTTCCAATTTATGCATAAAACAAAAGAACAGGTAAAATAATAAATCAATAAAAATGGATTACCAAACAACGCAGTAAAAAGAAAATAGTATGGGGACAGAAATATAATACAGTACAATAAATATTATTTCTGAATATCTGGGTGGAGAGCAGTGCAAAATGATGAACAAAACACCATTTCTTAAGAAAAATAATTGTGTACTCATAACACTATTATTGCATTTATACTATTGTGTGGCAACTCACTACACACTGCCCAGAATTTGAAGAAACACTAGAAGAATAAAACACTGAGAGGGAGCCTTTTGAAAGTATAAATTCCTTTCAAGAAAAGGTACTGTTATACGTCCAACAATGCCCATTGTAAGGGTTTTCCAGGTAAAGCACTGGAGGGCTCGACCACTGAGTACAGTCAATCATACCTTTAATCCATTCAAAATTATACACTTTTGACCTAGAAAGCACTAATAGCAGAATTTGGAAGCACTAAAGAGGGTAAAAATCATGCAGTATTAATATGGAAGGTCCAGGGACTTTACATAATGAACGGGATAGAGTTAATATCAGGAGCATAATCACAGGTTTTACTGTACTTAGTATATGTTTGAGTCTAACGTCATAAACCACAAGATGAGTAAAATTATTACAATAAACTACCATTTGGTATTAAAGTGAAACCACTAAATGTGTAGTGTTTTTCAGCAGGTTTGCCAAACTATAGCCTAGGGGTTAAACCCTGATTTTGTTTGGCCCATATACAGACTTAAAAAAAAATAGTGTTCCATTCACATGACTTTCTCTACATCTCTGCAACAAATTATTGATAAAAAGCTTAAACCTCTATTTACTTCATGCTAATGGAGAAAAAATTAGTAGAAATAGTCTTATTACTTGCTTCCTTGTAAGTAGAAGCAAAATAAGGGACTAACCATAGGTTAAAGTGATATTCAAAAGTTGGTTGCTATGTGACAGAAGTTTCTTTGTTTGTATGGACAAGAATTGACAAGATTCCTGTATGAGAAAAGTAAGTTTTTTAAAGGTGAAACCAAAAAACAAGGAATATCTCAAAAATGGCCAACTTCACGAAAAAAATGTATTTAGCATAAATTGTGTGTTTTAATGTGCTCTACATTTTTTGTGTGGTAAGTTTTTGTCCATCTCTACCAGTTTAGCAGTTATACAAAATTCCCTAAAATTGATCCAGAATAAAGCCTGTCTTCAGAGGCTATTCCCAGAAAATTCAAGATATGCATTTTATTTGCCAGGTAAATATCTTTAATATACCATATTTTAATAAAAATCATTAAAGCCATTTTTAAGAAAATAAAAATTATCAAAAAAAGTTCCACGTAAAGGGTAGCTGGGGGTGGGGAGATTTTCTTGAAAATCTTTGTGTCGCATCTTTGGAAGATAACCAAACCTAAATACCAAGTTTGGTATTCAATGATCTTTTTGTTTTTTAAGCTATGCTGTCCACAGATACACATACACACACACACACACATAGACCTTTTTCTGAAAATGTTTTTTTTTTGGATTCAGGGGGACCCAAAACATGTATTTCCGGTGATATCTCGGTATCAAAATTTTTGGTACAATACAATACCTTCTCTATACACTATGTACATAGTACATGTAAAGAAAGTAAAAAAGGAAATATTATCAGATATGTACATCAACTATTTCTCTCCATTTGTTTTCATGCGAGAGGATCGAGCTTCAACTATATTGCAACTCTTCAGTATTTAGGGCTAAGTTTTCCATTCCTTGTTTGCACAATGAAAAAAACAATTGCATAGCATGGAACTGGGAATGCCTGTGTTTATTATCTGTGTGCATTTGTGGTTTACCAGCTGCTAACAGACTAGATCCTTGTGATGCCAGATTTGTATTGTTAATGTTGTATGTGTGGAAAAGACTGTCTAGCTGTATTATAAAGGAGTGTCCTTGTTTAGGAAAAAGCCAGCCATCAGGTTGATTAACTTGTTACTAATATTTGTATTATATATTTAAAGTGTTTAATAACTGTCACAAAACATTTTCAGGAAAACAGAAGATATATGAATTCTCACACACACACACATTTCAATCCATATAGCATTTTATATTTAGTCAACTATGGTTACTGTTAAAAAATAGAATTTTTATTTGATAAAAGCTAACACAGATGTACCATCCATGAAGCATTTTGTTGCTGTAATATTGTGGAT
Source organism: Hymenopus coronatus (assembly GCA_030762935.1). Classification (NCBI taxonomy): domain Eukaryota; kingdom Metazoa; phylum Arthropoda; class Insecta; order Mantodea; family Hymenopodidae; genus Hymenopus; species Hymenopus coronatus. The sequence continues at coordinate 20,116,019 of CM060881.1, read as the reverse complement.
CTGGTACAGGTCGTATCCCCAATGCTTTTATTGTATTTCCTCGGTGAATCGAGGATAGTGGCTTTAATGCAATCAAGTGCACTATTTGGATGCATATTGGTCACAATTAATTGGAAAGTAGGAAGAATATAATATTTATTTTGATTCATTTTCAGTTTTATTTATTGCCATACATATAAGATTCATTTAGCTGTTAATTAATGAAGCAAAACGTACTGCAGTGTTTACTTTTTAGTTATAATTCTCTTATTATTACAAATAATATAAATAATTACTTCTGTAATTGTATTTAAGTACATTTGGTAGAGACAGGCTAGCAATTTTTCCATGCTGAATCTCAATAAAATGTATTCTAAGATTTCTGGAAAACTATACAAACCATCATAATGAAACTTTTACCATTTATAAAGCAACTTATTCTAATTCAGAAACCATAGTGAAATCATAAGTTGGTTTAATAATTGCTATACGTGTTGATATTTTAATAAACTAGAAAAATGTTCTTCTTTAGGTGCATTTTTCTCCTAAACAATTAAAACTTTGCTCACTTTAAAAACATATTATTTGATATAGCAAATGAGAGATTAAGATGCTTTAACCCGAATAGTAAGTTTAAAACGAACATGATTACCATGTTTATGCTCGACCATGTCAAAATGTAGTATTTGTATGACTGGTAGCAGTACTTTAATGGGCCTCATTAAAGTACACCTGTTCATTAAAGTATTGGTATTCGACCAATCAGAAGTAGCCACATAATATTGTGAAAGCGCAAGTATTGATTCTTGTTTCGATTGATAATGGTACTAGCGCGAGTAACTAGTAACAGTGACATTCAACTTACACCCTCAGAAATTGCAACAAAAGCACTCGATGTTACCAATAACTTGTTGCCACAAAAGTCAAGAAAGATGTACGAGAAATTCTATTCACAATTCATGGATTGAAGAATATCAAAAGGTATAAATTCGTTCTCACAGAATGTATTGCTAGTGTATTTCGAAGAATTGTCTCTAAATATGAAATCATTGACCTTGTGGATTCACTATTATATTTTGAAATCAACACTCAACATTATGCACTAAATTGACTTATCTAAATACTCAAAACTGAACAGCTTACTAAAACGCAAATCAGAGGGATATGAAGGGAAACAAGCCAAAACATTTACACCTGATGAGTTGAAAACATTTATAAATGGAAGCACCTGATGTTAAATGCGTCATGATAAAAAAAAAAAATATATATATATATATATATATATATATATTTAATGTTACCAAGTAGTTTCTTAAAATTAACAAATGTATTAACAGGCATGGTGAAAAAGTTCTAGGTAATGTGATTAATATTGTTACAGGTAACTCCAATTTTTGGAATAAAGGGTGCTTGCCAAAGAGATAAGTTGCATCAATTAAAAGTTGATATTGGATAAACTATTCTGGTTACTATCCCAAATACTAAGACAAAATCAACAAGAACCTTTACAGTAACAGGCAAGTATTATGATATATACCATAAATATTTAAATCTACGTCCCTATGTATGCAACACTCCCTCCTTCTTTATAAATTACCAAAATAGAAAATGTATTACGCAGAATATTGGCATAAATAAAGTAGGAAATATTGGGAAAGAAATAGCTGCATACCTTAATCTCCCCAACCCCAAGTTATACACGGGACATTGCTTTCGCAGGAGTTCTGCGACAATTCTAGTAGATGCTGATGGTGGCATAACAACACTAAAATGCCATGGAGGCTGCAAATCCACAACTATCGCACAAGAATATATTGAATCAATACAAAATAAAATTGAAATTTCAAACACAATACTAAAATCAGTAGAAAAAGAAAACACATAAATTAACATCAATTTAACTTCAACTATTCAACAAAGCTCATTCCTGCAAATTCATTTCAATAACCTATTTTTGAAGTAAAGTCAGTTCTGTTCATATTATCATTAGCATTAATTGTAAATAGATATTTCAATAAATTCAATTTGTTCTAGTTTTCATTGTCTATACTATTTTTATGTTTAAGTATGTCGCATGTTAACAGCTGTTTATAGGGAAGTAATCAATATTTCTGCATCTGTGTAGCACTAGCAACTTTGTTTGACACTGGTGCTACAAGATCATTGTATTGTAACAATAGATAAAGGAGCAACAATTGTAACACCAGAAACAAATACTTTAATTTAGATAGATGGTCGAGCATAAACAATCGTATGAAACTTGACTTTAATGGTAATTAAAATGCTTGTATGATAATTATTAATCTTGCTTCCCTTCACTCGCTTGGTTAATAATAATACTTGCATTTTAATTACTACCATTATACTCTCGTTGCATAATATACTATTATCTGAACACAATACAATTTTTTGTTTGTTTGTCTGTTTTATGTTTTTTTCCCAAAATATTAATGTTCAGAATTGAGGGGTTTGTTATACATTTGCGATATGTTTTCCAAATACCTTGCGCTAAAAACTAAGTTTCAAATTTTGCAGATACAGCAGTGGCGAAGCCTGGGAAAAATGCAATAGATCACTGTCAAGGTCGTGATGTATGCAGCAGATTTTGTGCTTTTCGTGCCAAAAATTTTGCTGTTACCAGATCTATGAGTATTGGCAAAAAGATTACTCTTTGAGACTAAATAAAATTAGAGGACTTTCTTTCACATTAGTAGTTGTATTGAAAGCCAACAGTCAAGCAGAAAGAGAAAGGTTAGCAGGGCACTTCCCCTCCACCCACCACACATGTACCTTTACATTTCCAGTTTCCCACTGCAATGTAAATTTCTGCGCAAATTCAAATTAGGAAAAACATTTACAAAGTGTTATAATAAGAAAATTGTCTAAATACAAAATAGCATCCATCATCGTCATTGCAGTTTCTATTGCTCATTGCCACCATCATGTTTTACCATTGCACCCTTCCATACATTTCTGTACTCTCCTCTCTGTCTTCCGCTCAAAACATGAATTTCTGTGCAAATGAAACAAAAAGGGAGGGGGGCTTAATCAGCTGAAGTGTCCCATAGTTCAAAATTAATGGTCAACACCTTTAATTTGCACTTAAATATTACATCTCTTTATATAGCTGATATGCTATATTCCAAAATTAAGTTCTGAAAAATGCCTTGTATTCAGATAAATACAGTATATACACTTTATTTGTAATATTAATTTTAGGAATTTCATACGTAGGTAGCATAAAGGTTAGCTGGCTGTTTACATATATACATGTTGTACATGCACAACAAAGAAAAAAAAATCACAGCTTGATCTATTATACTTTTTCTAGAAAAGTATACATAAAAAAGAAAATATGTGAAAAATTTTGCAAATTTTCTTGTTTTAAAATATTAACAAGTTACCATATGTTAACCTAAGTTATGATTTTATTATGTTTTCTGAATTAGAAGAAACGGTTTTATAAGTGAATTTTCATTGCGATAGCTTTTATAGTTTTTAAGAAACGTTAATATATATTTTGTTGTGGTTAAACATAGAAATTGCCAATCTGTGTCTACCAAGTATCTTTAAACTAAGCAGCATTGCTGCAGAGGTGGTAGTTTTTATACTTTTCTTATGAGCACTATACACTGTTAAGAAGTGATTACTATTTTAACTGCAGCAAACAAAATGTTTATGATTCTCAGATAGTGTTGAAAGGAATTAAAATATTTTGCATTATAATTTATATGGCACTTGACAAAGTTCAGTATGGTAATTTGAGTTTTTGTAGTGTGAAAAATCATGTTACGTTAAAAAAGTTTGAATTCTAGCATCTGCAGGGAATGAAACAAGATCTTCAGAGAGCTCAACATCACACCAGCACTCAAAAACATCATCAGCATAAAATATCTGATCAAACATCGTACAAAAGGAAAAGGACCAGGTATGTATAAAATTAGTTGCTCAGACTGTAAAGATGTATACATTGGACAGACACGTCTTAAAGAAATGGATAAATCAGCTGTTGCTGTGCATTTTTGGGAGAAAAATCACAATATTAAAAATGAAACTTCTCTTCTGAAATCTGTAAACAAGACTGCAGAGCTGAATGCATGGAAAAATACATGAAAAAATTTGGAGGAAATCTCATGAATTTTGATTTCCTAACAGAAGACGGCATTCTTTTGAAACTTGTAGAATCAATACCAAATGCTGCCAGTAAGCAAGACAAGATGTTTCTGAGAATCCCACCATTCGACCGTTGTTGAGGATGTCTTCAAGGAAGGTGAAACAATTGTTCTAAAGGAAAGCAAGGTTTGTGAAGCATAACAGTGTTTATGTAGAATCAGCGTTAAGTATATTATCTTGCTTCACAGTATGAGAATTCCAATACATAATATATTATTGTGTCTAAATGTTTAAAACTCAACCAACTTAAGCATTAACAATATATTTAAGGTTGTTGGTATCACTGGCTGATATCAAGTTGGTATTGTAACAAAAACTCTATTTTGTTTCTTCCACAAACTGATTACAATCAGAATCTGCTTTCTAATAAATGTATTTTTTTGTAAGTTCTAAAGTTTTCGACACTCGGTGGCTGTGACTACTACTGTATGCTCCAAATTTCCTGTCTAAACTTATTAAACTGCTGCTTGCTATGCAATGCCAGTTCAAACTGATTTATACCTGTCGGTCAGGTAGCAGAAAACTTCCAAAGTATGGCAAGTGTCACAAACTCACTCAGGTGTAACAATGCCTGGCTTTGATTTACCCACTTGTACAGGTGTGACAATCGCAACTTCAACATCAAAAGAGTTTGCTGATGGCACACATATCCACTATGGCAGGTGTAACAGTGGATGGCAACAATCAGCAATGATTGTGGTTCACACATGTGTGGTGGTTTGGGTGTATTATTTCTTACAAGAATTGTTTATCTCTACCAGCATTTAAGAAAAAGCAGTAAAGACAATACATGTGTTTTTAAACACTGTAGTACACCTATTTTGGCAGTTATTATTCATACACACATAAGTAAATGCAAAAGTAAGTAAAACAATCTGATGTGTTCCATTCACATGACTTTCTCTACATCTCTGCATAATATTATTGTTAAAAAGCTTATGCTTCTATTTACTTCATACTAACCGAGAAAAAATTAGAAGACATAGTCTTATTACTTGCTTCCTTGTAAGTAGAAGTGAAATAAGGGAGTGCCATAGGTTAAAGTGATAGTCAAAAGCTGGTTGCTATGTGACGGAAATCCTTTGATTGTATGGACAGGCGTTGACAAATTCCTGTATGAGAAAAGAATAAGTTTTTTAAAGGTGAAACCAAAAACAAGGAATATCTCAAAAACAATCAACTCCACGAAAATTTTGTGTGGTAAGTTTCTGTCCATCTCTTACGGTTTAGCAGTTATTCAAAATTCCATAAAATTCATCCAGAATAAAGTAGTCTTCAGAGGCTATTCCCAGAAAATTCAAGATGTACATTTTATTTGTCAGGTAAATATCTTTAATATACAATGTTTTAATCAAAATCGTTAAGAGCCATTTTTGAGAAAATCAAAATCAAAATCTTTTCCATGTAAAGGGTAGTTTGGGATGGGGGGATTTTTCTCAAAATCTTTGTGTCGCATCCCTGGAAGATACTGAACTTATATACCAAGCTTGGTATTTTACCCACTTTTCGTTTTTGAGTTATCGTGTTCACACACACACACACACGGACCTTTTACCAAAAATGCTTTTTTTTTTTTTTTTTTTTTTGTTTTTTGTATTCAGGAGGTCCTAAAACATGTATTTCTGGTGAAATCTCAGTATCAAATTTTTGGGTGGAGTGCAATATCTTCTCTATGCTTGTAAACGTAATTTCCTATTTACACATGTATGTTGTACCTTAAAAGCATGTAATTGCGGGTTTCTTGATTATTCATGCTTTTTCTACCCCAGATAATCAAGAGTTATACTGTATAATTGAAAATTAATATCAGATCTGAATTATCTTGAATAAAACAAGTAAACAAATTGAGTGCCATAGTTATAAGACTGTCTGCAAAGGTAAATTTTGTAGTGGTTGTGTACTATAATTACAATCATAAGGATAAAAACCTGCTTTAAAAAGTCACTATCAGAGAATCATAAACAAACTGCATGCCTTTTCTAATTATGAATGTATAGGATATCAAGAGATTACGATATGCTGAATAATATTTGTTTTTTTTTGGTTAAGATTCTTACATTTTCTTTTTGGAAATGCAACAAAATCAGGATGATCAACTCATAGAAATCAACTGTGACAAAAATGTCAAATTCTGTTCTAAACTACTAGCTAGTGTGTCTATAACTCCCTTTCAGTTTTTGTTGTTTATTATCATTATTCTTGGGGAAGCTTTCTTTTGCTAGTTTTCTTGTTTTTTTCATTCCTATGTAGAAGAACAAAACGTAAGAAAGACTGAAATTTTTAGAATCTACAGAAATGATTTGTGCTTGGTTGTTGTTTAGATCATTGCTTAAATTTAATTACTGAAAATATAGGTTATTTCTTTGTTTTGTGTTTGGATTAGAGATCATTTAATCTTCCAAGAGTAGAAGGCCAAACAGAACCTTCTGACTGCAAAACTGTTATAGCATTAGTCTTAATTATAAAGCTCTTTCCAGTAGAAATTAACAGATCTTTCTTCCAGTGTTTCCTCCATGCAAGAGAAAAAGCTTATACCTGAAGTAATTTAATAGAAAGTAAATAAATTATTAGATAAAAAAGAATGTATTGATGATATTAACTGGTTGTGTTATAATACTCTTTGGCCGGCATCCTTCATTTTGAGTATGTTTGCCTTTTTGTTGTGAACCTATTTAGTTGCACTAGTTAGAAATAAAGCCCATAATTTTAGTTCACTACCAAGGTCATCATCGTGGAGAAAATGAATTAATCTTTGTAACCTAGTGCAATCAATAAAAATGTCTGTCTTGTTAAATGTATGATGTGTCAAATAGTATAAATTAATATAAGTATTTACTGGATAATTATATTTACAGATATAAAGCGATCAATAGCATCATGTAATTGTGTCAGCTGTGACAATCCTACAAAGAAAAAAAAAAATAATAAAAAGAGGTGAAAGAATTCATAGACTCCCCCCGCCCCACCCTTCCCCCGAAGTTATCTGATTTCAGCGTTTCAGCAATGGAACTTCGAAACAGCTATTTGTGACGTGTATATTATATTTCATGCAAGAATTCCAAAATTTCAAAAGTAATTTAATTATAATGAAATGAAAACTGTGGTATAACCTTCTTTTTTGTGAAATTTGTATCAAATAAAGATATCTTAAAATTTAATGGTGTATCATTTAATTGCTACTTATTTGACCAATTTTGAAATTAAAGAAGAAAGAACTGAGAAGATTGCATCCAAAAGCAAACTAGTTGGAGCCAGACTGAAAAACTCAATGCCATAACCAGGATTTGAACCATAGATCTCCTGTCTCTACCACTGAGCTAGTGTAAAAAAATGTAAATGGCATGTCATTTATGGACGCTCTTTAACTATTGTGGTTTTCAGTGTCCCATTCTAAATTGGGTGTGAAAGACCACTTAATTTTGCTCAGAGGCCACTTTATCAGGCTTGAGGTTCTTTTACATGCCGTAAATCTATGACATGGGACCAACAGATTAATTTCCCTTCTGAAGGAAGCCATGCTAAAGATTTTTACACCCTAAAATATTCATCGTCCTCTGCTGGGTATGAACCCACGACCTTGGGTATATGAAGTTAGCATGGTATCCATTACACCATGGAAGGCGACACTGAGCTACCATGGCAACATGCTGGCACGGCATATTATTTTGAAATAACACCTCAATGGCAATTTACAATGTCATAAGAACTTTGAAGTCCTGAACTTCATAGTTTAGCCAACTATTGTGGCCAATTAGTATTAATTTAATTGTTTTATTCACACAAGCCATGTGTAGGACAGGAGTTGGATAGGTAAGTCAGACTAAAAAGTTCAATGCTATAGCCGGGATTTGGACCACCGATCTCCTGGTCTCTGTTGTTGGCTATACTATGACTTAAAGTACTTGCAACATTGTAAGTCACCATTGGGGCTGTCATCTCAAAATAAAAAGTTGATTAAATACCAAGCTTGGTATTTAAGTTTAGTATCTTCCAAGGGTGCAACATGAAGATTTTCAGGGAAATCCTCCACCCTAAACTACCTTTTAGATGGAAATTTTTTCATTTTTTTTTTTTTTGCAAAGTATTCTTGATATTGTATATAAAAACAAAAGCATAAAAAAGTACTTGCAAGGAAGTGTCTAAAGGTTTAGCCTTGAAACAGACCTTTTCATGACTTTCTTTTTTAATATAAATACTCACTTGCTATCAATCGGAATATAAGATCATGTTTCATTACTGATCTAAGTGAAATAACTTATGTATCTGTATAGGACCCTTTTCCAATTTAGATGGATATCCACCTGGAGACCTATGAATTATATATGAGTTATCAGTGCCTATCTACAGAGCAAGATTTTCTTAATCCATGAACCAAACTTTCCACTTACTGCCATAAGTGATCCGGATTTGGTACTTCTGTTATTCTGTCATTTTTGTAGTGACTCACTAGTCTGCTATTAGCTTTTAGGGCCCTAAGCCTCAAAGCATAACCGAAGGATCTGTGAAGCTAAAACTCCAATGATTCCAGAAAAAAGTCAAAACCACGGCAGATTTCAACACTTTAAAATCCGGATCGTCTGCGTAAGTTAATTTTGTCCCAACTTCCACGGTGCACAGGTTTAAGGAAACTATAAACATGCATATTTGTGCTATTTTAGATTTTTTTCTGTAAGAAAGTGCAAATTATCGTATATAATACATTACAAAACAGCGAAAATGTGTGCGCAATTGATAAATAAATGAATATCGACATTGTTTATTTACTTCATTAGTTGCTTATTTGTGGCGGGCATCGCAGAAAAGCCTTAGCCAAGAAGCGAAAAGTGCAGAGAAGCTGGAATAAATCAACCGAAACATGCCGTGGCTAGGGTTTACACCTCTTGGCTGTAAACAACATTTTAAGGCAGGTAGTTAGTTATTTGCTATTTTCTTGCCTTTGTTGCTTGCACCCATGGACATGTAATTAAGGCGAAAGTTAAATGTGCCACGTGTGATAAAATGTTTTAAGTAGTGAGTTGAAACAACACGATCGTGTGTAATTGCGGTATTTACGTATGGAAATGGATTGACAGTGGATGCATTATTAGATTGTAACGGAAAAATATTAAATGCAATTTAAAATACTACTACATATGATAATATTAGAATGAAAGTGCTGAGCAAAAAGTAGAGAACTTATTATGAGAATGCATGTTGATCTTCATGGCAAATATACTCATGCATTGGTTGCGATCTTATTTTGTCTTCTCGTACATTCCTACGACGGGATCGCTGTGGCACATGCGCGTTGGAATATTGGTGTTTTTAAATGTAAACATTTATTGTGGCCAAACTAAGCTTTTGTCCACCCCAAATCATTACGGTATTACTTAGCGCGTATTATAACAGGTTTGAAACAAATCGACCGACGTATGTTAAGTAAATAATTAGAAAATTTGCTTAGGGAAATACTTCTTTACAAGAGATATGGGAACACATAGGCAGTAATTAATGTACAATGTTGAGTTTTTAACATTCCTAAATTAAGCTGCCGTAATTTATTTATTGAATACAGCGCATTTTTATAAATAGTATGACATTTTTACTTTCGCTACACGTACTATGTACATAGTAAGTGGAGAAGGTATTGTATTTCACCCAAAAATTCTATGTGATTTCACCGGAAATATGCTTTAGAGGTGCCCTGAGTCCAAAAGGACATTTTTAGAGGAAGGTCACTGTGTGTGTGTGTGCGCGCGCGCGCCTTAGAACACAATAACTCAAAAGTGAATATTCGGTTAAAGACAAGTTTATATTTAAGCTCAGCATCTTCCAAGGATGCAACACGAAAGTTTCCAATAAAATGGCTTTAAGATTTTGATTAAATACCTATATTTATATAATAAACATCGTGTACCTATATCTTGAATTTCTGGTAATAGCCTCTGAAAACCTTTCTGAATGACTATTTCATTGCTGATAAACCGTAAGAAACAGACAAAAAGTTACTACACAAAGAATTCTCTCTTTAAAACACAATTTACGTCATATGCATTTTATTTCTTTGTTTATTTGTATTATTTTTGTGGAGTTGAACGATTCCCGAGATATTTCCTATTACTGGTTTCAGTAACACACTTTAAACTTTTCTCACACAGGAAATCCTCATCCGTTTCATATATATTTTGCTTTACTCCTGACCATGGAAAGAACCACGTCAATCACATGGCGGCAGCTTTTAAAAAGATTTGACTGGCGCTTTAGCTTATTAAAGAACTGACAGAGAAAGTCATGTTAACATAATACATGAGATTTTTTTCCGATACGGAAACAAGGGTAAAATGTATTTTCATAACCTCAGTTTTGAAGCTCTTATATAAATCACAAATTACGTACCTAATTTTCATACCATTTTTAATATTCGCAAGACTTTCTCTACAAACATTGTACCTACATCGTAGTAATCGAGATAAACATTAACAGAAGTGGTCTTATTCTTCTATATAGAAGGGAAGCAAGATAATAAATACACTGGGCTACAGCGATGGTCAAATTTTAAAAATTTCGTAGCAAAAGCTATGTGTTACTATTGAAATTCGGTTCTCTATTGTACTTCCGGGAGTAAAATAAAATATGTATGAAATAAATTGTGTATTTAATGAGATCTATATTTTTACTTTCTCTAGCCCGTATATGCAATGTACATCGTGGATAGAGAAAATTTCATTCTAGATGACGCAAGAGATAGACAAAAGCTTATTATAAAAAGTCTGATACGTTCCATTCACATAACTTTCTTAGCTATTGCACAAACACATTCTTGTTACAAAAGAGCATTCTTTTATTTACGTCATACTAAGCTAGATAAACATTAGCAGACATTGTCTTATTATTTGCTTCCTTGTAAGTAGAAGGGAAATATAAATGGGAAGGAAAGAAAGATTTCAAACACGTATAAGTAGCCGAGTTGTCATGAGCTGGTAGGAAAGTACCTACCGTTAGGGGTAGAGCATTGACCCGAAGGGGGTGAGAGTACACTGCCCGAGGGGAACATAACGGGAAAAGAGACGCTACCGCTGGTCAGGGGACGTTTTTTGAGGCACTTGGCGTAGATCATCGGTAGAACAAAGATGTGATATTTAGGGTCCGGGTGGAGCCGAACAGGCTACCTTTAGTTGTGAGGGAAATACTTATTTTAATACAGACCAGGGTATGGACGAGATCACTGCATCAAAATTAATAAATAACAATAATCGCGGTCGGGTAAAGTATAGTTTCACAGGAGAAAATTAAGAGGAATGCGTGTGAGTTCGACGGCGGAAAAAGGCCGAACTAACTGAATAAAGCACTTGTGTCGTACTACACCATTAAAAGAGTTTCCATTCTAGTAAAAATTCTGAGCTAGGGCGCCCACAAATCCACACCATTCCTAATAGTCAAAACCTGCACCCGGGATACGAACCTGTAACCCTGTTACCGCCCCAGCTTGAATACTTCCGTTTGAGAAAACTTAGTTTAAAATTGAAATCAATAACAACGGATATCTCAGAAAACGGCCTACTCTACAAGAAAAAAGGATATGCCATAAATTATGTGCTTTAACGAGATCTAATTTTTCTGTGTAGCAAATGTTTGTCTATCTCTTACGGTTTAACCGTTATGCAAAATTCTGCAAAACTCAACCAGAATAAAGAGCTCATAAGAGGTTATTCCCAGAACATTCAAAATATACATTATATACTCAGGGATCCTCAAAATATTCCGACGAAAAGAAACTGTTTTTCATACCAGCCTCTAGCTGTCAGGTGTTCAGCTGATAATACTGTGTTGCTACAGATGACATTGTCAAGTTAACTTAAAACAGTCTCTTGAGAAGCAATTTGAATAACTCAAATGTAGTGATGACTACCGAAGCTCATGTAAATAACTTTTGTGTCACCAGTATTAGAACTGCGACCAGCTGAGGAGGTATGAACAAGACCGGTGACGTAAGCGATTTATCATTGCGTAGTTCCGTCTCCGCTGCGATCGTCTCGTGTTGCCGCATATTCAGCCTTAAGTTGATCCCCGCCAAAACAAAAGCCAGGCGACCAGTGCACCGTTATAATGTAGCCTTCCGCCATTCGCGCAAGAAAAAGCTGTCATATTTTCATGACCACGTGGCATGTACACGCAGCATATTGTAATGTAAAACAAACAGAGCTCTTATTCTGACAGCTTAAACGACGACTAAAATATTCTGTTAGGTATAATGATGATACCCGGATTATATGCAACACAAAAAGCTCGAAATATGCATGAAAAGTGTCAAAATATGCAACGTTAAATAATACAAACTAATTGATAGTTTTATATATTTATATTATTTCAAAAACAATATACAATCGGTAGTTTTTGTTGTTTACTTCATCAGAAAATGTACAAATATGTTTATATTTTATTACTGTGGTAAACAGAAACGATCAGATACTCTTCCAAATATTCAGTAGTAATATTGTGTCGTCGATCGCTCAGAACATGTTATAAGCAGAAAAGAACCGTTCTACATCAATTGAGGCCACAGACAGTATTTGAATTTGGGTGCTATACTGGCAGTATTGTTTCTGGTAAAAGTTCACCGTCCCATTAACTATCAACTGACACAAAGGTTCAAAGCCTGGGTTATTGTTCAAAATGTTTGTAAAGTTTTAAGTTTCCTCGGGAAAACCTCCGGCAAGGAGGAGTTCACTAGATGGATATTATGCTTTACCTGAGTGGATCCAGTCAACCAAGCTTATTAATACTCGCAGGTATATGGGGAAAACGAGTGCTAATACAGAAATGTTTTTCTGAATGTCGCGATCGTTAAATGCTTCCTTGCACTGACAAACTGCCAAAACCTCTGCACTATCGAAGTTGTTCACTACGCCTTTGATGGCCTCGGAATGCTCATTGTAAAGTAACACAGCTTCGACCCATGAGGTAAAGGCACATTTTATAGCTTTTCTTTGTAAGCCTTAATGCTGGCAGGTGCCATAAGAAACACTTTCTATGTCGATGATATCAGTGTGTTTACATTCCCAAACGTGGATCGTACTTTTTACTTTCTCTACACGTACTATGTATATAGTGTATAGAGAAGGTATTGCAATGTACCCAAAAATTCCATACCAAGATTTCACCGGAATTACATGTTTTGAGACCCCCTAAATAAAAACAAAGCATTTTTAGAAAAATGTCCGTGTGTGTGTCTGTGGGCATCATAGCTCAAAAACGAAAAGTCCGTTAAAAACCAAAATTGGTATTTAGATTTGGTATTTTCCAAGGATGCGTCACGAATATTTTTAAGAAAATCTCCCCACAACCAACTACCATTTACAGGGAACTTTTTAAAAAATTTTGGTTTTCTCTAAAATTACTCTAAAGATTTTGATTAAAATACCGTATACTGAAGATATTTACCTAACAAATAAAAGGTATATTTTGAATTTTCTGGGAATAGCCTCTGAAAAGTACTTTATTGTGGATGAAATACTTAAAAATTTTCACATAGTGGAATTTGTGAAGTGCAGGCAATGCAGAGAAACGGATTTCATCCACATGGCAACCACATTTTAATGTCGTTTTAGCCTAGTGCATTCCCTTATTTTGTTTCTGCTTATAAGAAAGCATTTCTGCTAATATTTATCTTGATTAGAATGAAGTAGATAGAAGCTTAAGCTTTTTAACGATAATTTGTTACAGAGATGTAGAGAAAGTCATGTGAATGGAACACAAGATTTTTAAGCATTAATTTGTTCCGTGACTACTAAGGTGTAAATTTAGTGTAGAAAGTGTCTTATGCTTGTGAATTTAAAGTGCATTTAATTATCTGTTTTGCGAATTTTTCAATAATTTTTTGTCTTCTTTTTTGTGCCTTGAAATCCTCAGCCTGTTTGTTACTGCTGTAGAAAGCCACCGTTATAGTTGAACACTCTGTGAGACAAAGAGATTGGCTTACGGTACTTCAACAAGACACCGTAAGAGCGCTCTGCAAACATATTCCTGTGCTGCAATGCATGGAACATTTTTGTAAAACTCACTAACTAGAAAAGAAAATCTAATGTGTTCCATTCATATGTCTTTCTCTATATCTCTGAAACAAATTATTGTTACAAAGCTTATGCTTCTATTTACTTCATGCTAATCGAGAAAAAAGTAGCAGAAATAGTCTTATTACTTGATTCCTTGTAAGTAGAAGCGAAATAAGGGAGTACCATAGGTTAAAGTGATAGTCAAAAGCTGGTTGCTATGTGACTGAAGTTCCTTTGTTTGTATGGATAGGAGCTGACAAACTCTCTTATGCGAAAAGTATAAATTGTTCAAGGCTGAAACAAAAAACAAAGAATATCTCAAAAAGGATCAACTCCACGAAAAAAAAGATGTAACATAATTTGTGTGTTTTAGTGTGCTCTATATTTTGTGTGTGTAAAGTTTTTGTCCATCTCTTACGGTTTACCAGTTATCCAAAATGCTTTAACATTCATTCAGAATAAAGTAGTTAATATACGATATTTTAATCAAAATCGTTAGAGCCATTTTTGAGAAAATAAAAAATTTTGAAAAAAGTTCCATGTAAAGGGTAGTTGGGGGGGTACTCGAAAATCTTCATGTGAATGGAACACATGAGACTTTTTGCATTGTGTCGTTTCCGAAAAAGTTAACCAATCCTTTTTTTGGGTCATGGGACCTCAAAACATATTTGCAGTGAAATATCTATATCTATTGTAGAATACAATTGCTCTACACAAGGTACTCACAATAATACGTAGATGGTCACCGAGTTGTGAGTGCAGTCTGATAGCCGATAGTGTTAATGGAATCGCTCAAGAGGGCGTGTTATCGCCCGACCACCAGATTAAAACATATCCAATTCCTTTCCTTTCCTCAAAACTTTTTCGTGCTTTGCTCGGCTGGACAAGTGCTGATAACACTTGCTGGAGCTCCCGCACTGCCTAATCTCTACCGCTCGCACTGAAAATTAACCAAATTTCATTAAAAAATCTGATGTGTTCCATTAACACGACTTTCTCTACAACAAATTATAGTTAAAAAGCTTATGCTACCATTTACTGTATGCTAATTGAGAAAAAAATAGCAGAAATAGTCTTATTACTTGCTTCCTTATAAGTAGAAGGGAAATAAGGCAGTACCATACGTTAAAGTGATAGTTAAAAGCTGGTTGCTATGTGACTGAAGTTCCTTTGTTTGTATGGACAGGAGTTGAAAAATTCCTGTATGAGAAAAGTATAAGTTTTTTAAAGCTGAAACCAATAACAACGGATATCTAAAAAATAATCCACTCCACGAAGAAATGTATATAACATAAATTGTGTGTTTTAATGAGCTCTACATTTTCTGTTAAGTAAGTTTTTGTCTATCTCATACGGTTTGCCAGGCTTCAAAGGCTATTCCCAGAAAATTCAAGATATACTTTCTATTTGTCAGGTAAATACCAAGTATTTTATTTTAGTTACTTATTGTTTTTGAGTTATCGTGTTCACAGGCACATTGACCTTTTTCTGCAAATTCTTTTTTTGGATACAGGGGGCCCTAAAACATGTATTTCTGGTGAAATCTCGGTATCGAATTTTTGGGTGGAATACAATACTTCTTTATCCCTATGTACATTGTACATACGGGGCTAGAGAAAGTAAAATGTGTGTCTGTGGGCAGCATAGCTCAAAAATGAAAAGTCCGTTAAATACGAAACTTGATATTTAAGTTTAGTATCATCTGGGGATGTGATACGAAGATTTTGAGAAAAAGCCCCCAACCCCAAACTACCCTTTACATGGAACTTTTTTCGAAAATTTTGATTTTCTCAAAAATGGTTCTAACGATTTTGATTAAGATATCGTATATTAAAGACATTTACCTGACAAATAAAATGTATATCTTGAACTTTCTGAGAACAAACTCAGAAGTCTACTTTATTCTGGATGAATTTTACGGAATTTTTCATAACTGCTAAACCGTAAGAGGTGTATAAAAATCTGATGTGTTACACTCACATGCCTTTCTCTAGCTGCTCTACAAACCTCCTACAAAAGATTATTCTTCGTTGTACACAGTGCTAATCGAGATGAATATTAGCAGAATGTTATTATAGTTCCTAATAAGTAGAAGGGAATAAGGGAATGCGCTATGCGAACATGATTGTCAAATGTTTTAAAAGCTATCATTATGCGATTGTCATAATCACTTATTTGCTTGGCCAGGAGTAGAAAAAAAAAAAGCGAACACTTCCTGTCTGAGAAAAGTTTAAGTACTTCACAATTGAAATCAATAACAAGGAATATCCCTGAAACGGTTACCTCCACAACAAAAGCGTAAAGGATATAAATTGTGTGTTTTGTCGTGATGTACGTTTTTTGTGTAGTGAGTTTTTTTCTATCTATTACGGTTTAGCAGTTAAGCAAAATTCATCCAGAGTAAAGAGGTCTTAAGAGACTATTCCCCAAAAATTCGAGATATATATTTTATTTCGAACATAAATAGCTTTAATATACGGGATTTTAATCAAAATCGTTGTAGCCATTTTTAAGAAAATCTAATTTTTTTAAATTTGTTCCATGTAAAGGGTAGTTTTTAGTAGGGGGATTTTTTTGAAAATCTTCGTGTTGCATCCTTGAAAGATATTAAACCTAAATACCAAGTTTGGTATTTAACGGTATTTTCGTTTTGGGGCTATGCTGTCCACAGACGCATATACACACGGACCTTTTTTTGAAAATGCTTTTTCGGACTCAGGGGATCCCAAAACATATATTTTCGGTGAAATCTCGGTATCGAATTTTTGGGTGGATTCCAATACTTTCTCTATCCCTGTACATTGCACATATGGGGCTAGAGTACGTAAAAACGTGTCAGACAAAAAATGTAGAACACGTTAAAACACACAATTTATGTTATATACATTTTTGTCGTGGAGTTGATCGTTTTTGACTTATTCTTTGTTTTTGATTTCACCTTTAAAAACCTTGTCACATAGCAACCAGCTTCTGACTATCACTTTAACGTATGGTACTCCCATATTTCGCTTCTACTTGCAAGGAAGCGAGTAAAAGACTATTTCTGTTAATTTTTTCTCGATTAGCATGAAGTAAATAGAAGCAAAAGCTTTTTAACAATAATTTGATGCAGAGATGTAGAGAAAGTCATGTGAATGAAACGCATCAAATTTGTTTTTCAACATAATACCCTCTAATATCAATACATTTTTGCAGTGGTGTTCCAATGTCATTATCCCCTCTCTGTAGTGTTCCTCTGGAAGTGCTGCAAAGAACCCATTTACAGCCGCAATTACTTCTTCATTGGACGTAAAGCGCCTATCAGCGAGGAATTTCTTCAGTTTTTGAAACAGATGGAACTCCGGAGGAGCAAAATCTGGGGTACAGGGTGGACGTTCCAGCACTTCATAGTGCAGATCTCTCAATTTCCCCATTGCCAAAACACTTTTGTGGGCTGGTGCACTGTCCTGATGGAAAACGTTTATTTTTCTTTTTTAACCCGAAACTATTTCCACGTATGCTTGCATTCAGTTTAGTTGGAAGTTGAGAGTAGTACCTTTTTCGAGATAGTCAATCAACAAAATTCCTTTGGCATCCCAAAACACTAACTCCATGATATTTCTCGCCGATGGTACCATCCTCACCTTCTTTGGAGCTGAAGAACCAGCTTCTGTCCACTGCCTCGACTGCTGCTTGGATTCGGGTGTGTAGTGGTGAATCCATGTTTCATCCATTGTGATGTATCGGCGGAAAAAGTCACTGAAAATGCGCCAAGTACTTTTCAGAAAGTGTAGTGCAAATGCGTTTGTTATCCACAGTGAGGATACGCGGCACCCATCTTGTGCAAAGCTTTTTCATGTTTAATTCCTGATGCAAGATGTGACCAATACGTTCCTTTGAAATTCCAAGAGCATTAGCAATTTCACGCACCTTTGTACGCCGGTCTTCCAAAATCATGTCATGCACTTTTTCAATGATTTCCGGCGTGCTTGCAGTTTTTGGACGTCCTTCGCGTGGATCGTTTTTGACGCCACGTTTAAAATCGGTCGCCCGATTTTTCACAGTGGAAACTGAAGGTTAAGAGTACCATACACATTTACAATCCGCAAATGCATTTCTGTAGGTGTTAAACCTTCTTTTATGAAGAATTTTATCACTCGAATTTCTCCATTTTCAAAACAATGGGCACTTCCACTGCTTCAAACAACTGCCTACAGTCAACTATAGCTTGAAATGACTTGTAATTTTACTAGAGTCTATAAACATGCGTACCAACGTAAGGAATAAAAAATCATAAAGTAGTGCCGCGATCTCTGGGTGAGGCCGAGAACTTTTCAGTCCACCCTCGTAGAACTAAATTTCTGGACGAAGCGCATTAACCTTTAGAGAAAGTAAAATACCTGAATGTATAAAATACGTTAGCAGAATACCAAAGATGTTGAGCAGAATGAAGCCCTAAAGCACAAATGTTTTCCAGTTGAAGGCGTCACGAGAATGAAGATAAAGCTTGTCATATTAAACAAAGAAACAAATCCTAGCTGAGTGGCGAGGACCCTGAGGGACGTGTCCTGTGTCGCACGAGATAACAAACCGCAGGATTAGCCAGGATATCATCTTTCTTTGTCCGCAGAGAACCTGCTGTGACGTCATGTGTTACAGTCGCAAACCCATTCTTCTTCTAATTACCTATTCTTACTAAATCTTATTTTTGAAATACTCAACACATATTTGATAATATAATCTATAATTTACTATTAATTTATTAATTGCCATACCAACAAGCACTGTAAGAGTTTGAGAGGTCATTAATACTTACAGTACAATTAGGAAATGACGTAGCACTCAAGGCATGTGCCACTTCAAGTAAAGAATCTATTGCAAAATTCATTAACAAAAGAGTGTATAAGAAGGCTTTGTCCATGTAGCCTTTCATTTGTTCACATCGACAATTCATTTTTACTTTCTCTACACGTAATATGTACATAGAGTTTAGAAAAGGTATTGTATTCCACCCAAAAATTCGATTCCGAGATTTTACCGGAAATGCATGTTTTAGGGTTCCCTGTATCCAAAAAAAATATTTTCATAAAAATGTCCGTGTGTGTGTCTGTGAACACGATAACTCAAAAACGAAAAGACCATTAAATACCAAACTTGGTATTTAAGTTTGGTTTCTTCCAAGGATGCGACATGAAGATTTTCAAGAAAAATCCCCCACCCCAACTACCCTTCACATGGAAAATTTTTAAAAAAGTTTAATTCTCTCAAAAATGACTCTAACGATTTTGATTAAAATCGTATATTAAATATATTTACCTGACAAATAAAATGTATATCTTGAATGTTCTGGGAATAGCCTTTGAAGACTACTTTATTGTGGAAGAATTTCACGGAATTTTGCTGAGCTGCTAAACCGTAAGAGATAGACAAACATTCACCATACAAAAAATGTAGAGCACCTCAAAACACACAATTTATGCTATGTTCATTTTTTTCGTGGAGTTGATCGTTTTTTGAGATATTTCTTGTTATTGGTTTCAGCTTTAAAAAACGTATACTTTTCTCATTCAGGAATTTGTCAACTCCTGTCCATGCAAACAAAGGAACTCCAGTCACATAGCAACCGGTTTTGATTATCACTTAAACCTATGGTACTCCCTTATTTCCAAAATTTCGATACCGAGATTTCACCTGAAATA
Source organism: Hymenopus coronatus (assembly GCA_030762935.1). Classification (NCBI taxonomy): domain Eukaryota; kingdom Metazoa; phylum Arthropoda; class Insecta; order Mantodea; family Hymenopodidae; genus Hymenopus; species Hymenopus coronatus. The sequence continues at coordinate 20,096,158 of CM060881.1, read as the reverse complement.
CATGTTTTAGGGTCTCCTGTATCCAAAAAAGTATTTTCAGAAAAAGGTCCCCATGTTTGGGTTTATGTGTCCATATGTCTGTGAACACGATAACTTAAAACCGAAGAAAATACAAAATTTGACATTTAAGTATAGTATCTTCCAGAGATGCGAGACGAAGATTTTGAGAAAAATCCTCCCACCCCAAACTAACCTTCACATGGAAAATGTTTCGAAAATTTTGATTTTCTCAAAAATGGCTCTAATGATTTTGATTAAAATCTCTTATATTTAAGATATTTATGTGACTCGGAATAGTCTCTGAAGACTACTTTATTCTGGATGAATTTTACAAGTTTTGCATAACTGCTAAAGCGTAAGAGATAAATAAAAACTTACAACACAACAAATTAGAGCATTTTAAAACACAGTTTATGTTATATAACTTTTTTTTCGTGGAGTTAATCGTTTTGAGATATTCCTTGTTTTTGGTTTCAGCCTTAAAAACTTATACTTTTCTCTCACAAGAATTTGTCAACTCCTGCCCATACAAACAAAGGAACCTCAGTCTCATAGCAACCGGCTTTTGACTATCAGTTTAACCTATTTCGCTTCTACTTACAAGGAAGCAAAAAATAAGACTATTTCTGCTATTTTGTTCTCGATTAGCATGAAGTAAAAATAAGCATAAGCTTTTTAACAATAATGTTTTGTAGAGATATAGAGAAAGTCATGTGAATGGAACACATCATCTTTTTGTATCATTGTTTCCCATAGTTTATAGCTGGGATGCATTCTTGTTTAACTGCCTTCGTCTTTCCCCAGGGTCAGGTGCTGTAGGCGGTGTTATGTGTGTGACATTCCGGAGGAAGTTCCAATCTGCAGCCACTTTGGCTTTTATAAGTCAGCTCCAGGAGGATAGGATGATATGAGAGTATCCGACGGGCAGGCGACACCGACAGCGAAAATAGAGACGTCATCGCGCGCCAGACCAATGTGATTTTTAAATGAAAGGTTAGATGCAAGCCACTTAGTCCCTTTACTGGGGCATTAGTACACAGAAGCAGGAACGGCAGTCAGATGTTGTATACGTTATTCTACACTGCATTAATACAGTCACTACAAAGCAAATTTCACACTTCAAGTTATGTCAGTCACATGCATTCAAGATATACATTTGGTTTGTCATAAAACTATCTTTGATATACGCTATTTTAATCAAAATCGTTAAAGCTATTTTTGATAAAATCAACATTTTTGAAGAAAGTTCCATGTAAAGGTAGTTGGGGGTGGGGAGATTTTCTTGAAAATATTCGTGTCGCATCCTTGGAAGATACCAAACCTAAATACCAAGTTTCCTTTTTAATGAACTTTTCGTTTTTAAGCTATGATTCCACAGACACACACACACACGCATACACACAGACTTTTTTCTAAAAATGCTTTTTTTTTTTTATTCAGAAGGTCTTAAAACATGTATTTCCGGTGAAATCTCGGTTTTGAATTATTGGGTGCATTACAATGCCTTCTCTATACATCATGTACATAGTACGTATAGAGAAAGTAAAAAGTATTTATCTGGATGTTGGTGACCTTCTTACTCAGATTGTACTACCTGATCGGTGAGAGAGATGGCGTTTCTTCTAAAGGAATCACCTGTAGCGAAGATACAGTGAGATAGACTACCTTTGAAGCAAATAGTTTATGTTACAATAACAAACAGCTCTGCTTCCTTATGATTACGTTTCGAGAATACATATTAAAGGTGAGTAAGTGACTCGCATCTAACCTCTCATTTAACAATGTCATTGGTCAAGAACTGGCGCGCTACCTGTACCACGGTTTCTATTTCTCCTCCCGTCGGATACTCTCATAACATGCTATCCCAAGGTGCCTGAGTATAATACTATAATACGTATAATACTACCGTCTACTGCACCTGACCCTGAAGAAAGACGAAGGCAGTTGCACTAGATAGGAATCCATCTCAGCTATGCCTTTTGGGAAACAACGAAAAAAGCCTTTGTCTGATGCTGGTGACCTTGGTACCGAGTACTACAGGCTGCTCGGTGGCTATTCACACATTCCTTATCGACTCGGGCGGTGCTTGGGCGGGGTCCGTGTTGTATCCTCCGGAGTCCTGTCCCATATTATATATTATTATTACTGTAGTTGTGTTACAAGAATGCAACGAACGCGATAAACACTACTCCACCACAGGATAGTGAAGTTCCTTAAACTGCCGGACAACTGAGTCAGATAACCAATCAATCATTGCATCTTGCCGATGAGGTCTACACTTAAAAAAATCTTATGTGTTCCATTCACATGCTTTTCTCTACATCTCTGCAACAATTTTTTTTTTTTTTTTTTTTTGCTTAACGTCCTTTAACCTGCTTGGTCATATCGGACGATGGATGAAATTGGTGAAATGATGCTCAAATGATCTCGACATTCGTCTTCTCAGGATAAGGGAAAACCCCGAAAAAAAACCTTATCCGGGTAACTCACTCTAAGTGAGATTCGAACTCACGACCTGTTGAATATGAGGCAGACACGCTACCACCACACTACCCTGGCGGGCAAAAAAAAATTATCGTTAAAAAGCTTATGATTCTATTTACTTCATGCTAATCCAGAAAAAATTAGCAGAAATAGTCTTATTACTTCCGTACTTATAAGTAGAAGCGAAATAAGGGAGTACCATAGGTTAAAGTGAAAGTCAGAAGCTGGTTGCTATGTGACTGATGTTCCTTTGTTTGTATGGATAGGAGTTGACAAATTCCTGTTTGAGAAAAGTATAATTTTTTTTAAACTGAAACCAGAAACAAGGAATATCTTAAAAACAATCAACTTCACGAAAAAAAAAAAAATGTATATAACATAAATTGTGTGTTTTAACGTGCCCTACATTTTTTTATGTGGTAAGTTTTTGTCCATCTCTCACGGTTTAGTAGTTTTGCAAAATTCGTTAAAATTCATCCAGAATAAAGTAGTCTTTGGAGGCTATTCCCAGAAAATTCAAGATATACATTTTATTTGTCAAGTAAATATCTTAAATATACGAGACTTTAATCAAAATCGTTAGTCATTTTTAAGAAAGTCAAAATTTTCGAAATTTTTTCCATGTAAAGGATAGTTTGGGGTGGGGGGATTTTCTTTAAATTGTGTCATCTCCTTGGAAGATACCAACCAAACTTAAATACCAAGTTTGGTGTTTAACAGTCTTTGCATTCTTGAGCTATGCTGCCCACAGACACACACACACACGTAAATTATTTTGGGTGCAATACAATAACTATGCACTATGTATATAGTACGTGTTGAGAAAGTAAAAAGCTGATGTGTTCCGTCACACAAATACTTATTCATCTATCTACTTCACGCTAATCGAGATAAACATTAGCAGAAATTGTCTTATTACTTGCTTCCTTATAAGTAGGAGGGAAATAAGGGAATACGCTAGGGTAAACCGACAGTCAAATGTTTTAAAAACGGTTGTCATGGGGATGAAATCCGTTTCTTTGCATTGCCAGGAGTTAACGAATTCCAGCATGTGAAATATTTAAGTATTCCTAAACTGAAATCAATAAAAAGGAATATCTCGAAAACGGCCAACTCTACGAAAAAAATATAGACCTATGACATAAATTATGTGTTTTAACAAGATCTGCATATTTTGTGGAATAAGTTTCTGTCAATCCTTTACGGATTACCAGAAATTTCAATATATATTTTTTATTTGCCATATAAATATCTCTAGTATATGGTATTTTACTCAAAATCACAGTCTTCTAAATTATTTCCAACTAAAGGGTAGTTTGGGGTGCGGGGATTTTCCTCAAAAGGATCGTGTCGCATCCTTGCAAGATACTAAACTTTAACATCAAGTTTGATATTTTACCGACTTTTCTTTTCAATTTTGAGTTATCGTGTTCACAGGCTTACACACGTGAACCTTTACTAAACATCTGATGAGTTGTATTCACATGACTTTCTCTACATATCTGTAAAAGCTTACTAAAAATGTATTGTTAAAAAGCTTATTCTTCTATCTAATTCATGCTAATCCATATAAACATTATCATAACGTATTATTATTTAGTTCTTTATTGAGTAGAAGGGAAATAAGGGAGTACACTAGACTAAACCGACAGTCAAATGTTCTAAAATGTGGTTGCTATGGGATTGAAATCCGTTTCATTGCGTTACCTGGTGTTGACAAGTTCACGTATGAGAAAAGTTTAATTGCTTTAAAGCTGAAACCAATAATAAATGATATCTCGAAAACGGCCACTCCACGAAAATAAGATCTACATTTTTTGTGTGCTAAGCTTTTGTATATCTCTTACTGTTTGCTAGTTATGCAAAATTAAAAAAAAAAATCATCCAGAATAAAGAGGTCTTCAAAGCCTATTCCCATAAAATTCAAGATATACATCTTATTTGTCAGGTAAATATCTTTAATATAATAGATTTTAGTCAACATTGGTTAGAGCCGTTTTTGAGAAAATCAAAATTTTCGATTTTTTTCCATATAAAGGATAGTTAGGGGTGGGGGATTTTCTTGAAAATCTTCGTATCGCATACTTGGAAGATACTGAACTTAAATATAAAGTTTGGTACTTAACGGATTTTTAAGCTAAGCTGCCTACGGACACACGTATACACACTCACACACATACACACTGACACAGCTTTTTTTTTTGGATTCAGGGGGTCCCAAACACGTATTTCCGGTGAAATCTCGGTATAAAATTTTTGGGTGCAATACAATACCTTCTTTATACACTATGTGTATAGCACGTGAAGAGAAAGTAAAAATAGAAACAAAACACTATAAATATAGAAAATCAGAACAGAAGACATTAGTGAAGTACATACGACAATTGATGTGAGGAAATAATGAAATGGATTGGGAAGCCAATATATGAAGAACACATTTAAAGTTATGACAACCATTAATTACTATTTTAGCTACTGTCTTTATTATTAATGCAGCGTTCGTTAAGAAATTGAATGTTAAGTTGTAGGTTATGTTATACGAAAATATTGCAGATAAATGAATAGAAAGTTAAAGTAAATTTACTTATAAATATTCATTATAATGACAAAACTCATATCCTAGACAGAACAAAATAGGCACCATTCCTGCAGCTCCTTTTTAAAACTGTGATAAAAGTTTTGACGTAGTGTAATGTACTGGACAGCTTTAATGTAAAGGGTAGAGCATGTGAACGTCGGGGAACTAGATCGGAGAGATTCATGAACGAATCGTTCATATGAACTACTACAAAAAAGAATCGTATGAATCGGGTCAATCTTGGCTTGAATCGTCGTTCATAAAGAATCGCGAGAATCGTGCTAGTCTCAACATGAATCGTTGTTCAAAAAGAATCGCATGAATAGCGTCAAGCATAGCAGGTATCGTCGTTCAAATAGAATCGCGAAAATCGTGCTGGTCTCAACATGAATCGTTGTTTAAGAAGAATAGCGAGAATCGTGCCAGTCTCAACATGAATCTTCCTTAAAAAAGAATCGCGAGAATCGTGCTAGTCCCAACATGAATCGTCGTTCAAATAGAATCGCGAGAATCGTGCTGGTCTCAACATGAATCGTTGTTTAAGAAGAATAGCGAGAATCGTGCCAGTCTCAACATGAATCTTCCTTAAAAAAGAATCGTGAGAATCGTGCTAGTCTCAACATGAATCTTCCTTAAAAAAGGATCGCGAGAATCGTGCCAGTCTCAACATGAATCTTCGTTCAAAAAGAATCGCGAGAATCGTGCTAGTCTCAACATGAATCTTCGTTCAAAAAGAATCGCGAGATTCGTGCTAGTCTCAAGATGAATCGTCATTCAAAAAGAATTGCGAGAATCGAAAAGAATCATATTAGTCGAAAAGAATAGCACGAATCGTCTAAACGATAGCAGGTATCGTCGTTAAAAAAGAATAGCAGCTTTGAAGAACCGTGATCAGGTATTCGGGTTTGTTTTTCTTTTGCTTCCACCTTTCGATGTACCAAGCCGAGCTTCGACGAAAACTGCCGAGTGCGCACGATATTATGTGGAGTTTATAACCATTTCTGATAAAAAAATAGTGCTGTGGTCATGAGGCTAAGTATAAGAATATATAGTATAAATAAGAAAACAAACACTGTCGATCATTGCCGAAGCTACCACGAGCGTCTTTATATTGTTTAGGTATGAGTTATTGAACACGTGAAAGCAAGCGTTAGGATTTACAACTGTTTTATATATTTATTTATTTTTCGCAGTATTTTAAATATAATATATGCATAGCTAAATCGTCACTACATTAGCAAGATGTAACACCAGAAACAAACTTTTGCGACAAATAAAGCAATTATACTCCAACATAAAAGGTATGTGAACATACTACTCTAACACATTAAAATTACCTCGAATATTCCTGAAGAAATTAAGTATTCTGGGTACTAGCGTTGCCTTATAATGACGTATTTATAAAAAATACATGATTAGCGGCGCGCAGTGGTGAATAATAATTACTCTATGTATTAACATTACACAAATACCGCCATGCTGTCCAAGTTTAGGTGTCAATTTTAGACTTTGTTTCGAATGATGGAGGAAATGTTACCAAATATGTTTGCAATAGATGGAGAAGAGTAGGGAGCGCTGCTTCTATAAGGAAGGAGGTACCATATGATTATCATCCTCGGGTATAACATAAGTCAAACACACAGAAGTATCGTGAACGAATCGTATGAATCGATTACTGAAAATGAATCACTTGATCCAACTCTACGAGAGACACCTCGGCAACTGCGACCAAGTACTGATCTATTGCGGTCAGTGTTGCCAACTCATCAACATAAGAAGTAGCTAAACTACTTCAAAAACATTGCTAAAAGTGGCTAAAATTACAAGTAAAAATCTGATGTGTACCATTCACACGACTTTCTCTATATCCCTGCAACAAATTATTCTTAAAAAGCGTATACTTCTATTTACTTTATGCTAATCAGAAAAAATTAGCAGAAATAGTCTTATTACTTGATTCCTTGTAAGTAGAAGCGAAATAAGGGAGGACCATAGGTTAAAGTGAAAGCAAAAGCTGGTTGCTATGTCAATGAAGTTCCTTTGTTTATATGGATAGGAGCTGACAAGTTCCTGTGTGAGAAAAGTATACGTTTTTCATAGCAGAAATCAAAAATAAGGAATGTCTCAAAAACGATGAACTCCACGAAAAAAATGTATATAACATAAATTGTGTGTTTTAAAGCGCTCTATATTTTTTGTGCAGTAAGTTTTTGTCCATCTCTTACGGTTTAGCAGTTATTCAAAATTCAGTACAATTCATCCAGAATAAACTACTCTTCAGAGGCTATTCCCAGAAAATTCAATATATACATTTTATTTGTGAGGTAAATGTCTTTAATATACGAAATTTTAATTAAAATCGTTAGAGCCATTTTTGAAAAAATAAAAATTTTCGAAAAAAGTTCCATGTAAAGGGTAGTTGGGGATGGGGGGATTTTTCTCAAAATCTTCGTGTCGCATCCCTGGAAGATACTAACTTAAATACCAAGTTTGGTATTTTACCGACTTTTCGTTTTCGAGTTATCGGGTTCACAGACACACGGACACTCACACACACACACACACACACACACACACACACACACACACACACGGACCTTTTTGTGAAAATGCTTTTTTTTTGGATATTAGGGACCCTAAAACATATATTTCCAGTGAAATATCGATATCGAATTTTTGGGTGGAGTGCAATACCTTCTCTATACACTATGTACATAGTGCTAAAGAAAAGGCAACATTAACTCACCTAATCAATGAAAAATGTATTCTCCTCAACCTCCTCTGGTTTCCAACGCTCTCTTAGCACTATATTACTATTTATTTTACACTGTCAGCTTCAGTCGTATATTTCACTAATTTACTTTGCGTCACAATTTATTCCACATTATACTCATCTGCTTCTAGAAACAGCACGAATACTGAGTTCCAGTTTCAGATGAGCAGCTAACTGTTGGAATTAGGGGATTTCCCGAATCCCGCGTAATGGTTGCGTCATTGACCTGCAATGCGTAGTCACTGTACTGGCTTGTGTATCATTCGCAGTGGGATAGAAAAACGCGAATCATTAAAAATAGTATTTAAATGAATGAAAACCAAAATAGCGCACGAAAAAGAAATTTATGGCTAAAAATGTAGCTAATAGCTAAACTCAAAATTTTGTAGCAAATCACTTTTCAAAATAGCTAGAACTAGCTATAAAATAGCTAAATTGGCAACACTGATTGCGTCCTCCGGGGGAAGGGAGAAACTATAGGCCAGCTCAAGGAAACGACGGAGCTAAGCTCAGAGACGCATGGAAGTCACTAACAGTCACTAGATGGCAGCCCCGGCGCGCCATGGAGGCTATACAGGCGCCGGGAGGCCGGAAGTATGCCTCTACACCGGCACCTAGCCTCAATCAGAGGGAAGGGAGTTTCCCTCGGCGCAAACAACCGTGCCATCTGCATGCAAAACTTCAAGTCACACCTGCGCGGACCTGAAAGATGAAGAAGGGACATGAAATGAAGGAATGAAGGGAAAGGAACCGTGGTAGATATATAGCACCTCAGTATTCACCTAAGAGGCCCCAGGAAAGTACCATTCCAGCGAAACGCCTGGCTCGGTCAGCTTTAATATACTCATAGCATATGATCAAAGGTCTTAAACGCTTTCAAAATAAGTGAAAAACTTGCATTGTGCACGGAGTTATGTTTTAAATACAAGATTTGAAAGGCGGTGAAAGTTTAGAATATGTGAATGCTACTTTCAAAAATATTGCATACATACCACGATTAACAATGAACGTGTAAAAGCACTGGATGTGGAGATTTTATTCGACGTTAGCAGTGAGCGTTTCTGATTCAATTTCTTCCAAAAATATTAGCCAGGAGGGAGATTATGTCTGCATATGCTAATGCCACACACGCGCTTCCCTCCAAACCAGATTTGAAGCGAGCGCAGACGGACGGATGTTATCAGTTTTGATTGCTGTGTTTCTTTTGCAAGTAAACGGATTTGTCGCCGAGAGGATGTATCGATTCTCGCTCGCCAGGCCGCGCGGGGCTTCCGTTTCAAGGAACCAGCTACCAACAAGAATAGCATTGCTATTGGACTGCCACGAGTCAACAATGTAACAAACTTGTTCCCTTGAGATTCTTGCCCAGAGCTTCATCTGTAAAAATTGGTCATTGATTCCAAATTTAGGTTTTTAGCCTTAAAGTAATACGGACTCTGTACTTCAATAATATATGACCTAACGCCACAACAAAAAGCGTCACGTGACGACACCTGGTGATGCAACTCTGAAAGTTGCATCTCACATGACTTTCTAGATGCCGCTCTACAAACAAACTTCTTACAAAAAAATGTTCTTTCTACACCATGCTATTCGAGATTAGCAGAAGCTCTTATTACTTAGTTCCTTATAAGTAGAAGGCAACTAAAGGAATGCGCTATGCTAAAGGGATAGTCAAATGTTTTAAAAGCTATCGTTATGCGATTGTCATTGCAAATCGCTTCTTGGCTGGGCCAAGAGTAGAACAAAAGAAAAACGGACACTCCCGTCTGAGAAAAGTATATGTACTTCACAATTGAAACCAATAACAAAGAATATCTCGGAAAGGTAACCTCTACAACAAAAAGGTAAAGGACATAAATTGTGTGTTTTGAAGACATCTACATTTTCTGTGTAGTGAGTTTTTGTCTATCTCTTACGGTTTAGCACTTAAGCAAAATTCGGCAAAATTCACCGAGAATAAAGTAGTCTTCAGAGGCTATTCCCAGAAAATTTAATATATAGTTTTATTTTGCATACAAATAGCTCTAATATATGGGATTTTAATCAAAATCGTTAGAGCCATTTTTAAGAAAATCAAAATTTTCGAAATTTTTTCCATGTAAACGGTAGTTTGTGGTGGGGGGATTTTTTTGAAAATCTTCGTGTCGCATCCTTGGAAGAAACTAAACCCTAAATGTCAAGTTTGGTATTTAAAAATATTTTCGTTTTGGGCCTATGCTGTCCACACACACACCACACAAACACACACACACACACACACAGATAGACACACACATGAGAAAAGTTTAAGTATTTTAAAACTGACACCAATAACGAAAACGGTCAACTCCATAAACTGTATTTTAAGGAGATTTACATTTTTGTGTAGTAATTTATGTCTCTCTGTTACGGTTTACCAGTTATACAAATTCAAAAAAAATCATATAAACTAATGAAGTCTTCAGAGGCTATTTTCAGAAAACTCAAGATATACATTTTATTTGTCTTGTAAATATCTTAACTATAAGAAATTTTAATCAAAATCCCTAGAGCCGTTATTGAGAAAACCAAATGTTCGAAATGTTTTCCATGTAGAGTGCGTGGATTTTCTTGAAAATCTTCGTGTCGCATCATTGGAAGATACTGAACTTAAATATCAACTTTGGTATTTAACGGACTTTTCGATTTTTAAGCTATGCTGCACACAGACACACACACGCGAGCTGATTTTCTAAAAATGCTATTTTGGATTCAGGGAGAACCGGTGAAATCTCTGTATGAAATTTTTGGGTGCAATGCGATACCTTCTCTACACACTATGTACATAGTTCGTGTAGAGAAAGTAGTATGAGATTTTAGTTTCCACAGCTGTTGGTCAAATTCACAGATGCGTAACCGTAATAGCTGGTGTAAATAATGATATACTCTTATTGTATTTACCTTTCTTATATAACGTTTGTCTCAGTCAACTATTTTTCTGTATTTGCTGACTGTTTTGTGCAGGAGTAAGTCGGCAGGCTTTGAAATGATCACGCTCTCGTCCTGATCTTCCATCTCAGACAGAGTCGCTGTGACAGAATCTTCCACTTTATTAGCCACTTTTTCTGTGCTATTACATCAGCTAATCCTTATATATTGCGGCTCTCGGTCGCATCTTCAGCAAAACATCTCATATTCATAGCAGTTTTACTTTCTGTGCATAGTACTTGGTAATTAGAGAAGGTAGGTATTGTATTCCACCCAAAAATTTGATGCGCAAGTTCGCAGGAAATATATGTTTTGAGGTCCATGAATCCATTTGGTGTTGGAAAAGTAAAACTTAAAAACGAAAAGTTCGTTAAATACTGTGCCACAGTATATTAGCCCGCTATGTATTTCATTAGTTTAATTAATATTTTTGCATAGGTTTCATATAGGAAATATCTGCTTCAGCAGCCAAGATGAAGCAGATTGTAGAACATAATAGAAGTTACTATTGTGCACACCAAGGTTACTTTCTTTGTTAATGCTAGTAACACAATTGCCTTTGTGGAGCAAGATTTTTAACGCATTAGAGACATAAGTAACAGGGTAATTTTTACTTTCTCTATACGCACTATGTACATAGTGCATAGGGAAGATATTGCACTCCACCAAAAAAGTCGAAACCGAGATTTCTCCGGAAATATATGTTTTAGGGTCCCCTGTATCCAAAAACAGTATTTTCAGAAAAAGGTTCGTGTGTGTCCGTGTGTCAGTGAACACGATAACTCAAAAACGAAAAGTCGGTAAAATACCAAGCTTGGTATTTAAGTTTAGTATCTTCCAGGGTTGCGACACGAAGATTTTGAGAAAAATCCCCCCAACCCAAACTACCCTTTACATGGAACTTTTTTCGAAAATTTTGATTTTCTAAAAAATGGCTCTAACGATTTTAATTAAAATGTCGTATAATAAGGATATTTACCTGATATATAAAATGTATATTTTGAATTTTCTAGGCATAGCCTCTAAAGACTACTTTATTCTGTGTCAATTTTACAGAATTTTGCATAACTGCTATACCGTAAGAGATGGACAAAAACTTACCATATAACAAATGTAGAGAACTTCAATACACACAATTTACGTTATATACATATTTTTCGTGGAGTTGATTCTTTTTGAGATATTCCTTGTTTTTGGTTTCAGCTATAAAACACATACTTTTCTCATACAGGACTTTGTGAACTCGTGCCCATACAAACAAAGGAACTTCAATCACATAGCAACCAGCTTTTGACTATCACTTTAAGCTATGGTACTCCCTTATTTCGCTTTTTCTTACAAGGAAGCAAGAAATAAGACTATTTCTGCTAAGTTTTTCTCGATTAGCAGGAAGTAAATAGAAGCATAAGCTTTTTAAAAATAATTTATTGCAGAGATATAGAGAAAGTCATGTGAATGGAACACATCAGATTTTTAGAGAAAGGTTTATCCCCTAAAAGTTATCAGCTAGGGACTTCTTCATTATAAAGAGCGATCACGTGAGTCGAATACAAAGAAGTTACAAAGTTAATCACGTGATAACATTTATTTTCACGTCTTTTTTCAGGCAATCAGGAATGAGTTCAATATTGGAGATTTTAGGTATTTAAGCGATACGCTTACAAGGAATTAGGTTATTGTTATTACTGCTGTTGCTGCTTCTTCTTCGTGTTAGACGCGTGATGCTGTACGCGGTACGCTAGGCTGTACGTTGTACGTACGTGAACGCGGCGGTGTGAGTGCCCAAGTATGTGATTTTATTACGCGAAACATTATAGTTATCGCACGAGTAGATTGTCGTGTAATAGAAAAGTACGCAGTAATTAACGATGACCGTAGAAAATAAGAGCTTAGTAAACAGCAGAAAACATCACTAGTTATTATTGTTTCTACGTTTTCTGTCGGGAGTCGCTCGTAGGATTAGTGCCTCAACAAGCAACAAAGGAGAATAAAAACATTCATTCAGTGGAATCTAAAGTTAAGAACTTCTATTTTTAAGCCTACACCGTGTAACATACCCCAGTCATTCTTTCTCCCCCTCAGAGAGAGCCAGATTCGTGTTCTACATGGACGAGCATAGCCGGCGCATCAAAGGACTTTTCAGAGGTATGTACACGTCATTTTTAGGGGTGTAACTACAGACAAAAGTGCATATTTAATGGTAGGATGAAGAATTAATCTACTGGTTTAATATGGGGAGCTTATAGAAGCAACGAAACAATATGCATAGTATCTTACCTTAGACGTGTGAGCAGACACAGCCTGGAGACATGTTTGGGTCTTGTAGACCTATGCTCTAACTCTAATCTTGATGGCACATCTGCGTCCCATAAACTTATAATCTTCTTCTTCATTTGCGATTCAGATTCCCGTCATTTCTCCGGGGGCACTTCAGCCTGAGGTTTATTGTGCTATATGTCGTATAGTTTAGAGCCAACCTCCATTGAAAAAGATTATATCCTTGCAATGAGTATCTTCTATGAACATTTTCCCAAAAGTTTTGCATCTCCCTCGGGCTAAAGTCTCGCTGGGCTGTTTCAGTGTCCTTCCTGCAAAATCTGCAGTCTAAGTTGCCCTGAGGCACTCCAATTGTGTTAAGATGCATTTTCAGATGGACATGCAGCAATTGTTCTCAGCTGAGGTCTACTACATTTTAGCAGGCTCTCAGCTTTTTCCTTACTGGTACTTTGATAAACAGTTTCCCCAAAAGTCCTAGTCACCAGGTTCAACCTCAGCCATGGTTATCTGATGAAGAAAACAACCAAAGATCCATGCCCGAAATGTTCAGCTCGAGAAGTCGTATTAACATCTCACCTTATCCTCGAGTGCCCTGCTTTACTCAACGACAGAAGTAACTTAAACCTCAACAGTGATCTGTATTCCATTTTTAACACCACCGAAGTTATCAAGTTAATGGAAATATCACAAATATTGTCTTTTATATAATCTAATTCAATTGTTTTAACCAGAATTTGATACTATCATAATTGTTTACCAATTTAGATGTACTATGTTTTACTGTTACCAAAGTTCAAATAGTTAAGTTTATGACCACAGTATTAATATATTTGTATTACATTTTGTATACATTGATCTTGCTATGTAAGAATATTGTGGTCGCTGATGACGTTTGTTGTTATAAAGTGACCTTAAATAAATAAATTAAAAAAATAGTTTCCCATGTCCGATTCCTGGGGTGTTATGCAAGGTCCTGTCATGTTCTCTTTTGGACCAGTTATTGATAGCTTCTCTAAGAGATGTTTCTAGAGCTGGTTCTGGTACAATTAATTGTGAAGCTGTTCCTTTTTTTGTAAGTTCGTCAGCTTCATCATTTCTCTCTATGCCTTTATGAGCCAGTACCCAGATGAGATGAACCTCATTTGTTCTGCAGGTCATTAAGCATATTTAAACTCCCGCCGCAGATTCCTTGCACTTTGATAGTTGGGAGCTATGTTGGTACATCAGCTAAAAACAGATGAAAAGCGTTACCCGTTTGACTTTCTGAACCAATCACAAAGCAGCGTTTTGGTCGGTCAGTCAGACAACAGAAACGGGTCTAGATGCCGCACCGTTGCAATATTTGGCTATTTCCAACCACGTGCTCAGTTTGTGAACTCCTGACACGTGCGTTGAGTTGTTCTGTGCAAGCTACGTATTGTTCGTTGTTATTGTTATTGTTTGTACGTGAGGGAACATAACAAGACCTTCACAATTATAGAGGTGGATAGACTTCTGCAGGAAGGTGTGGCGAGAGTGGACGCGGCTTCATGAAAGAAGTAAGTGAATCACGTACACAAAATAATGCGAAAATCACAGGAATTACACGGAATCATCAACCACTAATGATATGTCTTGGTGACGATGACGATGTTGATGATGACAATGACGATGATACTTCCGAGAATGATGACGAGACTTGAATGGAGTTGAGCCATTAAAATTCTAAACCGGTGAAAATCACTTTGTTATACCTTTCTCTCATTGTAACGAGCTATTTTGCATTGATTTGTTCTATATTGTAAATGTAATGTATGCTACATAGTTATAGTATCACTGTTATTTTCGATTAGCATCAATAATAACAAATTAGTTTCATTATTCATCGGCATTCATTTACTCTATACACTGTTTATATTCGTCTGTACACACGATAGACATTTGTAACCAGCTGTTATTGCTTACTAGTTACTCTGGCAACGCCGCAAAGGCAGCATAGCCAACCTTACCCGAAAATACCTGAACTGTCAAGTGCAAGGATTCAGGGGCGGCGGCATAGGCACTTTTGAACCAGTCTTGATGTAATCTTATGACTACTAAGAGTCTTAAGTGCAGCCTGGCGCCTAACTGAGTGTATAAGAATCTGTTTACCAACGTATCTTCTCCTTATATTTTCATGAATGCATTGATTGAGAGGCGGTCAAAACACGGTCCACTGTCACTCGTTACTCGTAAGCCACGCCTCTTCTCGAGAGTGTAGCACCGAGAATCTCGGTATCGAGAACTAGTGCTCACGAGCGAGGCGACTCGAGTATTCTCGTAACTGCACACGAAGTAGGTTCACGTAGTATAAACTGGTTATGTAATAACTAGGGCCCGGATTTTTAGGTTTTAACCTATTTATACTTACTCTAGACATACTATGTACATAGTATAGTGTATACAGAAGTTATTGTATTCCACCCAAAAAATTTGATACCAAGATTTCACCGGAAATATATGTTTTGGGTCCCCCTGAATAAAAAAAAACAAAAAAAAAAAACAAACACATTTTTACAAGAAGGTCCATGTGTGTGTGTGTCTGTGTGTGTGTCTGTGGACAGCATAGCTCAAAAACGAAAAGACCGTTCAATGCCAAACTTGTTATTTATGTTGGGTTCTTTCAAGGATGCAACACGAAGATAATACAAGAAAATCCGCCCACTCAATTCTACCCTTTACATGGAAAAAATTTCGAAAGTTTTGATTTTATCAAAAATGGCTCTAACGATTTTGATTAAAATCTCTTATATTTAAAATATTTGCATGCCAAATAAAATGTATATCTTGAATTTTCTGGAAATAGCCTCTGGAGACTACTTTATTCTGGATGAATTTTCCGGAATTTTGCATAACTGCTAAATCGTAAGAGATACACACAAAATTACCACAAAAAATGTAGAGCACATTAAAACTCACAATTTATGTTATATTCGTTTTTTTCGTGTAGTTGCTGGTTTTCTAGATAGTCCTTGCTTTTGGTTTCAGCTTTAAAAATTTTTTCTCATACAGTAATTTGTCAACCCGTGTCCATACAACCAAAGGAACTTCAGTCACATAGCAACCAACTTTTGACAATCACTTTAACCTATGGTATTCCCTTATTTTGCTTCTACTTACAAGGAAGCAAATAATAAGACTATTTCTGCTAATATTTTCTCGATTAGCATGAAGTAAATAGAAGTATTAGCTTTTTAACAATAATTTGTTGTAGAGATGTAGAGAAAGTCATGTGAATGGACACATCGGATTTTTCCCTTATAAGTAAGTTAGAAAGTTTGAAAGTACTTTTATGTTTCAGCTGTTTCGAGACTAGTGTGTGAATCTTATTCAAAATTCGCTAAGCTTATATTTTATTTTAATCTCGGTGGAAAATGTATAAATTTTGTTCTTCAATTCGTTGTATTACAATTATTGTTTAACAATTGGTTTAGTTTTGTTTTGAGTGAGGTTATTCAGGGAAAGATTTATCACGATTTGTATCTTCGTGTATGAAATATACGCCAGCGACATCTTGCACTGTTGAAAGATCTTTTTCTGCCTGTAGGAATATATTAAAAGCAACAGAAAATTTGCAAATGGGTATAGCAAAACTACTGAAATGTGAAGTTTGTTTTAAATGAGTGTTATATATTAAACATACTGCTGAACTTTTAGTTAAAGTGTTCAAGTACGAGTGTGCACGAGCATACTGTGTAATAAACTACCTTAAATTACAGTACATATTAGTAGCATGCTTCCTTGACTGAAACAGTTTTCATATTTTTATCTATATTATTTTATAAAAGGCCTTTGTCGTCAACTTCCTTAAATAGGTAGGAAAATTGTTTAAAACCCTGACAAAAAACAGGCTTTGAAAAGAGCATTTTTAGAAAGCTAAAAAAAGTGTTTAAAAACCTAAACAGTTAAGAAAAGGCTAAAACTACATTTATAAAAATCTGATTGTTCCATTCAAGAGACGTTCTCTACATCTCTGCAACAAATTAGTGTTGAAAGGTTTATGCCTCTATTTTCTTCATGTTAATCGAGAAAATAATAGCAGAAATAGTCTTATTACTTGCTTCCTTGTAAGTAGAAGCGAAATAAGGGAGTGCCATATTTTAAAGTGATAGTCAAAAGCTGGTTGCTATGTGACAGAAGTTCCTTTGTTTGTTTGGACACGAGTTGACGAATTCCTGTATGAGAAAAGTACAAGTTTTTCAAATCTGAAACCAAAAACAAGGAATATCTAAAAAACGAACAACTCCACGAAAAAATGTATGCAACATAAATTGTGTGTTTTAATGTGCTCTACATTTCTTGTTTGGTACGTTTTTGTCTATCGCTTACGGTTTACCAGTTACACAAAATTTCGGAAAATTCATCCACAATAAAGTAGTCTTCAGAGCCTATTCTCAGAAAATTCAAGATATACATATTGTTTTTCAGGTATATATCTTTAATATACGATATTTTAATCAAAATCATTAGAGCCATTTTTTAGAAAATCAAAATTTTCGAAAATTTTTCCATGTAAAGAGTAGTTGGGGGTGGGGTGATTTTCTTGAAAATCTTTGTGCCGCATCCTTGGAAGATACCAAACCTAAATACCAAGTTTGGTTTTTAACGGACTTTTCATTTTTGAGCTATGCTGTCCACAGACAGACAGACACACACACACACACACACACACACACACACACACACACAGACACAAACGGACCTTTTTGTAAAAATGCTTTTTTTTTTTTTGTATTCAGGGGGTCCTAAAACATGTATTTCCAGTGAAATCTCGGTATCGAATTTTTGGGTGGAATACAATACTTCCTCTATACACTATGTACATAGTACGTATAGAGAAAGTAAAGAGCTAAAAATGCAGACCCTAGTAATAACATAAGATGACTCATCATTTAACAGTACATATATCCCAAAAGTGTTCACAGTAAACGGTTTGAATCAGCGATATTAACTGTTAATGACATAACTATACTTTGTATTAGTAAGTATAAACATGTTCAGATTACAACCGAAAACAAACAACATAAACGTCTAAAGAGTAATAAAATATATACAAACTTATTTTAATAAAAGTGGAGACCACGTACACATATCTGCAGATTCTGTGATACATTTCGTTTTTTTTTTTTTTTGTTTTTTTTTTTTTTACTTTCTCTATACGAACTATGTACATAATGTATAGAGAAGGTATTGCACTCCACCAAAAAATTCGATACCCAGATTTCACCGGAAATATATGTTTTAGGGTCCCCTTTATCTAAAATAAGTATTTTCAGAAAAAGGCCCGTGTGTGTGTCCGTGTGTCTGTGAACACGATAACTCAAAAACCAAAAGTCGGTAAAATACTAAACTTGGTGTTTAAGTTTAGAATCTTCCAGGGATGCGACACGAAGATTCTGAGAAAAATCCCCCCACCCCAAACTACCCTTTACATGGAACATTTTTTGAAAATTTTGATTTTCTAAAAAATGGCTATAACAATTTTGATTAAAATATCGTATATTAAAGATATTTACCTGACAAATAAAATGTATATTTTGAATTTTCTGGGAATAGCCTCTGAAGACTACTTTATTCTCAGTGAATTTTCCAGAATTTTGTATAACTGCTAAACCGTAAGAGATAGACAAAAACTTACCACACAAAAAATGTAGAGCACATTAAAACACACAATTTATGTTGTATACATTTGTTTTCTTGGAGTTGATCGTTTTTTAGATATTCCTTGTTTTTGTTTTCAGGGTCGAAAATCTTAACTTTTCTCATACAGGAATTTGTCAACTCATATCCATACAATCAAAGGAAATTCAGTCACATAGTAACCAGCTTTTGACTATCGCTTTAACCTATGGTACTCCCTTATTTCCTTTCTACTTACAAGGAAGAAAGTAATAAGACTATTTCTGCTAATTTTTCTAGATTAGCATGAAGTAAATAGAAGCATAAGCTTTTTAAGAATAATTTGTTGCGGGTATATAGAGAAAGTCATGTGAATGGTACACATCATATCTTTTTTGTAGTGTTTAACGCCCGCTTTAACAACTTATGGCACCGCAGGCGGTGACACTGATGATACATGAATGAAGATGGAGCACCGGTGGAATGCGATGGCGGGGGAAACCGGAGAACCCGGAGAAAACCCGCCGTAGTGCCGCTCACATGCGGTCGCTTGGGATCGAACCCGGGCCGTCTAGGTGAGAGGCGAGTGGTCTAACCACTCGGCCTACATTTCGATTTTAACCCTTTACCTAGTGTGGGTTATTAAATGCCATCTATATCCTGGTAGGCTATTTAAATCTTAAATCCTTTAAGCAGATGAAATAATACAACTTCCAAGACTGATTGAGTGAGTTTCCGCGATTTACACCGCAGTCTTGCTATTAGCGAGAATCGAGACTCCTGTACGCTCGTTGGTCAACCTCTCTCATGCCAGCTATGCGTTCAGCTGCAACTGCTGGCTGCGAGAGGCGAGCTATACCACCGCCGCTGAATCCTTGTACTTGACAGTTCGGCAGGTTTCTCGTAAGGTTGGCTATCCTGTACTAACTAAAGCTGATTACAAATATCCCTATCATGTGTACAGACGAATATAAACAGTGAACATAATAAATGAACGCCGATGAATAATTAAACTAATTCGTTTTATTGATGTTAATTGAAAATAACAGTGATACTATAACGCATGTAGCATACACACATATTTACCACAATATTGAACAAAAATGGAAAATAGCTTGTTACAAGTGATTTTCACCGGTTTGGAATTTTAATGGCTCAGTTCCATCCAAGTCTCCGTTGTCATCATTCTCAGAAATATCAACGTCATTGTCATCATCAACAACGTCGTGGTCACCAAGACATATCATCAGTGGTTCACATTCACTGATTCCGTCTAATTCCTGTGCTTTTCGTTTTTGTTTGTTTGTTTGTTTTTGTAGCTTAACGTCCTTTAACCTTGTTGGTCATATCGAACGATGAATGAAATTGGTGAAATGATGCTCAAATGATCTCGGGGTCCATGGAGCTTAAAGTTACTCGACATTCGTCTTCTCAGGAAAACCCCGAAAAAAACTTATCCGGGCAACTCAGCCTAAGCGAGATTCGAACTCACGACCTTTTGAATGTGAAGCAGACACGCTACCACCACACTACCCAGGCGGGCCTTGTATTATTTTGTGCACATGATTCACTTTCTTCTTCGATGGAGCCTCCTCGCCACACCTTCCCGCAAAAGTGTATCTACCAGTATAACGTGAAAGTCTTATGTTTCCTAACTTACAAACACACACAAACAATGACAATAAATATAGATAACAACGAATAATATGTATCTTATACAGAACAACTCAACGCACATGTTAGGAGTTCACAAACTGAGCACGTGGTTGGAAATAGCTAGACATTGCAACGGTGCGGCATCTAGATCCGTTTCCAATACTGTTTTGTGATTGGTTCCGAAAGTCAAGGTATAGGCAGCAGCGAGAACCGAGCGAGACTGAAAGCTGACTTTACCGGCCCTACATACATTTCTGTTTGAAACACAGTAGCATATTTACCCAAGGGAAATAATCTTTTACACCTTGGTCTTATGCCATATACTCCAGAACCAGTTCCTGGTCCATCCTTTGAGCGGTCCGTAAACCACATCAAGGTCTTCTCAGGCTTTTCCAGGGTTTTTTCTTCTTCCAACGTTCGGGAAGAATAATAATCTAAAAGTTTTTATTAAAATGTTTAATTGGAGTTATATAGTCTGAGTGCATTTCTAAAGATGCATCTTCTATGTACATGCTAATTTTCAGCATGCTTGATTCTGTTTCAGGAACTCTCAGCTTACCTCCCTCAGCACAACTAAGTGTAAAGGGATCAGGTTTAAGAGTGTTTCTATTGCTGCAGTTGAGGTCGCCTTCTGTAATAGACATACAATAAAAAATCTTATGTGTTCCATTCACATTACTTTCTCTACATCTATGCAACAAAGTATTGTTGAAAAGCATTTTTTACTTCATGCTAATCGAGAAAAAACTTAGCAGAAATAGTCTTATTACTTGCTTCCTTGTAAGTAGAAGCGTAATAAGGGAGTGGAATCCACACACATACTTCACAAAAATAGTACCCATACTTAAGTACGGACTAGACTTAACTTGGGACAAACTCCGCACGAAAGACTTCCACACCCTAGAGAACGTTAAAGCCCGCCTGCTTCCTGAAGGCTACACTAGGAGCGTCGAAGCACACTCTATTTAGATTGGTCTACCTGCTAGCACGAGAAGCCTTCTTAATAGAAGAACTCAGGACAAGACTTGGACCCCAACTGGAAGAAGGCGCTCGACGAAGAGGGAGGATATCTGGCCATCTTCATGACATCAATGGTAGCACAAAGCATGCAGGAACAAGGCTTTCCACGTCTCGGACGACACCTGTGTGAGTGTGTGATACCTGTGGCAGATACCAGGTCCTAACGTGTTCAAAGTGGATCAAATCAGTGATAAACTTTTGCACAAAAGAACTCCAAATATATGTACAACTTGTATGTGATATTATTATTATTATTATTATTATTATTATTATTAAAAAGGGGAGTAGCATAGGCTAAAGTGATGTTTTTGTAACAATAGTTTGTTTGCAGAACAGGTAGAGAAAGTTATGTGAATGGAACACATGCAAATTTTAACTTCAATATAAACAAGTAATAATGTTTTCATATGAAACAGGCAATGAAAATGCAGAGCTTTTTCACAGCTCAGGTGTTTGAAGCAGGAATATGATGTTCCTATAACATAAAAGTTTAATTTCAAAGAATACTGGTAGCAAGGAAAATTACATTAAATATTAAAGGTGTAAACAAGGAACCGAGAACCCACATTCTCGTATATGTACTTGTACGTGGATTATAACTCTTCTATAAGACCACACTGTTACTTAATGCTTACAAATTTACGAGGGGCGTTCAGTAAATGCTTAGAAACAAGAAATTACACCCATAGCATCAATAAAAGTTTGTATTCAGTAACCGTCGTCTCTTACTAGAAGACAGTTAAAGTTTCAGCTATATCCATCACGTAGTTTCGTTGCCATAGGCAATTGGATCAACAATCTTGTGATTCTTTAGAAACATGGAAACAAAACGAGTTTCGTGCGGTGATTAAACACTTCGATTTAAAATACTTAACACCGAAAGAGATAAAAGCCGAATTGGACGAAGTTCATGGCTCGCCTGCTCCTGCGTTTGTAACAATTTACAATTGGATATATTAAGTTAAACGTGGCCGGACATCCACAAATGGTGAACATCGTTCCGAACGTCCAGTAGAAGTGACTTCCTCCGAAATAGTTGACAAATCCAGGATATGGTTTTGAGTGATCGACGAATCAAAGTTCGCGAAATAGTAGAGACCAAAGACGTATCACAAGGTACAGTGTTCTCAATTTTGCACCAAGAAGTAGGTTTGACAAAAGTCTCAGCAAGATGGGTACCGCGATTTCTCTCAATGGAGAATAAACGCAATCGTGTGGTCGATTCGGAAGCTGGTTTGGAACTTTTTTCGTCGCAATGCTGAAGAGTTTCTGCATCGATGCATAACCGTGAATGAGACATGGGCACACTACTACACTCCAGTCACAAAAGTATAGTCCAAACTGAGAAGTTTTAAAGGTTCCGAAGAAGGCAAAGGTGGTGAAATCTGCAGACAATGTGATGGCCTCGGTTTTTGCTTGCACACGGCATCATCTACGTTGATTACTTGCAGAAAGGAAGAACGATACATGTAGAGTATTAAGCATCTGAACAGAGAAATAAAAAAAAAAAAAAAAAAACGCTCTCATCTGGCAAAGAAAAAAATTATCTTCCATCAAGACAGTGCAAGAGCGCACAGCAGCACAGTTTCGATGGCGAACATTGTAGAATTAAGTTTCGAATTACCACAAGATCCACCGTATTCAGCAGATTTGGCCCCCGAGTGACTTTCTTTTCTTTTATTTCTTAACTTGAAAAAGTGGCTCAACGGAAAACGATTCACGTCTAACGAAGAGGTCATCTCCCAAACAGATGCCTATTTTGAGGGCCTTTCGAAATCCTACCTTTTTTGAAAGGCTTAAAACAGTTGCAGTAACGCTGGGAAAAGTCTGTCAAGCTAAAATGTGATTATGTTGACAAATAAAAAAAAAATCACCAAAAGTAATTTATTTTTACTTTCTCTACACGTACTATGTACAAAGTGTCTAGAGAAGGTATCGCATTCCACCCAAAAATTCGATACCGAGATTTCACCGGAAATACATGGTTTGGGTCATCCTGAATCAAAAAAAAAAGCATTTTTACAAAAAGGTCCGTGTGTGTGTGTCCTTGGACAGCATAGCTCAAAAACGAAAAGGCCATTGAATACCATACTTAGTATTTAAGCTTGTTATCTTCCAAGGATGCAACACGAAGATTTTCATGAAAATCCCCCACCTCCCAACTACCCTTTACATGGAACTTTTTTCGAAAATTTTGATTTTCCCAAAAATGGCTCTGACGATTTTGATTAAAACCTCTTATATTTAAGATATTTACATGCCAAATAAAATGTATATCTTGAATTTTCTGGTAATAAACTCTGAAGGCTACTTTATTCTGGATGAATTTTACGGAATTTTGAATAACTGCTAAAGCGTAAGACAGAATAAAACTTACCACACAACAAATGTAGAGTACGTTAAAGCACACAATTTATGTTATATACTTTTTTCGCGGAGTTGATTGTTTTTGAGATATTCCTTGTTTTTTGTTTCAGCTTTAAAAATCTTATTCTTTCTCATACAGGAATGTGTCAACTCCTGTCCATACAAACAAAGGAACTTCAGTCACATAGCAACCAGCTTTTGACTATCACTTTAACTTATGGTGCTTCTTTATTTCGCTTCTACTTACAAGGAAGCAAGTAATAAGACTTTTTCTGCTATTTTTTTCTCGATTAGCTAGAAGTAAATAGAAGAATAAGCTTTTTAACAATAATTTGTTGCAGAGATGTAGAGAAAGTCATGTGATTGCAGTACATCAGATTTTTTGTTTCTATTTTCCTCTAAACATCCTCCAATGCACTATTTTGTAAGTTGATTAGGAAATATGATGATAAGGTTTGGGAACGTAAGGATATTTTGGCGAACCAAGACACTGGACATATTTACAAGTACAGCAGTCTTGTGTAACATCTGTGCCAGTTTTCACGTCTCCAGGGAGGAATACAAAGAGGTCGCAATCACATTTAGCTAGCAGGCGGTGTTCACTTTGAAGACACTACAGCTCTTTGGCGAACATTATCAAAAGTATAGACTTCTTTTGTTCTCTTGCAGCTGCGTTTATCTGATTCTATTTGTACGGAATGGGAAGGGGGGATTTACAATGCTTCATCTGTCTTGGTAAAGTAATGAAATTCCCAAAAAGACAAAAGTATGAGTATGTTCTGTATTAGAACACACTTTGTAGTGCTCTTCTCCCGTTAACAGTCCAAGTTCTATGATTGATATGTTTCTGAATATCAGGAGCGGCTGCTGATTGGGCTTTGGTGATTCACAAAATTATCGCAAGTAATATAACGAGTAATTTTCATTCGTAACAAAAATCATATGTCAATTGTTTTTATTAATACTCTCTGCGTCTGTGTTGATAAGTTGAAGAAGATAGGACATAAAGTGCATCGTGTGGAACAATTTGAAGTTTTGAAAACGCTGAAACATAAAAACACGAGAAAATAGGTTTTAAGGTTTAACATACAATTTAGTACTGTTTCTTTGTACGTCTTAGAATTTCATATTCTAGTACAGCAATTTATAAACCATGAATATCTGTCAACACTCACGGACGGTTTACACAAATTCCGAGTAATATATAAAGGAAAAAAAAAAAAAAAAAAAAAAAAAAACTGCAAGTCATTTGGTCCGAGTCAAGCTGAACTCTGCCGCCAAAACGGTCTGTATTTCACGGCCGGAAATAGCTGTTGGTGGGGTGTGGGGAGGTGCTCTATCTCGCCTGTGGTTTAGGATGGGGAGGGCCCAGGTTAAATAATCGGTTGTACGGCATGCCTGGATGATGATGATAGGGCAGGTCGAAGCACCCGGTGTGAGACCTGTTTTGTAAATTTTGAAACATATTACTATACTCACTGTTTTTAGTTATTAGTGCATATTACTGTATTTTCAACTTGAAATAGACATATTTAAGGCAAGTGTCATTGGTCAAAACCAAGCTTCCGATTTTTAGCAGTTTTTCATCATAGTGAAAGTGTTAAAGCACCACACTCACTTACAGTCGTCCATTTAAATCGTCGCATGATAATAAAAATAACAGGAAATTGAACAACAAGCATTACATTATTTAATTGGGCAAAAAAAAAAAAATCATTTTTTGCACTTTTTGATAAATTTTCACAGATGGGTATCCTTAAATAAGACTATTTCGTGAATGATTAGCCTATATGGAAACGAAGAATAATATTCCTAAAATCCCATTTCTCTTGACTTATACTTGATGTCCATATCAAAAATCATGGCCTCGTTGCTTACAGAATTCGTTGAACTAGTTCCACACACTCTCTCTGTTTTTGGTATGCTGTGGCTTTGAGTTTTCAATTTCAGCGATAGACCTTTCACCAAAACGTTTTGGAACTTCCGGGAATATCACTGCACACTTATACTATTATTATCAGACGAACATTAGTTCAGAGAGAAAAAAAATGCATTTGGGTCCGATACATTTAGAAAAACAATTGCATGAGGGTGTGATAAAAAAACTATTAAAATGCAGGGATAATGATTTCCAAACGGTTGGAATTTTACTCGCCAATGTACTGGATTGGCTACGTCCTAGAATCACGTGTGAAAACGAAATAGTCGCTACAATTTAGAATATTTGAAGTAATGAATACTTCTAAAACTTTTTCATTTTATGCTGACAATTCAGCTCAACTATTAAGGCGCCAATGCATGACCGAGATTAGGCAATTTCAACCTATCGCGGTCATCTGACTGGAGAGAACATCTTATCGCAGCTAATGTTCATTTCTTTGAAATCTTGTCGCACTTGACGTTCGTTTGTTTAATCTCCTGTCTTTGTTATTGGTAACAAAGCCACAATCCAGTCAGCCAACCTTCACTTTTAATAACTATCAGTTCCACTTTAAATTAATTCAGTTAGAATGTTTATTTACAGTTTTATCCACTTCATAATGTATTTAGTTAAAAAAAAAAACAGAGTGAAAATAATTGTTATTTGTATTTCTTATGTATGAGATGAGTGCAATAACCTCAAACAAAATAACGTTTGTTTGCAATTCATGTATTAGTTATTAAAAGCTGAAATAAAATATTTGTTCCCTGTTTCCATTGTTGCTATCAATATTCGTACATTGGGTGTAGGCTCGGTCGGCCATATCATAATTCAGCAGGCAGTGAATAAATGTGATCGAATGCGTCATGTACCATTTGAGAACTAATGTAAGTATTACAATGATAAAATCTCCCTTCCTATATATTATAAATTATTAACAGTCTTGTCTTATCAAACACAACTCGTATTTTCATCTCTTAGAACGTCGCTTCGCTCCGGTCGTGAATTATCCACAAGATGAAAACGCTCGTGCTATTATTTTTGATACATTTACGCAAACAAGTAAACCGGATTATAAAACAAAACCAGATTGAGTATTTTGCCTTTTCACTTTCTATAGCACGTATGTACAACGTATATAGTAGATAGAGAAGGTATTATATCCTATAAAATATTATATACCAACATTTCATCATAAATGCATGTTTTGAGAACCCCTGAATAAAAAGCATTTTTAGAAAAAGGACCTGTGTGTGTCTGTGAATAACTGAGAAAACGAAAGTTGGTTAAATACCAAACTTAGTTCTTAAGTTCAGCATCTTCAGGCATGCGACACAAAGATTTTCATGAAAATCCCACTTCCCCAAAGTACACTTTAAATGGAAGATTTTTCGAAATTGTCAATTTCCTAAACAGGAATCTAACGGTTTTGATTAAAATCTCGTATACTAAGTGTTAACCTGGCAAATAAAATGTATATTTTGAACTATTTGCCGCATAACATGACTTTTCTATAAGTGGTAAACCGTAAGAGACAGACTTCATACACAAAAAAGTAGATCTCATTAAAACCCACAATTTATGTAATACATATTTTTTTCGTGGAGTAGACCATTTCCGAGGTATTCCTTGTTTCAGTTTTAAAATAGGCACTTGAAACTTTTCTCTTACGGTATGTTGTAAACATGCAAAGAAGCGGGTTTCAACCGCATGGCAACCAGCTTTTAAAACATTTGACTATCACTTTAACCTATGGCACTCCCTTATTTCCCTTCTACTTACGAGGAAGCAAGTAATGAGACCGTTTGTTAATGTTTATCTCGATTAACATAAAGTAGATAGAAGAATAATCTTTTGTGAGGAATATTTGTGAAACACCTAAAGAAAGTCTTGTGAATAGAACACATCAGATTTTTACTTTCTCTACACGTACTATGTCCATAGTGGATAGAGAAGGTATTGCATTCCACCCAAAAATTCGATACCGCGATTTCACCGGAAATATACATTTTGAGACTCCCTGAATCCCCCGCCCCCTAAAAAAACAAACCTTTTTAGAAAAATCTTATGTGCTCCATTCACATGACTTTCTCTACATCTCTGCAAGAAACTATTGTTAAAACGCCTATACTTATATTTATTTCATCTAAACGAGAAAAAATTAGCAGAAATAGTCTTATTACTTGCTTTCTTGTAAGTAGAAGCGAAATAAGGGAGTACCATAGGTTAAAGTGACAGTCAAAAGCTGGTTACTATGTGACTGAAGTTCCTTTGTTTGTATGGACAGTAGTCAACAAGTTTCTGTATGAGAAATGTATAAGTTTTTTAAAGCCGAAACCAAAAACAAAGAATATCTCAAAAACGAGCAACTCCCCGAAAAAAGTATATAAAAGAAATTGTGTGTTTTAACGTGCTCTGCATTTTTTGTGGTAAGTTTTTGTCCATCTCTTATGGTTTAGCAGTAATGCAAAATTTATCCAGGATAAATAAGCCTTTAGAGGATATTCCCAGAAAACTCAAGATATACATTTTATTTGTCGGGTAAATAAGAGAAAATAAAAATTTTCGAAATTTTTTCCATGTAAAGGGTAGTTTGGAGTGGGGGGATTTTCTTGAAAATCATTTTGTCGCATCCTTGGAAGACACCAAACTTAAATACCAAGTTTGCTATTTAATGATCTTTTCGTTTTTGAGCTATGCTGTCCACAGACACTCATACACACAAACACGCAGACACACACATAAGCTCAAACATGGACCTTATTCCAGAAATGCTTTTTTCTGGATTCAGGGGGAATACAATACCTTCTCTATCCTTCTAGGTGCATAGTACGTATAGAGAAAGTAAAAATGTCCGTGTGTGTGTTTGTGGGCAGCATAGGTCAAAAACGAAAAGTCCGCTGAATGCCAAACTTGATATTTAAGTTCAGTATCATCCAAGGATGCGACCCGAAGATTTAAAAAAAAAAAAAAACAAATAATCCCCACACCCCCAACTACCCTTTACATGGAAAAAATTTCGAAAATTTTGGCTTTCTCGAAAATGGATCTAACGATTTTGATTAAAAGCTTTTCGAAAAGCATTTGCCTGGCGACCGAAAAAAAAAAAAAACCCAAAAGTTTTGGGTCATGTAGGTTGGCCACGGGGATGGAACCAGCGAAGCCCCGAATGCGGGCCACAGACAAAATCCCTGAGCCATCACATTCGATAGAGAAGTATAAGTTGCTGTAAAAGTTGACAAAAAATTGAAATGCGCATCAGAAGATTTTTTATGAAAAGTAATTCAATGTTTCATGTCGATTAAATTTGAAACGCTCTTCACGTATACGACATGTTTTGAAATGAAGCAGAATCAACGAAAATGGGCGTGTTTGTGTGCTCTTTCTTCTTGGCAAGCAGTTTAAAAGTTTCCAGCTAACTCGAAAACGGGGGCAGATATTTCTCTCGTAGCAGCAGCAGTTTATACGACAACTGTGGGAATAGCGCCATTTGATCAAAAAGCGAACTGTGAAAAAACACAGTAACGACCTCTACAAGACGATCTGAGGAATAAGCGCTCTCAAAGAAAAAAAATGAAAAGTGTTTGCTCAAGACTGTGTCGATAATATGCATGATAAAAACACTTGACCTCGAACATTTCTCATCTACTCAAATTTATGACCGCAAGTGGATTACTGCAAATGTTTTCACCTTCCTAGCAGCTAATTAAGGAGTGGAAATAAACTTATAGCATGGGCGTATTCTGTTGCGGAGAAAGAATTTCTAATAATTTTTACTTTCTCTACACGTAATTTGTAATAGTCTATACAGAAGGTATTATATTGCCCCCAAAAAATCTGATGTATTCCATTCACATGACTTTCTGTACATCTCTGCAACAAATTATTGTTAAAAACCTAATGCTTCTATTTACTTCATGCTAAGCGACAAAAAAAAAAAAAAAAAAAAAAAAAAAAAAAAAAAATAGCAGAAATAGTCTTATTACTTGCTTTCTTGTAAGTAGAAACGAAATAAGGGAGTACCATAGGTCAAAGTGATAGTCAAAAGCTGGTTGCTGTGTGACTGAAGTTCCTTTGTTTGTATGAGCAGGAGTTGATAAATTCCTATATGAGAAAAGTATAAGTTTTTTAAAGCTGAAAACAAAAACAAGGAATATCTCAAAAACGATCAACTCCACGAACAAAATTTATATAACATAAATTGTGTGTTTTAATGTGCACTACATTTTTTGTTCAGGAAGTTTTTGTCTGTCTCTTATGGTTTACCAATTATACAAAATTCAATAAAATCCATCCAGAATAAAGAGGTCTTTTGAGGCTATTCCCAGAGAATTCAAGATATACATTTTATTTGTAAAATAAATATCTTTAATAAACGATATTTTAATCAAAATCGTTACAGTCATTTTTGAGAAAATCAAAGGTAGTTTGGGGTGGGGGTATGTTTTTTTGAAAATCTTCGTGTTGCATCCTTGGAAGATACCAAATTTAAGTACCAAGTTTGGTACTTAATGGTCTTTTCGTTTTTTGACCTATACTGTCCACAGACACACACACAAGGATACAATACAATACCTATTCTATACACTATATACATAGTACGTATAGAGAAAGTAAAAATTATGACAATTTTTGCTCAAATTTCACTGATACCTCACCTTAATAAAATTATACTGTATTAACATATTCTTTATTTTAGTAACTGTACTAAATATTTTATTACCACTTCTGTGCACTATCGACCCCCCCCCCCCCCGTCTGTATATCAAGTCCTTGCCTATAGATACAAGCATTTGATTGAACGCCACAGACAATAGAACATCAAATCCTGGAACAGCTTTTTCAGATCGACTTGTTAGTCACCAAACAACTGTATATTTATTCGGTACGTGTGAATGTGTTTTATCTCATCTCGTAAAGGTTGTCTGCGGAGATGGAGTTTTTTTTGGCATCGCCGTGTGAGATAGCGTCCGTCGCAGGCGGAAATTGACTCATGCTCTACTTCAGCTGAAGAACTCAATCTTAAATATCGCATCAGCAACCATCTCGATAGTTCGGCATCTATGTCGATTACAGTCGATCAATTCGAGAACAACATATACAGGATTACACCTCGGTGCAATAGTCGCTAATAGTATATGGTGTACTAAGAACTGCAAGTTATACCTATCAAGTCGAGAATGCATATTAGGAATAAAGATCTGATAAGCAGCTTACAGTTCGTGGTTAGCCAATTAATTTTTAAAATACTTTAAAAAATGTAAAATAAAAAAAAAAACACACACACATAAATCAAAATTGCTTTTCAATATTTTATTGAATATTACGAAATAATTAGCAGTAGGAGTCTAAAGTATAACTTTTTCAAAGCTGAAACCAAAAACAACGAATATCTCAAAAAACGACCAACTCCAAAAAAAAAAGTATATAATATTAATTGTGTGTTTTAATGTGTTCTACATTTTACGTGTGGTAAGTTTTTCTCTATCTCTTACGGTTTAGCAGTTATGTAAAACTTCGTAAAATTCATGCAGAACAAAGTAATCTTCAAAGGATATTCCCAGAAAATTCAATATATACATTTTATTTGGCATGTAAATAACTGAAATATAAGAGATTTTAACCAAAATCGTTAGAGCCACTTTTGAGAAAATCAAAATTTTCGAAAAAAGGTTCCACGTAAAGGGTATATTTGGTAATATAAACTAAACTTACAATTCATTTATTAATTGTCATGCCAACAAGAACTGTAAGTACTTACAGTAAGAGTTTGAGAGGTCATTAATACTTAGAGTACAATTAGGAAATGACGTAACTCTTGTGCCACTTCAAGTAAAGAATTTGTTGCAAAATTCATTAACAAAATACTGTATATGAAGGCTTTGTCCATATAATTTAGATGTAGCATTTCGTTTGTTCACATCGAGAATTCATTTTTACTTTCTCTACACGTACTCTATACACAGTGTGTAGAGAAGGTATTGTGTTCCATTAAAAAATTTGATACCGAGATTTCACCGAAAATGCATTTTTGGGTCCACCTGAATAAAAAAAAAATTAGGAAAAGGTCTGTGTGTGTGTCTGTGAACAGTATAGCTCAAAAACGAAAAGACCGTTAAATACCAAACTTGGTATTTAAGTTTGGTATCTTGCAAGGATGCTACACGAAGATTTTCAAGAAAATCCTCACCCCCCTCTACCTTTTACATGGTACTTTTTTCAAACATTTTGATTTTATGAAAAATGGCTCTAACGGTTTTGATTAAAATACGGTATATTAAAGATATTTACGACAAATTATATGTATATCTTGAATTTTCTGGGAACAACCTCTGAAGACTCTGGATGAATTTTGCGAAGTTTTGCATGACTCCTATAGCGTAAGAGATGGACAAAAACTTAGCACACAAAAAATATAGAGCACGTTAAAAACCACACTTTATGTTATATAACTTTATTTTGTGGAGTTGATCGTTTTTGAGATATTCCTTGTTTTTGGTTTTACCTTTAAAAAACTTATACTTTTCTCATACGGGAATTTGTCACCTCCTGTCCATACAAACAAAGGAACTTCAGTCACATGAATGAATAGGTGTATTTATTGACATAACAATATCATATGTACTTAGAATTTCAACATTCGCACGGGCCCACAGACCGTACGTGCTTTTGTAGTGCATACTAAAAACAATATTAAAATAACAACAACAAATAATTAAAAGAGTAAACACAAAAATAAATAGACAAAGGTAATACAGAATCAAAAGCAATATTAAAACATCACTTTAACTTATGGTGCTCCCTTATTTCGCTTCTACTTACAAGGAAGCAAGCAATAAGACTATTTCTGATAATGTTTTTCTCGATTAGCATGAAGTAGATAGAAGAAAAAACGTTTTAACAATAATTTGTTAGATAGATGTAGAGGGAGTCATGTGAATGGAGCAGATCAGTTTTTTTAGAGTGGTATACTGTACTTGCTGGGGTTTCGTTAACAGAGCAGCTAAAAATGAATGAGAATGGAATAAAAATACGCCCGCTTTTATAGAATTGTGTTAGCATAGCAAGTTGATCATTGACACATGTTTGATTTATTGGCGCATGTGTTATCAGCGGGTACAATTCCGTAGCTCGGCTAGCAGAGATTTCATCATTCATTTTACACATAGAGATATCAGCCAGAACATGACGTGTGCAAACTTTCACATTTAACAGTATCACGTTAGCCTGAACTTAATTACGAGATGATAACTGGCAAGTACGTTCGTCCTCATCACATTGGTAGCCGCCATTCAGATGTAACAATTGTTGAACGAGGCGAGTTACAGCAATTATGAGAGTGAAAAACTATATTGACTCACATGGAAGTAAACGTTTTAGTTACGCGATTACGTAATTCTGTTTTCAGCGGCTAGGGGTCATCAACAGAAAGTATTTCGTTTAATTACTATATGTTTTCGAAAAGTAAGTACCGGTAAGCTGATGTGTTCCAGTCCATGACTTTCTCTACATCTCTGCAATAAATTATTCTTAAAAAGCTTATGCTTCTATTTACTTCATACTAATCGAGAAAAAATCAGCAGAAATAGTCTTCCTTGTAAGTAGAAGCGAAATAAGGGAGTACCATAGGTTAAAGTGATAGTCAAAAGCTGGTTGCCATATGACTGAAATTCCTTTGTTTGGTTGGACAGGAGCTGACAAATTCCTGTGTGAGAAAAGTAGAAGTTTTTCAAAGGTGAAACCAAAAACAAGAAATATCTCAAAAACGATCAACCCCACGAAAAAAAAAACATAACATAAATTATGTGATTTAACGTTCACTACAGTTTTTGTTTGGTAAGTTTTGTCCATCTCTTACGGTTCAGCAGTTATGCAAAATTCTGTTAAATTCATCCAGAATAAAGTAGTCTTCAGAAGTTATTCCCAGAAAATTCAAAATGTACATTTTATTTGTCCGAAAATATTTTCAATATACGATATTTTAATCAAAATCGTTGGAGTCGTTTTTGAGAAAATCAAAAGGTTCGAAAAAATTCCATTAGGGTAGTTTGGGGTGAGGAAATTTTTCTCAAAATCTTCGTGTCGCATCCCTGGAGGATACTAAACTTGAATACCAAGTTTGGTGTTTACCGACTTTTCGTTTTTGAGCTATCGTGTTCACAGACACATGGACATACAGACACACACACACACTGACCTTTTTTTTTTCTTTCTGAAAATGTTTTTTTTAATAAAGGGGACACTAAAACTTATATTTTTGGTGAAATCTCGGTATCGAGTTTTTGGGTGGAGTACAGTACCTTCTCTATACACTATGTACATAGTACGAGTAGAGAAGTAAAAAAGGCTTCAAATATTTTTTTCACAACAATATTTGTTCATGAAAGCTGATTTTTATCCTACTTTTCGTCATAGACTCCAGAATTGTTCAGGCATTTATCAGCTGGGAATTAACTTATGTATATCCTCTTCAAGTAAAGCCTCCAGTGATGACAGCCACTGCTGGACACCGCGTTTTGTGGAAATACACCGCATAGCATTCTTATTGTGAACCATCTGTTTTATGAATTGCATCAGTCACTTATTCAACCAAACCATCAGTGACAACAGAAGGTCGCCCACTCCGTGCTTCGTCATGAACATTAGATTGTCCATCATTGAATTGCCTAACCCACTTTCTCTCCATTTCATCTGTTATTACATGTTGACTGTAAACCTCTCAAGTTAGCGATGAATTCCAGCTGGCTTAACGTCCCTTGTATTAAGGAAAAATTGTATTAGGGAACGCTCTTCAGTCGGCGGGATCAGAAATGATGTTAAAAACGCTCTCTAACAACTGTAAACACAACACGATCAGACTGTAATGGTGTCAGTGGATAGACAATGAACCAGAGAGTCGAGTGCACATGCGTGGAACGGCGGCACTAGCGTAGCGGTGCCGTTAAAACAACATGTTACTTTTCTGGACTCGCAAATGGGGGAAGTATTGTATTCCACCCCAAAAATTCGTAGTGGAGATTTTATCGGAAATATGTTTTGAAGTCACCTGAATCAAGAAACACTTTTTTACTTTCTCTACTCGTACTATGTACATAGTGTATAGAGAAGGTTTTTTGAAAAAGGTCCGCGTGAGTCGGTGGACAGCGTAGCTCAAAAACAAAAACACCGTTAAATACCAAATTTGGTAGTTAAGTTTGGTATCTTTCAAGGATACAACACGAAGATTTTCAAGAAAATCCCCCCCCAACTACCCTTTACATGGGAGTTTTTTTCGAAAATTTTGATTTTCTCATAAATAACTAAGGATTTTGATTAAAATGCTGTATATTAAAGTTATTTACTCAAAAATAAAAGATATATCTTGAATTCTCTGTGAATAGCCTATGAAGACACTTTATTCTTGTTGATGTTGGCAGGATTTTGCATAACGGTTAAAAAAAAACGTACTACACAAGAAATGTAGATCTCGTTAAAACACACTATTTATGTCACATGCATTTTTAAAAGACTTAAAGTTTTCTCAGATAGGAACTGTCCGTTTTTCTTTTCTTTTACTCTTGGGCAAGTAAAGAAGTGAATTTCAATAAATATCGCATAACGTTGGCATAGCGCATTCCTTTAGTTCCCTTCTACTTATAATTAAGTAAGTAAGTAATAAGAGCATTCTGCTAATTGGATAGGAAGAGTCAGACTAAAACATTCAATGCCATAGCCGTGATTTGAACCTCGGATTTCCCGATCTCTAGCCGGTTGCTCTGTCACCGAGCTACCATGGCAACATGCCGGTATAGCATTGAGTTTCTCAACTGACTCGCATGTTTCCTAGTAAACCACAAGGTGATCTCAAATTATTTTGAGATGACAACCCCAATGGCAACTTACAATGCTGTAAGTACTTTCAGTCCCAGGATTCATAGTATAGACAACTATTATGGTCAATAGGTATTGGATTAATTGTTTTTGTTTTTTCACACAAGCTGTGTTTAGGACAGACCGTGATTCAAATCCCGGCTATGGCATTGAATTAGCATGAAGTAGATAGAAGAATAAGCTCATTATAACTAATGTGCTATAGAGATGCACAGAATTGGAATCGGGTGGAATCTCGGTATCATTTTGGTTTGAATACAATACCTTCGCTATGCTATCTAGACACATATACGCACGGATATTTTTCTAAGAATACATGTGT
This sequence comes from Hymenopus coronatus, assembly GCA_030762935.1. NCBI lineage: Eukaryota > Metazoa > Arthropoda > Insecta > Mantodea > Hymenopodidae > Hymenopus > Hymenopus coronatus. The sequence goes on along the minus strand of CM060881.1, from coordinate 20,060,304 downwards.
CCTCAAAACATGTATTTCTTATGAAAGTATTTTATTCCACCCAAAATGTCGATACAGATCTGATGTGTTCCATTTGCTATGCTGGATACAGACACACGCGGACTTTTTTCAGTCTGACTCTACCTATCCAACTCCTGTCCTACACACGGCTTGTGTGAAAAAACAATTATTCCAATACTAATTGACCATAATAGTTGGCCGATCTTTAGCAGTTTACGTCTACTAACTTTCCAGGATAGTGCCGGAGGACATTAAGATGTCTCACAACCCCGTCCAGACGTACCCAATCTCCCACGCCGAGTCCAACCCAATCCGAAAGGTCTCATATGTTCGGCCCGACTACTTCAGAAGTACCACGGGTGCTCGGGGTCCGCAGCGCTCGCACCGGAATAGCAAAAGACTCCCCCTAACGTAAATATCTTTAATATATGGTATCTTAATACAATATCTTCTCAACCTACGTATTATATACTTAAATAAACTCGTTAGAGTAAGTAAACTTTCAGGGGTCAAGAAATCCTGCCGTCGAACTCAAGGTCTTCGGAATGCGAGTCACACACGCTCTGTTTTGCTTCACCTCTCTCAGTAATATTAAATAAAATTTGTTTCAGAAAAGAGGTTTAAAATCTACATTTTGCAGGCCATAATCAGAATGTGCATGTAAAACAGATCGCGGTGAGTTTTTAAACAAAGTTGGCTTCAAATGAAACTGTTTGGATTTAGAGCATCAAAATAATGAAAAGCAATGCTGCCAATCTTCAAGCGCTATCACTATTTACCAGCCCAGTTAAAGATAATGCGATTTTCAGCGTGCGGAAAGTTACTCTTCGTCTGTTACAAACAAGATTATCAAGATCAAAAACCAATTTGATCGGCATTACATGTCCTGATGAATAATGCATCGATTCATTCGACATGGTGTCAGAGGTGTGGTTTAGTCGCGAAATTTAATTGTTCTGATGGTGCATTGTTCTGCTAATACCCAAGTACCATCACCCACCCCCAGTACACATAATTACTGTCGATTATTTAATTTCAAACCTATATTCAGAAACAGTTTTTACATTCTCTGCTGTGTACAGTAAGTAGAGGAAGTACTGTATTCCATATCTCCTGACCAAGTTTTCACTGGAAATGTATAATAAAAATAGACAAATCTGACGTGTTCCATTCACATGACTTTCTCTCTGGAAGAAATTATCGCTAAAAAGCTTACTCTTCTATCTAATTCATGCTCATCGAGATAAACATTAGCAGAAATGCTTTCCTTTAAGTAGAAGGGAAATAATGGAAAGCGCTAGGCTGAAAAGACAGTTTTATATGTATATAATGAATCGCGGAAATGTATGTACGCGCATCACTTCCGAACGACTGCAAAAAATTGAACAATTTTTTTTTTTTTTTTGCGTTCGTAATTGTCAGGACAAGGTTTGTGCAAAAGAAAATGTTTAAAAATCGCACAGGAAAGTTTTTAAAGTCTCATAATATGAATCAACATAGAGAGCCAAGGGAACGCAATCGATTAATAGCCGCCAGATGGCAGTGGTACCACGGTTACTTATTGCTAAATTGTAGTAGTAGTTGTCTATTTTTCCTCCCCATTGAATGTTAAGGTAGCACGCCAGTTTATCAGGATAATGACGCAACGCAGTAGTGAAATTCAAATACATTTTTATGTATTAACTCTCCTTTCCTTACTCCTATTGTTTAAAATAAAGAAGCAAAGAAGCTTTCCTGACGACTAACACCTAGAGTAGGTACTTATTTATTTGCCACTAGATGGCCGTAGTAGTAGTATTCCTCCCTACCAATGTTTAGGTAATGCAACGGTTTATCGAGATAACACAACGCAGCAGGAAATTCAAATGCATTTTTATGTGTTAACTGTCCTTTCCTTACTTCTATCGTTTAAAATAAAGAAGCTTTCCTAGCGACGAACACCTAAAATACGTATTTATTATTTGCCATCAGATGGCCGCAGTACCTTCTGCTTTATTTCTCTTCCCCATTCAATGCTAAGGGTCCGCTCGAGGAGCCTACCAGCGCTACCTCCTTAACACCAACACTCGTAACCTCAAAATAAAACCTCAACCTTCACCTCATTCCTGTGGTTAAACCCTTACCAGGGTAGGTAAACAGCAACAACACCCAGGCTAACCATGAGCCTACCAGACTAGCATTCCCTTAGTCACATTGTTTAAATAAAGAAAAGTTATATTTTTGTTGTAATTCTTTAAAATGAACAAGTTATAAACCATGCGATAGCCAATAATCCTTTTTGGGTTCTGAAAAATGGCGAAAAAATGACGGGTTGCAAACCGTTGCAGATGTTGGTTGTTTGAGGTTATGTGGTACATGAGCTAGCTAAAGGTGATTTCATCACAACATGAAGATATCCTCGAACACCATCACACTCCAATTGCGGTGCCCTTAATATATTTGAACAAGTAATATTTTGGGTTAAATGGAGAAATTTAATACACAAAGATATCATCAAATAAAAACTTGTCAATTGCCCAACCAGATCTACTTGCTCTTTAGTTAATTTTTAGTCTCTAAATGGCTGTTTTGACATAGAAGAAAACAAAGAAATAGGTGGAAAACAGGAGTAAAAGAGAGAAAAGATTCAGAAGAAGCATGAATGTTACTTTGTGACTTTCTCTTTAATGTAATTCATTAGGTACGTATTTCAGCGTTTACACGCCACACTATGGAAGCGCTGTCATTGCTGTTGTTATGCCAACGGCATCCTTGCTTATCCACGCTGTTAAGTGTATGTCATCCTTTCCACACTACCTTATGGGTGCGCTGACTTCCTCCTTTTCGCAATACCAACTATATGTGCTACATTGCGCAGAACATTGCGTTTTTCAGATGCAAATAATTATTAGACATTGGCAATGGGAAAATTCTTGAGGACACTTCTACTGGCCTCATTTCGTTTCCACCAAATTTTTGTCACATTACAACGTCAACAGAAGAATTAATTTAAGCGTTTTCAGTATCCCGCGCACCTTGCATTCGCAATGGAAATAAATCCCAAGGTCAATCGTTAGAAGTGTGTGGAATATACCTTGCATTGCCGTGTTTTTCGCATGCGTGCTCGAGAGTCGGCAAACCATGTTTCTCTCCGGAAGGAAAGTTGTACATTATAAGGCACTACAATAAAGTATTGTGAAAGTATTTAATTGTAATTTTATTTCATTGCAATGTCCTAATGTAAACGGAATATTTTGTCTCAGTTTTTCCATTAGGTACACCACCCGTGCCGGATTGGCTTTATTTTGGAGCGTTTGGATGTTATTTTCTATAGTGTCTATGTGCAACGTGTATAGTAGATAGAAAAGGTATTGTATTCCACCCAAAAATCGATACTGAAATTTCACCGGATTTATACATTTTGAGATCCTCTGAATCCAGAAAGAGCATTTTTAGAAGAAGGTCAGTGTGTGTCTGTAAACCTTTGGATAGCATAGCTAAAAAGTCTGATATGCTCCATTCACATGGCTTTCTCTACATCTCTGTAACAAATTATAGTTAATAAGGTTATTCTTCTATTTACTTCATGTTAATCCAGATAAGCATTAGCAGAAACGCTTTTATTACTTGGTTCCTTATAGATAGAAGTGAAATAAGGGAATACACTAGGCTAAACCGGCAGTCAAATGTTTTGAAATGTTGCTATGGGTTTCTTTGCGTGGCCAGGAGTTTCCGTTTGAGAAATGTATAAGTATTTCAAAGCTGAAACCAATAACAAGGTATATCTCAGAAACGTTTAACCCTACGAAAAAAAATGCATATAACATCAAGTTTGTGCTTTAACAAGATCTGTATTTTGTTGTTAATTAAGTTTTTGTGTATTTCTTATGGTTTACCAGTTATACAAAACACCGTAAAATTCACCCAAAATAAAGATATCTTCAGAGGTTATTCCCAAAAAATCCAAAAATACATGTTATTTATTAGGTATGTAAATATCTTTAATATACGATATTTTAATTAAAATCGTTAGAGCCATTTCTGAGAAAATTGGAATTTTCGAAAATTTTTCCATGCAGTTGGGTGTGGGGGGATTTTCTTGAAAATCTTCTTGGGAGATACTAAACTTAAATATCAAGTTTCGTATTTAATGGAGTTTTAGCTTTTTAGCTACGCTGCTTACACACACACACATACTTTCCTAAAACTACTTTTGTATTCAGGGGGTCTCAAAACATGTACTTACGGTGAATATCGGTACGGAATTTTACCTTCTCTATGCACCGGAAGGAATTTTGTGTAACGTTGTAAACGCAGTAAGGAATAAATCAATCCTTCAGTTTTTGACAACCAAACAAAGCTTCGAGAGGTCGATCTGGACCAAGAGAATGTGCTCTTCCTAACAAAGTGTTGATGATCCATAAAATGCCTCATCTAGGTCAGGTCATGATGGGCCACGGTTGATTAAACTGGGCCCCCTGCAGGGCCAGAATTTCTCTCAATTCTGCCCGGGGTTACGCTGTTCATACACAGCTCGGACCAACAATAGTTCACAATTTTACTGTTACCTGACGTCGTTTAACGTCTTCATTACTTTCCCTACTTCATATATAGAATGTTAATGAACTACACGGAAATAATTTGCGAGATTGTGCACGTGACTGATATAAGTAATTTGAGATCGGCATGGTCCCCGGATAAACATAACGTTAAACGTGTGGGTATCAGGTGCTGATAAGTCGGTGATAAAACTGCTGCCAGAGTATAGAAATATCGATCTTTGGCATCTCGTTACTAGCGTTCTCAAGATTTAATGTCGCAAAAATCTGTAAAATCTCCAACTAATCACTGACAGTGCGACACTGAGCATTCATTAACTACGTTCTTGAGTTATGTAGCCTACTCTGGAGGCGTTTTTTCAACTGCTCTGGTGACTTGATGCGTAACGCGGGAAGCTGCTGTTCGATTCCTGTCATAAAGTAAATGGTTTAATTATTATTTTTTTCATTCCAGACGAAGTGCCGCGATACGTGGCGTACTGGCACTTCAGAAACTTATAGCCGTTACTTCGAAATTTCAATAAACAGGCTCAAATTGCTTATTTAAGTAATCTACATATTCTGTGAAAATATTTCGGTGTAGTTTATTAGCATCCTGTATAGTACGTAGGTAGAGAATGTATTGCATTCCACTAAAAATTGATACAGAAATTTCAACGGAAATACATGTTTTGAGAACCATTAAATCCAAAGGTAGGCATTATTGGAAAAATGTCCGTCTGTTTCACTGTGAGCAACTCAAAAACGAAAGTCGGTTTAGTATCTTCCAAGGCTGCGACACGGAAATTTTCAATGAAAATCCCCCATTTCCAATTAATACTTTACAGGGGTGAAAATTCGAAAATTTTAAATTTCTCAAAAATGGCTTCACTAATTTGATTAACATGCCATATATTAAAGGTATTTACATGTTAATAAATGTTTATTTTGAATTTTCTGGGAATAGCTTGTGAAGTCCTCTTCATTCTGGATGACTTTTGCATAACTGTTAAACCTTAAAAGATAGACACAATCTCACTCCACAATAAATGCAGATCCCGTTAAAACACACCATTTATGTCATACAGTTTTTAGCTATTGTAGCGCTATGTAGATACAATGTATATATAAGATAGGGAAAGTATTGTGTTCCACCCAAAAAATCTATACTAAGATTTCAACGGAAATGCCTCTATTAAGGAACCATGAAATAAAAAAGAAATAGAAAAAGACTCATGTGCCTACGCGCGTGTCTGTGTGCGTGTTTGAGGACAGCATAACTCAAAAACAAAAACTTGTTAATCAAGTTCAGCATCTTTCAAGGATGCCACATGAAGATTAGTCCCCTAATTCAAACTAAGCGTTACATAAAAATCTGATGTGTACCATTCACATGACTTTCTCTATATCCCTGCAACAAATTATTCTTAAAAAGCTTATACTTCTATTTACTTCATGCTAATCAGAAAAAAATAGCAGAAATAATCTTATAACTTGCTTCCTTGTAAGTAGAAGCGAAATAAGGGACAACTGTAGGTTAAACTGATAGTCAAAAGCTGGTTGCTATGTCAATGAAGTTCCTTTGTTTATATGGATAGGAGTTGACAAGTTCCTGTATGAGAAAAGTACACGTTTTTCATAGCAGAAACCAAAAATAAGGAATGTCTCAAAAACTCCATGAAAAAATATATATAACATAAATTGTGTGTTTTAATGTGCTCTACATTTTTTGTGTAGTAAGTTTTTGTCCATCTCTTACGGTTTAGCAGTTATTCAAAATTCAGTAAAATTCATCCAGAATAAACTACTCTTCAGAGACTATTCCCAGAAAATTCAAGATATACATTTTATTTGTCAGATAAATATATTTAATAAAAGAAATTTAAACAAAATCGTTAGAGCCATTTTTGAGAAAATAAAAATTTTCGAAAAAAAGCTCCATGTAAAGGGTAGTTGGGGTGGGGGGATTTTTCTCAAAATCTTCGAGTCGCATTCCTGGTATTTTACCGACTCCTCGTTTTTGAGTTATCCTGTTCACAGACACACGGACACACACACACACACACACGGACCTTTTTCTGAAAATGCTTTTTTTTGGATATTGTGGACCCTAAAAAACATATTTCTGGTGAAATCTCGGTATCGAATGTTTTGGTGGAATGCAATACCTTCTCTATACACTATGTACATAGTGTGTATAGAGAAAGTAAAAAAGGAGCAATTTTTATTATTTTATATCAAAAATAGCTCTAACGATTTTAATTAAGCTACTGTATATTAAAGGTATTTCCTGACACATAAATGTATAATGACCTCTTAAGACATTTTCATTCTGGATGAATTTTGGATAGCTGTTAAGCATTAAGAGAAGTAAAAAAGCTTAACTACACAAAAATATAGATCTCACACAACTTATGTTAAAATACACTTTTTCGTGCAGTTGACCATTTTAGAAATATTCCTTTTTATTTATTTCAATTTTAAAATATATAAACCTTTGTCATACGGGAATTTGTCAACTTCTGGCAAGAAACGAGTATCAAGCTAACCAGCTTTTAAAACATTTGACTATCGGTTTAGCCTAGTGTATTCCCTTATTTCCCTGCTACCTACAAGGAAGCAAGTAATAAGGAAATTTCTGCTAATCTGCACATAAGATGTGGGCTATGGAAATAAAAAAACAAGATATATCAGCAAATGCTGTTGTTATATTCTGCAATTTTTACTTTCTCTACACGTACTATGTACATAGTTTATATAGAAGGTATTGTAATGCACCTAAAAATTCACCAGAAAGACATGTTTTGGGTCCCCTGAATCTAAAAAAAGATTTTTTGGAAAATGGTGTGTGTGTTCTGTGGACAACTCAAAAACGATAATTCCGTTAAATACCAAATCTTGGTATTTTCTAACATTTTGATTTTCTCCAAAATGGCTCTAACGATTTTGATTAAAATACTCGTATACGTAGTATCTATATTAAAGATACTTTCCTGACGAATAAAATGCCTATTTTGAAATTTCTGGGAAATAGCTTTTGAAGACTATTTTATTCCGGATGAATTTTACGGAATTTGCATAACTACTACACCGTAAGAGATGGACAAAGACTTACCACATAAAAATGTAGAGCACGTTGAAGCATACAATTTATGTTACGAGGTACGTCCGGAAAGTAAGCTCCGTTTGGTAATAAAATTAAATTGTGTACAGATTCAGAATAATTATTTATTGCACAAAATTCTACAACTCTTAACAACTTTTCCACATAACTACCGAAATTTTGCAGGCATTTGTCATAGCGTGGCACAAGTTTTTGTATACCTTCTTCAGAGAAGTTTGCCGCCTGTGTCTTCAAAAAGCTGGAAACTTTTTCTTTCAGCTCTTCGTCACTGTTGAAGTGTTGACCGCCAAGGAAAGACTTGAGATGTAAGAACAGGTGAAAGTCGCATGGAGCGAGGTCAGGGCTGTACGGAGGATGGTCAAACACGTCCCAGCCAAATCCCTGTAGGAGGTTTTTCGTCACATTTGCAGTGTGTGGTCGTGCGTTGTCGTGAAGAAAAACAACACCTTTTGACAACAATCCTCGACGCTTATTCTGTATTGCGCGGCGCAATTTCCTAAGTGTCTCGTAATAAACATCTGCTTTGATTGTTTGACCACGCGGTAAGAAATCAATGAGTAAGATGCCTTTCCAGTCCCAGAACACTGTGCACATCATTTTTCGAGGTGTCAAGATTTGTTTCGGCTTAAACTTTGGTGGGGATGAAGTGTACCTCCATTCTATTGATTGCCACTTACTTTCAGGGGTGTCGTAAGAAACCCAAGTCTCATCTCCTGTGACTATCTGTGTCAGAAATTCTTCGCCGTCTTCATCATAACGGGTTAAAAACTGAAGTGCACTACCCATCCGTTTTGTTTTGTGTTGTTCAGTAAGAATCTTTGGTACCCAACGTGAGCAAAGTTTACGAAATTTCAGTTTTTCGGTAACAATTTCATGAATTAGTGATCGTGAGCTTTGGAGAAATTCCATAGCGAGAGCACTAATTGTAAATTTGCGGTTTTCCTGGATCTTGTCATCAATCGCGTGAACCACTTCTTCTGTAACCAAAGATGGACGCCCACTTCGTTCTTCATCGTGCACTTCACTACGTCCTTCATTGAACTGTCGGACCCATCTTCTCACCATTGAATCACTCATCGCATTTTGTCCGTAAACTTCGCAAATTTGCCGATAAATTTCAATTGGTTTCACTTTCCTAGCATTCAGAAAACGAATCACAGATCTGATTTCACAAGCGGCGGGATTTTCAATCAACACCGACATTGTAAACAAGCACAACAAAGCGTATGTGGCTGACAGCGATCTCAAAATGGCACACGTTTCTTCTCCTTGATACAGAGCGTCTACCGCGCATGTGCGGAACTGCGATCGCAGCGCTGCAGCGGAGATACATTGAAAGGGAACTTACTTTCTGGACGTACTTCGTATATACTTTTTTTCGTGGCGTTTATCGTTTTTGAGATATTCCTTGTTTCTGGTTTCAGCTTTTAAAAACATACTTTTCTCATACAGGAAGTTGTGAACTGTTGTCCATACAAACAAAGGAACTTCAGTCACATAGCCACCAGCTTTTGATTATCACCTTAACCTATAGTACTACTTTATTTCGCTTCTACTTACAAGGAAGCAAAATAAGACTATTTCTGCTAATTTTTTCTCGATTAGCATGAAGTAAATAGAAACATAAGCTTTTGAACAATAATTTGTTACAGATATGTAGAGAAAGTCATGTTAAATTTCACAGATGATAGCATGGACTCGTTTTTGTGCCATCTTCATAGCGCAGAGTGATCGACGAGGAAGCTTGTCTTGAAGACGGGCTGGAGAGCAGATGTTGTTATCCAGTGTAATTATTTGTGAAGCAGTTTCTCATCAAACACAATTCAATTAGTCTAATGACTCAACTCTGCAGCATCAAGAAAATTTCAAAAGACCTTCTAATCCAAGTCGCTTGCTTTTGTTATTTATTCGAAAGCTAGTCTCAACAAAAGACAGTCAGAATGTAGAGTTCGGAGCGAGGACATCCTTCATAGCAAAACACTCGTCTAAAGTCTATCATTTGAGGAATACAAACTTCAAGCGATTTAGCTCAAGTTTTTATCATAGAAGCTTACAAAAATGTGTTCTTTCTCTACATTGCTTTAACAATCTTCTATCTACTTGAGATAAACATAAGCAGAAATTGTCTTAATTACTTGCTTCGTTACAAGTAGAAAGAAATAAGGGAATGCACTAGGATAAAACGATAGTCAAATATTTTAAAAGCTGGTTCCGTTTTATATGCAGTTTACAACTTTGGTGTGAAACAAATGAAATGTTTTAAATATGAAACAAATAACAAGGAATGTCTCAGAAATGGTCAATTCAACGGAAAAAAAGTATATGACATGAATTGTGTTTTAACGTGATCTACATTTTTTGTGTAGTAAGTTTTTGTCTATGTCTTATTGTTTACCAGTTACGCAAAATTCAGCAAAATTCCTTCAGACTAAAGAAGTCTTTAGAAGCTATTCCCAGAAAATTCAAAATATACATTTCATTTGTCATATAAATATCTTTTATATACGGTGCTTTAATCAAAATCGTTAGAGGCAATTTTGAGAAAATCTAAATGTACGAAATTTATCCATGTAAAGGGTAAAGAGGGAGGATTTTTCTGAAAAACTTCGTGTCGCATCCCTGGAAGATACTGAACTTAAATACCAAGTTAGGTATTTTACGCTCTTTTCGTTTTTGAGTTATCGTGTTCAGACACACGGACACACTGACATAAGAAATGATATGGAGTTTTATTTATGGCCGCTCTTTAACTGCTGTGGTTTTCAGCATCCCATTCTATACTGGGCGTGAAAGACCACTTAATTTTGCTCAGAGGCCTCTCTATCAGGCTTGAGGTTCTTTTACGACACGGGACAAACGGCTTTACTTCCCTTCCGAAGGAAGCCAAGCTAAGGATTGCACTTCAGAGGTCATATTAGAGGCAAAAGAACTTTGATATTTCCTAACAAAGGAATTCTGTTATGGGCTGTATAATTATCAATAAACATCAAAACTGTGCGATTTTTTCGAAAATTTTACTAGTCATCCAGCTTTTGTTATTAGCTTCATATTCCACTGCCTTAGATTTTTAAAGCATCGGGGATTGGCTGAGTTTCCAATCATTAGTAATGGAAGCTTTTCAGTGCCATCTATTGGCACCAATCAGGAGTGAGATGCTAAGTTTTCCCCCACTTCTTCGTTCTCTTTAAATGCAAGTGTTTTATCTGGTATACATTTATAAAACAACCCTGTCTCGTCGACATTGAAAATATCTTTTGCATTTTTGTCTTAAATCCAATCTACCAAACTGGTATTCCAAAACTGGCTGCTTGCTGGTCAACACTTCCACTTTCACCACAAACAGTTTTAAAGGAAATGTCGTTTCGCTTTTTAAAACCATCCAGCCATCCACTGCTTTCTATAGAATTTTCCCAATTGCTGTGCAAATACCGCTGATTTCACTGTGATAAGGGTTGACATTTTTTTATCCCGTGCCTGCTTGAACCTGCACTTAACGACGACAGAAAGCTCAGGCTCTTTTGCTCTTGTTTTTATTTTCGTCACTGTTTGCAACTACGCTATTCCAAATTGTATCCTTATTTTTATTTTCTCTATACGTACTATGTGCATAGTGTATAGAGAAGGTATTGCACTCCGCCCAAAAATTCGATACAGAGATTTCACCGGAAATATATGTTTTAGGATCCCCTTTTTCAAAAAAAAAGCCTTCTCAGAAAAAGGTCCGTATGTGGGTGTCCGTGAACAGGATAACTCAAAAACGAAAAGTCGGTAAAGTACCAAACTTTGTATTTAAGTTAAATATCTTCCAGGGGTACGACACGAAGATTTTGAGAAAATTTCCCTCACCCCATATCACCCTTTACATGGAACATTTTTCGAAAATTTTGATTAGGTCAAAAATGACTAACGATTTTGATTAAAATATCATATATTAAAGATATTTACCGGACAAATAAAATGTATATCTTGGATTTTCTGGGAATAGACTCTGAAGACTACTTTATTCTGGATGAATTTTATGGAATTTTGCATAACTGCTAAACCGTAAGAGATGGACAAAAACTTACCACACAAAAAATGTACAGCACCTTAAAACATACAATTTATGTTATATACATTTTTTTCGTGAAGTTGATCGTTTTTAAAATATTTCTTGTTTTTGGTTTCAGCTTTGAAAAGCATTCTTTTCTCATACAGGAATTTGTCAACTCCAGTCTATACAAACAAAGGTACTTCAGTCACATAGCAACCAGCTTTTGACTATCACTTTTACCTATGGTACTCCCTTATTTCGCTTCTACTTACAAGGAAGCAAGTAACAAGACTATTTCTGCTAATTTTTTCTCGATTAGCATGAAGTAAATAGAAGCTTACGCTTTTTAATAATATTTTTTTCAGAAATGTAGAGAAAGTCATCTGAAAGGAACACATCAGACTTCTTTTTTTTTAACCTTATTTCACTTCGCGAATGGCTCCTGCGTTTTCAGCTAAAGTAAGAGTTTTGTAATTTACACTTTATGTTTGGAGAGAGACATTGTCGGCTCAGTTCACTACTTAAACACACACTGATGATTTTCATGTAACTGTGTACACTGTTTTAAAATGCTCACTTTTCTGCACGGGAAGTTATTTGCAACCAACGTAGGCCAACATGTGTCAGAGTGGGAAGGGGTGCAGTGTTCACAATGACAAGTTCCTAGAATTGCAGAAAGAAGTTCGAGTAATGCTACATTCGCAATGAAAAACTAGCGCAGACACAATGTAAGCGCATGTAATGTAAGCATTCACATAGAAACACGCAAGACGCAACGCAATACAATGCAACGCAAGAGTTTGCAAACTCCAAACTCTATCCTTGCGTTGCATGCAAAGAGGAAGAGTTCTACTTCTTTTCTCTATGCATTGCCTATGAATTCAACATGATCGCACAGCAACATTTTACAGACCTTGCTGTACATGCATGTTCTTCTATTTGGCCGTGCCGCGCCATCTCTAATTTCCCAGCAAGAGGTTATGACAACCTCCTTGTGAATCCTTCTTTGATTTATTGTGACGTCACTACCGTTATTGGTATGTAATGTATTTATTTTGCAAAAGATTGAGTGAATTCTCTTACATGGTATTGTTAGTTATGTTATTCAGTTTGTAAGTTGCGGAACGCTTGGAAGATATTCGCGGGCCTAGAAAAACCCGTGACAACTTCTTGCGTTGCACTGTGAATTGCGTCTCCTTGCCTATGCTATGTTACGTGTGCGCTTGCATCTCATTGTGAATGTAACATAACCCACACTCCTTACCAGCAGGAGAGGGAGTTGGAACTACAATATGACGTATTTTCTGGAATTTAGTATGGGACAACAGTTCGACACAATTCCTGGAATTTAACCTGTAAGGAAGTCTAACCTTAAATTGTTTCACTCACTCTCGTCGAGTTATCAAAAAAAAATATTGATTTACAGAAGACATTTTACTTTCTGTACACGTACTATGTACGTAGTGTATAGGGAAGGTATTGCATTCAACCCAAAAATTCGTAACCGAAATTTCACCGGAAATACATGTTCTGGGTCCCCCTGAATCCAAAAAGACATTTTTGGAAAAAGGTCCGTGTGTGTTTTTTTTTTGTTTTTTGTTTTTTTTGTAGTGTTTAACGCCCGCTTTAACTACTTATGGCACTGCAGGCGGTGACACTGATGATACATGAATGATGATGGAGCACCGGTGGAATGCGATGGCGGGGGAAACCGGAGTACCCGGAGAAAACCCGCCCCAGCGCCGCTTTGTCCACCACAAATCTCACATGCGGTCGTTTGGGATCGAACCCCAGCCGTCTAGGTGAGAGGCGAGTGGTCTAACCACTCGGCCACGGCGTGGCCTGTGTGTGTGTGTGTGTGTGGGGGGGGGCAGCATACCTCAAAAACGAAAAGACCGTTGAAAGCCAAACTTGGTATTTAAGTTCGGTATCTTCCAAGAGTGCGAATCGAAGTTGTTCAAGAAAATCCTCCCACCCTAGTTGGAAAGAAATCCGAAAATTTTGATTTTCTTAAAAATATCTCTAACGATTTTCATTAAAATCTCTAACGTTTAAGATATTTACTTGCCAAATAAATTGTATATCTTGAATTTTCTGGGAATAGCCTCACAAGACTACTTTTTTCTGTATGATTTTTACTGAATTTTGCATTACTGGTAAACCGTAAGAGATGGACAAAAACTTAATACACAAGAAATGTAGATCACGATAAAACACACAATTTATGTTAGAGGTATACATTTTTTCGCGGAGTTTATCGTTTTTGAGATATTTCCTGTCACTGGTTTCAGCTTTAAAAAACTTTTCTCATACAGGAATTTGCCAACTCGTGTCCATACAAAGGAACTTCAGTCACATATCAACCAGCTTTTGAATATCACTTTAACCTATGGTACTCCCTTATCCTGCTTCTACTTACAAGGAAGCAAATAATAAGACTATACCTGCTAATTTTTTCTCAATTAGCATGAAGTAAATAGAAGCATATGCTCTCTAAAAATAATTTGTTGCAAAGATGTAGAGAAAGTCATGTGAATGGAACACATAAGATTTTTTTATATTGCTTTGTATAGGAATGTCAAGGAACCATGCTAAAAGCTCGACTTATTCACAATTTAGAATTAAATCGGTCGAATTAATCAAATTCAACTGCATGTAGATCTCGTTGAAACACACAATTTATGTCATTACATTTTTTCGTGGAGTAGACCATTTTTGAGACATTCTTTGTTATTGGTTTTAATTTTAAAATTAACTTTTCACATACGGGAATTTTTCAACTACTGGCCACCCAAACAAACGGTTTTCAATCCCATAGCAACCACATTTTAAAACATGCGACCATCGGTTTAGTCTAGTGTATTCACTTATTTTCCTTTTACTTACAGAAAGCACTTCTGCTAATCTTTACCTCGATTAGGACTAAGCAGCCAGAAGAATAAGATTTTTAACAATAAATGTAGAATATATCATGTGAATGGAACACAAGAAATGTTTTAAAAATGTGGTTGCTAAGGAATTGAAATCCATTCTGACAAGTTCCTATATGAGAACATTTTAAAACTGAAACCAGTTACAAGGAATATATCGGAAACGGTCAATTCCAGGAAAAAATGTATAGGTCATAAATAATATGGTTTAAGGAGCTGTACATTTTTGTGTAGTAAGCGTTTGTTCATCCCTTACGGTTTGCTATTTATGCAAGATTCAAGAAGAAAATCATCCAAAATAAAGAGGTCTTTGTAGGCTATTCCCAGAAAATTCAAGACACATGTAATTTTCATGTAAATATCTGAAATATAAGAGAGTTTAATTGAAATCATTACAGGCATTTATGAGAAAATAAAAATGTTTGAATTTTTTTCTATGTAAAGGGTAGTTCGGGGTGGCGGGATTTTCTTGAAAATATTCGTGTCGTATCCTTGGAAGACATTGAACTTAGATATCAAGTTTGGTATTAAATATGCTCTTCGTTTTTAAGCTATGCTACCCACAGACAGAAAGTAATACACGGACCTTTTTCTAAAAATGCTTATTTTTTATTCAGGAGTCCTAAATCATGTCTTTCCAATGGAATCTCTGTATGGAATTTTTGGGTGCAATACACTATTCTCTACACGCTATATACATAGTACGTGTAGAGAAAGCAAGTTTCGTGGACTAACAGCGTATATGAACCTCCACTACCACCATAACCGCTTACAAGAAGACATTTTTTCACCAATTTACTTGCCTCGTCAGCTGATGTCTCTCCGTCATTGTTATTTGGTCCAATCTCAGCCCTCCTGTTCATAAAAGTTGTACTAGAGCAGATTCTGGGGAACTATTAGGAATCGTGAACCCCATCATCAGCGTCAGCGTCCCCTTGCCGAAAGCGATTGCTACACCTGCTTACTGGCCTCGTCACGTGGCGTCCACCCGTCATTGTAAATATCCAACCTCAGCCCCGCTGTTCATAAAAGCAGGTTCTGTGTAACTACCTGGATCTACCGTCAACCTTCCGAGAAGCCATTCTTTCACCATCCCACCACCAGGTATCGTCCCATCGTTTTCAGTCAGTACAATCTCACCGGCGTCCATGGCCCCGCTCTCCAAGTTAGTTACATTTAGTTCTTCGTGGAGCAGGGGATCTCGGGTTCGAATGCCGCCTTACACATGGGTGTTGTATGGGTAACTATAAGTAAAACGGCACAAAGTAGGACAAAAAGTAAACACACAAACAAGAAAAAGAAATCTCAGCCCTGCTATTCACCAAAAAATAAATAAATAAACAAAAAACATCTGTGCTACTACTAGGATATATGAACTACCACCATCACCATCAACCGCCCCTTACAAGAAGTCATTCCTTCACCATCTCACTTGCCTCATCAGCAGAATTTTCCCGTCATTACTAACCGATCCAATATCAACTCCGTTATTCACCAAAGTTTTACTACAATATCTCCTATGGCACTACTAGGATCGATGAACTACCACCGTAACCATCAACCGCCCCTTGCAAGAAGCCATTCCTTCACCATCTCACTCGCCTCATCAGCCAGTGTCTGTCAATCACTGTTAATCGGTCGAATCTCAGCCCCGCTGTCCACCAGAAGTTGTTCCATCGCTAGATGGTTGTTAATAGCAGCGGCATATAGAGGAGTCCGATTTTTCCAGTCAAAGGCTCTCGCGTTTACATCCGCGTGTCTTTCGATGAGAAACTTGCAAGATTCCAAGTGACCCTTCTCAGCAGCCCATGTCAGCGGTGTCGGGCTGAAGTAGGAGTCCTTACTAATGCTTCCTCAATTGTCCGACCCTTCATAATGTTTGGTACCAGTGGCAATAAGTACTTCGTCACCTGTGTTTCTATGTCACTCAACTGTGGCCTGTATGATATCAAGGCTCGCGTGGCATTTACTGTGAAGTTCTTGGACCTTTCAGTTTGTGGTTCAGCCACGTTAAGGAAACCATGTGTCACTTGCTCATTGATAGTCCTTGAGTTTGTCCTGCGAATAGCGTAATTGAACTGGTGACACACTTTGTCCAGTTTCTCGAACCACTTGGATACTTTTTTTTCACATATTTTCAGTAAATTCTCTAAATACTGCCTTTTCCATTTAGCCCTAGCAAGGAGGTTCTTACATATGTTGTTTTCTAATTCTGATTGCTCCAGCATCTTATTTTCTTCCACCAGTTTTCTCATCTGAGATAATAATTCTGTAGTTATTCTAAGCATACTATTCAAGTGAACATTTTGCTTTTTCATGTGTTTAAGGAGTTCTTGATTTTCATGAGAACGCTCCTTGTAGTGGTTAACTTGCTTCATAGCTAAATCTACCTGAGCGTCTGCGATGGTTGCTTCGTTTATAGCCTCATCGAGTTTCATACTGTGATCTTCTAAGACGTTTCTGTAGTAGTCTAACTGAAGGGAAGCTACTTGCAAATGTCCTTCTGTGATACTGGCGTTTTTGAAGAAGTTCTTCTTTCAGCGTCAACAAATTCTTCAATCGATCTCTCTCTATCACATCATCTTCAAGCATCTTATTAGTCAATCTACGTTGTTCCATGGCATCCTGTAAATGTTCGTCACTTTCTTTTAGCACAGCTTCAGTTATTTGAATCCGTTCATATGCCTCCATCGGCAACTTAATCCTTTCTTCAGTTATCTCCTTATATCTGTTTGCTTTAGACTTTAAGTCTGAAATATTCTTCTTGGCTATCTGTAACAGTTGCTGAGTTTCTACGGCTGCTTCCTGAGCTCTGAGACTCAGCGGTGATGTCTCTTGCATATACCCGTTTTCAAGAAGTGTTCTTCTCAGCTGTTCTTTGCGGTCTTTTTCCTGACCAAAGTCATCCTTGATGTTGTTATAGTGAACTTTTATTGCTTCACTATGACTCATCAACGTCTGGAAGTGTGTGAAGATTTGTAACAGTAGCAAGTGCAGTAGCGCAGCGTTCAACATGATTCCATCACCCAGAGTTAGGTTTGGCAGCGTCATACCTGCAAGACATATACGAGCTAAAGTTCAGAAAGCTCTGAAAAGTGTTGGTTTCTAAATTATTATTATTATTAACAGCAATAACAATAATAATAGAAATAAGAATAATATAATACTGCCGTTTGTGAAAATTGCAAAAACCAGAAGGAAACCTTTGAATACAATGATTTTAATACCACAGATTAGGTACATGACAAGTAACAATTGATAAACTTTTCAAATCTATAAGTGACCTTTGAGTCCTCATATTCGTATTTTAAGTGGCCTTCATGCACTAAATAATGCAGCCCTTCAGGCTGCGCACACCACGGTACCACTGTAGGACACGCTGAAGCGGGACTCGTCCGAAAAGACTATTTTGCCACGCAGCACGTTATTGCAGTCGGAGGAGCTTGAGGTTTCTGGACAATAAAAGCCGACGTAATGGCATGAGTGCATCCAGTCCAACTTGCAGTGCTCCAGGGTCGAACAAACACTGTGGGTGAAGCTGTTGTGGCCATTCGGACAATATGGCGGTTATCCCGTGCAACCATCATCTTCCGTGGTCCAATATCCGATACGTACGACCTTCATCTATCCACTGCTTCCACACAAGTACCACTGTCGTAACATCATGCCCTGTACTAGCCGAAATGTCACGGTATGACCGGTCATTCTGCCCGTTCGAACGCAGTCACATGCCGACATGATCCGCTTTGACGTCGAAGAGACATATTTTGTTTCCACCTTGTTTGACAGCTCTGCATTGACTACACTTGGTGCAACACTGTCCTTGTCGGACCGACACGTCAAGACTCTGTTCGCTCTACTTCTCTCTGCAAACCTAATCACTTATTGTTGCTCTCTCTTCTAGACTTCTAAAAGTTTGGAATTATTCAGGAAATTCTTTCTTGGTGTTGCAATTTTCACAAGCGACATTGAATGTGACATAATCCTTTCGTTCAGGACCTAGGCTTTTTAGCCTGCCCAGGCTCCTAAATGTTTTAATAATATTAAATTATTATAATCCCATTATTATAACAAGTTTGGATCTTGAACAGACTTCAAATTATTAACAATAATAGTAATAGTAATAATAACAAAGCTCTTCTTAGTTTTTCTACATGTTGTCTGTATATATTAGATAGAGAAGATATTGTATTACACCCAAAAATTCGATCAATATTTTACTAGAAACATACGTTTAGAGGTCCCCTGAATCCAAAAAAAGGCATTTTTAGAAAAACAGTTCGTCTGTGTGTCCGTCCGTTTGTGTTAGTGTGGGTGTGTCTATGAACAAGTAATGCAAAAACGAAAAACGCTTAAACACTAAACTTGATATTTAAGTTTAGCATTTCTGGTGAATACGAAACGAAGGTTTTCAATATAATTCTCCTCACTCCAGACTTACTCTTTACATGGAAACAATTTCTAAATTTTTTATTTTCTCAAACATGACTCTAAGGATCTTCATTAAAAGATTATGTAGGTATTAAACATACTTATATGTCAAATAGTATATATACATACATATTATATGGAAGCAGACGCGCTACAGAAAAATATTCCATTCACATGACTTTCTCTACATTCTGTAACAAATTATTTTAATAATTATATTATTCTACCTGCTTCATGCTAATCGAGATAAACATTATAAGACACGGCCTTATTACTTAATACTTTATAAGTAGAAGGGAAATAAAAGAATATGGTAGGCTAAACCGACAGTCACATATTTTAAAATGTGGTAGCTATGGGATTGAAATCCGTTTCTTTGCGTTGCCAGGAGTTGACAAGTTCCTGTGTTTAAGTATTTTAAGACAAACTAATAACAAGGGATACCTCGAAAACAGTCAACTCCACGAAAATATGTATATCACATAAATTGTGTGTTTTGACGAGATCTGCATTGTTTGTGAAGTAAGTTATGGTTTACCAGTTATACAAAATTCAGCAAAATTCATCCAGAATGTGCAATTCTTCAGAAGCTTTTCCCATAAAATTCAAGACATACATTTTGTTTGTGGTGTAAATACCTTTAATGTACAGTATTTTAATCAATATCGTTTCAATACGTTTCCACGTAAAGGGCAGTTGGAGATGGAGGGATTTACTTGAAAATCTTCCTTCGTATCCTTGGAAGATACTGAACTTAAATACCAAGTTTGGTATTAAACGGACTTTTCGTTTTTCAGCTATGCTGAGTTTTGAGGTCCCCTGAGTCCGAAAAAAAGCATTTTTAGAAAAAAATAACTATGTGTGTCTATCGTCTGTGGCAGCATAGCTGAGAAACGAAAAATCGGTTAAATACCAAACATGATATTTAAATTCGGTATCATCCAAGGATGCGACATGAAGATTTTCAAGAAAATCCCCCCACCCTCAACTACCCTTTACATGGACAAATTTTTGAAAATGTTTTTTTTTCTCAAAAATATCTCTAACGATTTTAATTAAAATCGTATATTAAAGATATTTATGTGACAAACAATGTATATCTTAATATTCTAGGAATAGTCTCTGAAGATATCTTTTTTGGATGAATTTTGCATAACTGGTAAACCGTAAGAGACAAAAAAGTACTGCACAAAACATGTTGAGCTCGTTAAAGCACGCAATTTATGTTATAAACTTTTCTTTTTTTTGGTGGAGTTGGCTGTTTTTGAAATATTCCTTGTTATTGGTTTCAGCTTTAAAATACTTATACTTTTCTCATTTGGGAATTTGTCATATCCTGTCCATACAAACAAAGCAATCTCATAGCAACCAGCTTTTAGAAGATTTGACAATGGATTTAGCCTAGTGTATTCCCTCATTTCCCTCCTACTTTCGGCAAAGCAAGTAATACGACCGTTTCTGCTTTTTATTTCGATTAGCATGCAATATAATTTGTTACAGAGATGTAGAGAAAGTCATGTAAATAAAACACATCAGGTTTTTTGAAAAATGTTCCACGTAAAGCGTAGCTAGGGGTGAAGGATTTTCCTGAAAATTGTCGGGTCTTATCCTTGGATGAACCCAAATGCCAAGCGTGGTATTTAACTGAGTTTTCGTTTTTTTTTTTTTTTGTTTTTTTTTTTTGTAATGCTGTCTACAGGCATAGGTACACCCTCGCGCGTGCGCCGGCCTTTTGCTATAAATGCTCATTATTAGATTCAGGGGTCTCAAAACATGTATATCTACCTACTATGACCATTATATATACGCGTTATATAAATAATATCTAAAAGAAATAAAAAATGTACACTCAATAAATAATTTATGTATATATATATATATATGTTAAATAACCAAATGTTAATATTTAATTATTTGATAATTAAATATGTAAAAGAAACAATTTAAAAATTAATAAATAAATTGTAATATTAATTACTGATGTAATAAATATGATATACATATATAAATAAAATATAATAGGTTAATTATGGTGCATTATATTTTAGCAAAAATAAAATTTAAAGACAAATAAATTTGTTAATTTCATTTTATATATTTGTTATTATTGTTTAGAAGAAATAATATTAATTATCATTAGTGTTAATTATGAATGTATGTGTTATGTGTGTTTGATGCTTTATTTTAGAAATTTTATTAGTATTTTTATTTTTGTGAGTTTACATTTGTAGTATATTTTTATATTCTTACTCTTATATTCATAGTTTGTATTTATAATTATGTTAGTTTAAATATATATATATATATATAAATGTGAAGTTTAAAAAATATTACAAATGTGGCATATTAGCCCAAGTTTAAGTAATTAGCTACCAAGATTATTAGAGTATTGTATTCCACCCAAAAATTCGATGTTGAGATTTCACCGGAAATATATGTGTTGGGATCCTCTGATTCCGAATTTTTTTTTTTTAGAAAAAGGTCCGTGTGTGTGCGTGTGTGTGGACAGCACAGCTCAAAAACGAAAAGACGTAAAATACCAAACCTGGTATATACGAGGTTCAGTATCTTCCAAGGATGCGACACGAAGACTTTCAAAAAAGATGTTTATATCGAATACTATCAATGCGTTTTACATCAATTCACCACTTCGGTTTTGAAGCTGGAGCTTGATATTGACATGTCGTTGATGTAGTCTGGTTATTCCCACCACAAACTACCCTTTACATATAAACATTTTCAAACATCTTGCTTTTCTAAAAAATGAACCTAACCGTATTGATTAAAATCCCATATATTAAAGTTATTTGTATCCCAAATAAAATGTTTATGTTGAATTTTCTGGGAATAGCCTCTGAAGACCTCTCTATTCTGGATGAATTTTGCCGAATTTTGCTTAACTGCTAAACCGTAAGAAAGAGACAAAAACTTACTACATAAAAGATGTAGATCTTGCCAAAACACACAATTTATGCCTTAGCATTGCGCATTCCTTTAGTTCCCTTCTACTTATGAGGAACTAAGTAACAAGAACATTCGCTAATGTTTATCTCGATTAGCATTGTGTACAAAGAAGAAGAATCTTTTGTAAGAGGTTTGTAGAGCAGATAGAGAATGTCACGTGAGTGGTGTAACACGTCAGATTTTATTTTGCACATACGCGCTAGAGAAAGTAAAAAATCTTATGTGTACCATTCACATGACTTTCCTTACATCTTTGCAACAAATTATTGCTAGAGAGCTTATGCTTCAATTTACTTCATGCTAATCGAGAAAAAAATAGCAAAAATAGTCGTATTACTTGCTTCCTTGTTAGTAGAAGCGAAATAAGGAAGTATCATAGGTTAAAGTGATAGTCAAAAGCTGGTTGTTATGTGCCTGAAATTCCTTTGTTTGTATGGGCAGGAGTTGACAAATTCCTGTATGAGAAAAGTATACGTTTTTTAAAGCTGAAACCAATAACAAGGGATATCTAAAATTGATCAACTCCACGAAAAAAACTATGTAACATAAATTGTGTGTTTTATCATGATCTACATTTCTTGTGTGGTAAGTTTTTGTCTATCTCTTATGGTTTACCAGTTACGCGCAAAATTCAGTAAAAATCATTCAGAATAAAGAAGTCTTTTGAGGCTATTCCCAGAAAATTCAAAATATACAATTTATTTGGCAAGTAAATATCTTAAATATAAGAGATTTTAATCAAAATCGTTAGAGCCATTTTTAAGAAAATCAAAGTTTTCGAAATTTTTCCCATGTAAAGGGTAGTTTGGGATTTGGGGTATTTTTTTTAAAAATATTTGTGTCACATCCATAGAAGATACCAAAATTAAATACCAAATTTGGTTTTAAACGGTCTTTTCGTTTTTGAGCTATGCTGCCCCCACAGACATACACACACGGACATTTGTGGATGTACTACTACGTATAAATAAAGTTATCCAATTGTAAATTGTTGAACACGCAGGAGCAGATGTGCCATTCACTTTATCTAACTCTAAATAAGGAAGATTGATAATTTAAAACTTTTTGAGCGCAAATCAAATGTTATATTAATGGTTATTAAAAAGCTCCTTCTAGAGATCCTTGGTTTCATTCATGATATAGACCAGTTGTTAAAATTCCTTTTATCTCTTTCGGTGCTAAGCCGTTAAATAGAAGTGTTCAATCAGCGCACGAAACTCATCTGTTGTTTTATTCCCCTCCATTTTTCTTAAGAAGCAGAAGATTCTTGATTCAATCACCTATGGCAGCAAATATTCTAAAGAACTTACTGAATCCCCTAGTAGGTAATAATAATCAATACAGCAATGGTGGAATAATTCACCGCTAGCTGCTAATAAGTGCGTTTTTATATAATTTATTTAAGATTAATTAGTTACAAGCCGGTGGCAATATGTAATATGGATCCTCTAACATAACTACTGAAAATATAATATACAGATTTAAATAGTACAGCAACAGATTTATTAGAATACAATAATTATGGATTACATACGTATAATGATGAAAATAAATATTAGTGAAAATTAACAACAAAAGTTGCTATAAAACTTTGGTGCTAAAACCCAGTAATCACTAGCTTCTGAATCGTTGAGCAGTTTTTGTGATGGTTTTTGTTGAGTCTGTTTCGGTGACGACTTCGCACACCGATGTTGAATGTACATGCTCCAGGAGCATTTGGTAAATTGTTGGAACATGATTTACGTACACTTTTGAACTATTCTTGTGGAGGGAGATTTCCAAATGGTGAAGTTGCTTGTTTTACATTCAGGGGGTCACTTTACGAAGGAATTTATTTTGTATAACTTGCACACGATGCTCCTTGCTGGCTGTGCTCCATATAGGGACAGCGTATGAAATGAGAGGATGTATTAAGGAAACAAATTTCATATGCATGTACATTGGTATCTGCAACATACACAATAAAATTTTGTACATATCTGATAAGTAATTTAATGAATCAGCTGCTTTTATCCGGATGTTAGATATTATTTTACTGGAATCTTATGTTACTTTTTTGCAGAAAGTATTCATGATACAACTTTCAAATTTAATACAGAGATTCTTCGTAATAAGTTCTTTAATGTGGCTTAGAATGAATCCAGTAGCTTAATTACAGCTTTAAGAAAAAAAATATACAATTCATGGAAAAAATGTGCTCGAAGAAAATATACTTTTTTTTACAAATGATATCAACCAATGTCCATATTATTCAAGATACAGAGAATGATTGCAATTCAAATTAAGTAGCTTATTACTAAGAGTCTCGGTACTACATTTCAAAGTTGTATCATGTAGAGTTTTTACAAAAAAGGAACATACAGTTCTAGTAAAAATAATATATAAACTCAGGATAAAACAGCTGATTCATGATATACAAAATTCGTACTGTGTATGTAGCAGATAACAATGCACATGTACATGAAATTTCTTGTGCTTATCTGTAATAGTTTAAGAGAAATTTGTATTTTAGTAAAAGCATACATTTTTGCATATTTCAATCCCCTTAAGTACTTGTACAGCAGAACTGAATATTCAAGACCAAGTTTTGAACGTCGGTTGAGCAGTGGATACAGCTTGATAAGTCCGAAGTTGACAAGTGTTGCTATGTGAGAAATGTGAGAGTTCCAGGTCAATTTGGTGCTAAGCATAACTCCAAGATGTTCCACTGCTGTCCCTGCAAGAAGCCAAGTTAGTTGTTACTCAGGAGAGGTAGTGAAGGTGGATCATAAAGCGATATTAGTTAGGACATTCTGCGTTTTTTGTTTTGCTGATATTTAGCGTAATATGTCAAGTAGCGCACCATTCAGTGAGAAGAGACAAGGATAACTGCAAACGATTGATGGCTGTACTTAATTTGCGGTGGTAACAGCATATGATTGTGTCATTTGCATACATAGCAATAGAGGTGTTTTGAAAGTTCGTGAAATCATAGTTGAATATCTTTTATAGAAATGGTGTTAATGTAGAGCCCTGAGGAACTCCATCTGTAATTCATCGAGCAATTGATGTGTAGCTATCAATGCGCGCTAAAATTTGGTAGTATGCTAAAAAGCTTCGAACAATCATTTGAACTTCGATTTTACAGTTATTAATTACAATTTCATATAATTTTAATATTAATGCAAGATGCCACCAGCACCGACAACCTACCCTTTGCCAGAAGTCATTCCTTCACCATCTCACTCGCCTCGTCAGCAGATTCTTCCCGTGATTGCTAACCGGTCCAATATCAACTCCGTTATTCACCAAAGTTCTACTACAGTATCTCCTATGGCACTACTAGGATCGATGAACTACCACCATAACCATCAACCGCCCCTTGCAAGAAGCCATTCCTTCACCACCTCACTCGCCTCGTCAGCTGGTGCCTTCCCATCACTGTTAATCGGTCGAATCTCAGCCCCGCTGTCCACCAGAAGTTGTACCACCGCTAGATGGTTGTTAATAGCAGCGGCATGTAGAGGCGTCCGATTCTTCCAATCAAAGGCTCTCGCGTTCACATCTGCATGTCTTTCGATGAGGAACTTGCAAGATTCCAAGTGACCCTTCTCAGCAGCCCATGTCAGCGGTGTCTGGCTGAAGTAGGAGTCACGACTTTCTATGTGAGCTCCAGATGTTAGCAGTATGAACATCTCGGTGATGTTTCCTGATCGAGCTGCTGATACTAAAGCTTCCGCAGTTGTTAGACCCTCCATAATGGTTGGTACCAGTGGCAGCAAGTATTTCCTCACCTGTGTTTTTATGTCGCTCAGATGTGACCTACATGATATCAAGTCTCGCGTGGCATTCACTGTGAAGTTCTTGAACCTCTCTGTTTGTTTTTTAGCCACGTTAAGCAAACCCTCTGTCACATTAGCCTTCTCTTGCACTTGTTCAATGATAGTGCCTCTTGATTTTGCCAAATCAATATAGTAATTTAACCTTTGATTCATATTTTCCAGTTCCTTTCTGGACTTATCTACTTTTTCATCAGATAGTTCCAGTAAGGTCCTCCTCTCTGCTGCCACTTTCTCTAGTTCCTTCATTTCCCCACGAATCTTATCAAGGAATATCTCAGAACTGTTGCATTTTCTGTCTGATTGCTCCAGCTTCTTCTTGTTTTCTTCCACCAGAATTCTCAACTTATATAATTCTTCTGTTGCTGCTCTAAGCTTATTACTCAAGTCAATATTCTGCTGTTTTGTGTGTTCAAGAAGTGCATAATTTTCTTCAGAACGTTCCTTGTAGTGATTAATCTGCATCATAGCTAGATCTAACTGCCCCTCTGCAATGGTTGCTTTGTGTCTGGCCTCATCGAGTTTCATGCTACGGTCTTCTGAGACGTTTTTGTAGTATTCTAACTGAAGGGAAACCAGTTGGAAATGTCCCTCTGTGATGCTGGCGTTTTCTTTTACTTTCTCAAGAAGTTGTTCCTTCAGATCCAACAAATTTTGCAATCTATATCTCTCTTCTTCAACATCTTCAAGCTCCTTGATAGTGAAATTATGCTGCTCCATGACATTCTGTAATATTTGGTCCTTTTCTTTTGACGCAGTTTCAATTTTCTGAATCTCTTCGTCTGCTCTCATCAGTAATTTATTCGTTTCTTCACTGATCTCCTTGTATGAGTTTGCTTCAGAATTTAAATCCGAAATATTCTTCTTCGCTATTTGTAACAGTTGCTGAAATTCTAAGGCTGTTTCCTGAGCTTCCTGAGCTCTGAGGCGCAGCGCTGATGTTTCCTGCATTAGCTGATTTTCAAGAAGTGTTCTTCTCAGCTGTTCTTTACGGCATCGGTCTTCTTCTTGACGAAAATCATCCTTAATGCTGTTATAGTGAGCTCTCATTACATCGCTATGACTCTTCGACGTCTGGAGATGTGTCAAAATTTGCAACAGCAGTGTCGCGGCGTTCAGCGTGATGCCATCACCCTGAGTTACATTCGGCACCGTCATACCTGCAACAGACATAGTTCTAAAGTTCAGGGAGGCTCCTGAAAAGTTTTATTTTCTAAATTAGTAGTAGTTATAATAATAATAAAAATGGTTCGGAAATGACTTTAGGATAGGTTAACTCCTGGCATACTAATGCGGTGTTTACAAGCGAGAGGAGAGGGGAGATGCTCTTGTCTCGTGCGCTACTGAGTTTGTATTATAGATATAGGTGTGCACAGAAGTAAGTAAGCAGTTGGCCGCGCCCTGGCCGAGTGGTTAGACCGCAAGCTGCGTACGGGGGGGGGGGTTCTCCCGCCATCACATTCCGGTGCTCCATCTTCATTCCATGTATCTTCACTGTCATCGTCTGCGGTGCCATAGTAGTATAAACAGGCGCTAAACACTACCAGATACAAAATCTGATGTGTTCCATTCACATGACTTTCTCTACATCTCTGCAACAAATTATTATTAAAAAGCTTATGCTTCTATTTACTTCAAGCTATTGAGAAAGAATTACTAGAAATAGTCTTATTATTTGCTTCCTTATAAGTAGAAGCGAAATAAGGGAGAACATAGGTTAAAGTGATAGTCAAAAGCTGGTTGTTATGTGACTGAAGTTCCTTTGCTTGTATGGACAGGGGTTGACAAATTCCTGTAGGAGAAAGGTATAAGTTTTTTAAAGCTTAAATCAGAAACAAGAATACCTTAAAAGTGATCAACCCCACGAAAAAAAGTATATGACATAAATTGTGTGTTTTAATGTGCTTTACACTTTTTTGTGTGGTAAGTTTTTGTCCATCTCTTACGGTTTAGCAGTTATGTAAAGTTCCGTAAAATTCATCCGGAATAAAGTAGTGTAGAGAGGCTATTCCGAAAAAATTCAAAATATACATTTTATTTGTCAGGTAAATATCTTTAATATACGTTATATTAATCAAAATCGTTAGTCATTTTGAGAAAATCCAAATTTTCTAAAAAAATTCCATGTAAAGAGTAGTTTGCGGTGGGGGATTTTTCTCAAAATCGGCGTGTCGCATTCCTGGAAGATACTAAACTTAAATATCAAGTTTGGTATTTTAGCGACTTTTCGTTTTTGAGGTATCGTGTTCACAGACACACGGACACACACACAAACACATATACGGACGTTTCTGTGAAAATTATTTTTTTTTTTGGTATAGGGGACCCTAAAACTTATTTTTCCGGTGAAATCTCGGTATCGAGTTTTTGGGTGGAGTGCAATACCTTCTCTATACACATGTGCATAGTACGTATAGAGAAAGTAAAAAGTAAGCAGTTGTTTAGGAAACATAAGTTTTATTATAAAGTATAAATAATATAAACAAAATAATAAATATGTATTAAGGCAAATAAAATAACCAGTTTATGTGATTTACATGCATGTACAACTATTGAAATGGATTACAATATATTTTCTGAATATATCATAAGCAAAACATCTAGTATTGGACTTTGTGACTTCAGAACAGACAGTCCATAGGTCATAGGTCACAGTAAAACCGAGCGTGTACCTAATTTCCAACCACAGTGCAACCTAACCGCAAGCGTGCCCAAAGCATAATAATAATAATAATAATAATAATAATAATAATAATAATAATAATAATAATAATAATAATAATAATACTTGGAGTTCTGAAAGGATTAGCAGTACAGAATTTTTCACAGAATCCATTCAGATTACATTGTTTGGGGTATCTCGGCGGAATTGTTGGACAGCCTCATGAATTAAGCCATCGGTGGCGAACTTCTTACCCCGCATGAATCGAATAGGGCTAGGAGCCAGATCCGACGAATATGAAGGATGTGGCAGCAGAGTAAACCCTAGTTCACGAATGGTGGCAATGGCCTGGTGACTGGCATGTGGCCGTACATTGTCTTGCTGGAGAAGAACACGACGACCCCATTTTCCGTGGCGGCGTTGTTGATTGCGTCGGCGGAGTTTGTTCAGTGATTTGCCGTACCGATCACTGTTGCTCGAATTGGGAGGAAGCTAATCCGGCAGAAGTATCCGCTCCTGGTCCCAGAACAAATTTGTTATTTGTTTCTGAACGATTACTACCGGCCGTAACTTCTTAGAATGAGGGTTCCCAATATGTTTCCACTCGCCGAATTCCTCTGGATCTGCGCTGTGCTGTTGCACCAACTTTTGGGATATTTCCACACGCTGCTGTTTCTGTACAATGGTGAGGGTATGCGACACCTGCTTCATTTTCAAATCTTCATGGAGGATTCCCGCGAAAGACCTGATACCATCACACGTGTTCTCAATTATCAGGTATTTAACAAGCTGGGTGGTGTTAGCTTGACTTGCGGTTCCTGGATGCCCAGAGCGTTTTTTCAGCGCAGTTCCTGTCGTCTTTGAATTGTGCTACCCTGGGGTGCCTAAACCCTGCTCCTATGAGCTAATGACGTCACTTGGTGGCGTTACCCCGCCTCCTTCGTAGGTAGGAAACATTTCCCTTTCATTCATTCAGTGGCGTTTAACTGGATTCGACTCTCGACACGATGGCAGGTTTCAAGCGAACCAAACATATCGTATTCCAGAAAGAATGGGCGGAAGAATATTTCACTTTCTCTACATGTACTATGTACATAGTGTATAGGGAAGGTATTCCATTCCACCAAAAATTCGATACCGAAATTTCACCGGAAATACATGTTTTGGGTCCCCCTGAATCCAAAAAAAAAAAGCATTTTCGGAAAAAGGTCCGTGTGTGTCCGTGTGTCTGTAAATAGCATAGCTCAAAAACGACACTGTTAAATCCCAAACTTGATATTTAAATTTGTTATCTTGCAAGGATGCGAAACGAAGATTTTGAGATGAATCCTCCCACCTCCAACTACCCTTTACATGGAACTTTTTTCAAAAATTTGTGTTTTCTTAAAAACGGCTCTCACGATTTTAATTAAAATATCGTATATTAAAGATATTTACCTGACAAATAAAATGTATATCTTGAATTTTCTGGGAATAGCTTCTGAAGACTACTTTATTCTGGATAAATTTTACGGAATTTTGCATAACTGCTAAACCGTAAGAGATGGACAAAAACTAAACACACAAAAAATGTAGAGCACGTTAAAGCACACAATTCATGTTATATACATTTTTTCGTGGAGTTGATCTTTTTTGAGATATACCTTGTTTTTGGTTTCAGCTTTAAAAAACTTATACTTTTCTCATACAGGAATTTGTCATCTCGAGTCCATACAAACAAAGGAACTTCAGTCACATAGCAACCAGTTTTTGGCTATCACTTTAACCTATGGTACTCCCTTATTTCGCTTCTACTTACATGGAACACATCAGGTTTTTGTTAAAGAGGGCAGTACGGAGCTATGTCTTATTTGAGAGCATCGCTTATCTTGGGGTTCCCGATGTAATATTAAATGACACTTGAATAATACCATCACACTCATAATGGCAAATACGTTTTACTAGGTACGCAATCAGTAACAGCACCTGATTTTTTAATACATCAGCTAATTTGTAAATTGATTGTGTATTTAAATCATTTATTCATTTAGTCACTCTTTTAAGACCCTGTTTTCTAGCATTGTCGGCAAACATTGATGAACTGGTTGCAAGCAAATAGTGCCAACCAAATAACAAGAACAGTGCTCAAGAAGGTGTTTTTACTTTCTCTACACGTACTATGTACATTGCTTATAGAGAAGATATTGAGATTTCACCGGAAATACACGTTGTAGGGTCCCCTGTATAAAAAAACCATTTGTGTGTCAGTGTATCCGTGAGTTTGTGAACACGATAATTCATAAACGAAAAGTCTATAAAATACCAATCTTTGCATTTAAGTTTAGTATCTTCCAGGGATGCGACACAAAGCTTTTAAAAACAATTTCGCCACCCCAAACTATCCTTTATTTTCTCAAAAATGGCTATAACGATTTTGATTAAAATACCGTATAGGTATTAAAGATATTTATGTGGCAAGTAAAATGTATATCTTGAATTTTCGGAAGACTACTTTATTCTGGATGAATTTTAGGCAATTTTTCATAACTGCTAAACCATAAGAGATGGACAAAAACTTACCACACGAAACATGTAGAGCACGTTAAAACACACAATTTATGTTACATACATTTTTTTCGTGGAGTTGATCGTTTTGAGTTATTCCTTGTTTTTGATTTCACCTTTAAAAATTATACTTTTCTCATACTGGACTTTGTCCACTCCTGTCCATACAAACAAAGGAACTTCAGTCACACAGCAACTAGCTTTTGACTATCACTTTAACCTACGGTACTCGCTTATTTCGCTTCTACTTACAAGGAAGCAAGTAATAAGACTATTTCTGCTAATTTTTCCTCGATTAGCATGAAGTAAATAGAAGCATAAGGGTTTGAACAATAATCTGATGCAGAGATGTAGAGAAAGTCATGTGAATGGAACACATCAGATATTTTTACCATCCCATATGACATTAACGTTGCTGAAGCCACCGCCACTGATAGAAAGCGACGTCATTGACAGAGAGGTTTAAACAAATAGGTGGAGGTATATCTGCTCTCTCTAGCGCTGTAGGTTGAGCACCACTGCTGATACCGAACGAAACACAGATATGCGACTTGTTGCTGCCTCCCCAAATGTGTCTCTCCTTCCCTCCACAGAAACCACACTGTCCACCTTTGTCCCTACTGGTCTGCTTCCATGTTTCTCGATGAACTACTAGCCGGAACGATTTTTTTTTTTTTTTTTTTTTTTTTTTACCGTGGAGGGGAAAAATGCATTACGCATTCAACCCCCAGCCGAAGTGCAATGGCTGGGAGGATATGTGGGACTCTCCGCCCTGCTGCGGCATACCCACTAAAAAACCCCTCCACGTTATATCACGTAGTTTGCTGTATTTCATCGTAGTTTTGCGCGGTCCCGCAATTGCACCCGCGGTAGTATGTGGAATCTGGGATGCTGCCGCACTATGTGCGGGAGCGGGTAAAGGTTATTTGTAGGCTACAGCCATGAAACCTGACTGCAGCCTAGGGAATTAAAGGTGATATTGGGAAGGAATGTAGGTGAAGGTTGTGCAGGAGTTTTAAGTGGTGAACTTACATGTGAATCTGACGATTCATGTAGTCATGTGCGAGCTTTGACCCCGTTGCCCTGGTGTTCGAACGGAGCTGTACAGGAGCGTTACGGAGTTCAGTGTTGAATCTGTGCCCCTCAGCCTGTGCAGGAGGAGGAGCGCTGTTTTGCTGGCGATTTGCTCTGAATAACTCGGCGGAGTAGGAGGCCTGCTGCAGGAGAACCTGTTTGAGCTGTGCTGAGATGCCTTCTACACGTGCTGACAAGTCAGCTGCTGTAGACTGCAATGTTGTGATTGCTGTGGTGGTGGAAGCTTGTAGTTCCTGAAGCTTCTCGTGTATGACGCTGGAGAATGCCTCTTCTAGCGCAGCTAAGCGGGCGCCGACGTTCAGGATCTCCGCGTGGAGGTCCTGAATAGCATCCCGCGTCGCTGCGTCAGTTGAGGGTTCAGGCGGTGTGGCGTCGGTGTTGAAGTTCTGCGGTGTTTTCCCAAGCCTCGGGTATTGAGGGCACTGAGATTGCCCCGTGAAGTGACCTGTGCCACGACAGGTGGCACAGAACCGGCGGCGGTGACGAAGGTCATGACCTCTACAGTCTGCGGTGGCGGAGTTGGCACCACAATAGTGGCACCGCGGCGGAGAGGTACAGGCTTCGGCCGTGTGGCCGTAGGCACAGCAGCGTCTGCAAGGCTTGTGTCTTTCCCTTTGGCTCGCCTCAACAACAAGAAGTTGCCCTAACAAGGGCAACCCAGTCGCTAAGGCAGCCTCCAGATCCGCACAATCTCGCAGCTCGACCCTCATCAGTGGTGTTGGTCCCCGGCCATTGACTATGCGAGTAGCCCTCAAGCATGAGGGCCACTGCGACTTCGCTGCGGCGGTGAAGAGCCGGGTGGAAAGATCCCTAGGGACCCCCCGAACCACGGCGCTGAACCGGGAAGTGGAGCTCTGCGTAGTCGGCGACTGCGGCTGCAATCGCCGAGGTGAAAGGCTGCTAGCGGTCGGTGAAGTAGCGGCGGCTGGCGGAGGTGATTTAGTCAAGGCAGGAGTTGCCTCGGGTATCACCGTCGATGTTGAGGTAATACTCTCGGCGGAGGTGGCCTTCCTAGAGGCTGCGGCTCGGCGTTGCTTGTTCTTCCCCATCGAAGCAGAGACGAAGTGAAAGTGGGAACGATTGCTGCTCCAGTGACCTACCTATGGGAACCAGCAACGCCATCTGGTGGTAGTAGACTGTACTGTAATCTAGCAAAACAGCGACACTTCCACTTTGCAGGAGTCGGCTCTTTGCCACAGCACACATTATTTAAATGCCCTTCCAGAGAGAGAGAGATCGTATGTGTTACAATCACATGACTTTCTCTAGCCGTTCTACAAACTTCTTACATAATATTATTCTTATTTCTTCACCTTGTTAATCGAGGTATTCTGCACAATGTTATTACTTAGTTCCTTATAAGCAGGAAGAAAATAAGGGAATACACTAGGCTAAATCGATAGTCAAATGTTTTAAAAGCTGTCATTATGCGATTGTAATTACAAATCCTTCTTTTCTTGGCAAGGAGTAGAAAAAAAGAAAAACGGACATTCCCGTCTGAGAAAAGTAGAAGTACTTCACAAATGAAACTAATAACAATGAATACCTTGAAAACGGTAAGCTCCACGAAAAAATGTACATGACGTAAGTTGTGTATTTTAACAAGGCCTACATTTTGGATAGTAAGTTTTTGTCTACGCTTTACTAGTTATGCCAAATTAAGCAAAATTCATTCAGAATAAACAAGTCTTTAGAAGCTATTCCCAGAAAAATCCACATATACATTTTATTTGCCAGGTAAATATCTTTAATATACGATATTTTAATCAAAATCGTTAGAGCCATTTTTAAGAAAATCAAAATTTTCGAAAAAGTTCCATGCAAAGGGTAGTCTGGGGTGGGGGATTTTTCTCAAAATCTTCGTGTCGCATCCCTGGAAGATACTGAACTTAAATACCAAGTTTGATGTTTTAGCTACTTTTCGTTTTTGAGTTATCGTGTTCACAGACACACGGACACGCACACACGGACCTTATTCTGGAAATGTTTCTTTTTTGGATTCAGGGGGTCCTAAAACATGTATTTCCGGTGAAATCTCGACATCGCATTTTTGGGTGGAATGCAATACTTCTCTATCCCTATGTACATTGTACATACGGGGCTAGAGAAAGTAAAAATCATATGTGTTCTATATACATGACACTCTCTGTAACAAATTATTGTTAAAAACCTTACTCTTCTGTCTTCTTCGTGCTAATCGAGATAAACAATAGCAGCAATGTTTTCTTGTAAATTGAAGGGAAATAATGTAATACAGTTGGCTAAAACGATCGTCAAATCCTTTAAAAGCTGGTTGCCATGCAGTTGAAATACCTTTCTATGTAGGTTGGCAATGTTTCGTATGTGAAAAGTTTTAACTGAAGCCAATGACAAGAAATATCTCAAAAATGGTTAACTCCACAAAAAAAAAAAAAAAAAAAAAAAAAAAAAAAACATATGACATAAATTGTGTGTTTTAACGTGATCTACATTTTTGTGTAGTAAGTTTTTGTCCATCTCTTACGACTTAGGAGTTACGCAAAACTCAGCAGTATTACATCAGAATAAAGAGGTCTTCAGACGCTATTCCCAGAAAATTCAAAATTTACATTTAAATTGTCATGTAGATATCTGTAATATACGGTAATTAATCAAAATCTTTAGAGCCCTTTTTGAGAAAATCCAAATTTTCTACAGTTTTCACATAAAGGGTGGTTTGGGGTTGGGGGATTTTTCTCAAAATCTTCATGTAGCCTCCTTGTCGGATACTGATCTTACATTCTGTTTTTGAGTTACCGTGCTCACATATACACACGCGCGAGACCGCGGACATTTTCTAAAAGTGTTTTTTTTATATACGTGTATTTCCGGTGAAATCTCGACATTATATTTTGGGGGAAAGCAATACCTTCTCTATACCTAGTGTCGAGATTTCACCGGAAATATGTGTTTTGAGACTCACTGAATCCAAAAAAACATTTTTGGAAAAAGGTCCGTGTGTGTCTGTGGACAGCATAACTCAAAACCTAAACGACCGTTAAATACCAAACTTGATATTTAAGTTTATTATCTTCCAAGTATGCGACACAAAGATTTTCAAGAAAATCCCAAACTATCTTTTACATGGCAAAATGTTTGGACATTTTGTTTCTCTCAAAAATGACCAACGATTTTGATTAAAATACAAATATTAAAACTATTCACAAATAAACTGTACCTATATTTTGCTTTCTGGGAATAGCCTATGAAGAGCACTTTATTCTGTTTGCTTTTTGCAGAATTTTGCATAACTAGTAAACCGTAAGAGATAGACAAAAACTTACTATACAAATGTAGATCTCGTTAAAACACACAATATATTTAATATACAGATTTTCGTCAAGTTGATGGTTTTTGAGATATTCCTTGTTATTGGTTTCAGTTTTAAAATACTTATACTTTTCTCATACGGATAATTGTGAACTCTTGGCCACGCAAATGATCGGATATCAATCCTATAGCAACCACATTTTAAAATATTTGACTGTCGGTTAGGCTAATGTATTCCCTTCTATTTATAAGGAAATGCATAATAAGACAATTTCTGCTGATGTTTAACTGGATTAGCATGAAATAGATAGAAGAATTTGTGTTTTACTTTCTCTACACGTACCATGTAGATAGTGAATAGAGAAGGTATTGCGCTCCACCCAAAAATTCGATACCGAGATTTCACCCGAAATATATATTTTAGGGCCCGCTTTGTTAAAATAAAATTCAGAAAAAAGTCCGTGTGCGCGTGTGTCCCTGTGCCTAAACACGATAACTCAAAAACGAAAAGTCGGTAAAATACCAAACTTGGTATTTAAGTTTAGTATCTTCCAGGGATGCGACACGAAGATTTTGAGAAAAATTCATCCACCTCTAACTACCCTTTAGATGAAAGTTTTTTCAAAAATTTTGATTTTCTTAAAAATGGCTCTAACGATTTTGATTAAAATATCATATATTGAAGATATTTACCTGACAAATAAAATGTAAATCTTGAATTTTCTGGCAACGGCCTAGGAAGACTACTTTATTCTGGATGAATTTTACGGAATTTTGCATAACTGCTAAACCCTAAAAGATGGATAAAAGCTTACCTCACAAAAAATGTAGAGCACGTTAAAACATACAATTTATGTTATATACATTTTTTCGTGGAGTTGATCGTGTTTTAGATATTCCTTGTTTTTGTTTTCAGTTTTAAAAAACTTGTACTTTTCTTATACAGGAATTTGTCAACTTGTGTCCATACAAACAAAGGAACTTCAGTCACATAGAAACAGCTTTTGACTATCACTTTAGCCTATGGTACTCCCTTATTTCGCTTCTACTTACAAGGAAACAAGTAATAAGACTATTTCTGGTAATGTTTTTCTCGATTAGTATGAAGTAAAGAGAAGCATAAGCTTTTTAACAATAATTTGTTACAGAGATGTAGACAAAGTCGTGTGAATGGAACACATCAGATTTGCTGTTGGTAATAAATACAGTTTGCCATGGTCATGTTGTGAAGCCTGCAGTTTAATGTGGCAGACCAAGGTCAAGAGCGTGTTATCTGCTTCATGGTCACAATTTGCAGCGGTTGCAGAAATTGTATAAACCGCATAACATGTTTTGGGAAATTCCGTTGCAGTCATGTGGAGCATTAGTAGACAGCCACCTCTGTGGCGTAGCGGTAGCGTGGCTACCTGTCTCCCTACAAGACGTGGGTTAACCAACACAACGGTACGGCGCAACAATTCTGCGTTCTTACACTTTTATTTGTTTTTACGTAACAGACAATGCCATGCAATTTCCGCCTTTATAAGTATACAGTAGACAAAATACTGTACCCCACCCAAAGTCAGATTCCAAAATGTCATGTTTTGAAGCCCCTGAATGAAAAATTCTTATGTGTTCCATTCACATGACTTTCTCTACATCTCTGCAACAAACTATTCTTAAAACCCTTAAGCTTCTATTTACTTCATGCTAATCGAGAAAAAATTAGCAGAAATAGTCTTATTACTTGCTTCCTTGTAAGCAAAACCGAATTAAGGGAGTACCATAGGTTAAAGTGAAAGCCAAAAGCTGGTTGCTATGTGACTGAAGTTCCTTTGTTTGTATGGACAGCAGTTGACAAACTCCTGTATACGAAAGGTATAAGTTTTTCAAAGCGAAACTATAAACAAGGAATATCTCAAAAACGGCTAACTTCACGAAAAAATGTAGATCACATTAATTGTTTGTTTTAACATGCTCTACGTTTTTTGTGTGCTAAGTTTTTGTCCATCTCTTGTTTACGATTTAGCAGTCGTTCAAAATTACATTAAGTTCATCCAGAATAAGCATGTCTTCAGAGGCTATTCCCATAAAATTCAAGGTATACATTTTATTTATCAGGTAAATATCTAGAATGTACGATATTTTAATCAAAATCGTTAGAGCCAGTTTTGAGAAAATTAAAATGTTCTAAAAAAGTTCCATGTAAACAGTAGTTTGGGGTGGGGGGATTTTCTTGAACATCTTCGTGTCGTATCCTTGGAAGATACCAAACCAGACACACACACTCACACACAGACAGACACACACATACACGGACATTTTTCTGAAAATCTTTTTTTTTGGATTAAAGGAGGTTTAAAACATGTATTTCCGGTGAAATCTCAGTATGGAATTTTTTGTGTAATACAATACCTTCTCTATACACTATGTCCATAGTACGAGTAGAGAAAGTAAAAATCTGATGTGTTTCATTCACAAGACTTTCTCTACCCTCTTTTACAAATTACTATAGAAACTTGCTCTTCTACCTACTTCATGCTAATCGATATAAACATTAGCAGAAACGGTCTTTTTACTTAGTTCCTTATAAGTTTCCACGTCGGTTCTGTACCTTCAAGATAAATGTTCTTTTGTTAATAGGGCCTTTGAAGAATGGAATGAATTGCTTGTAACAGCATTTCAGGGCTGCCCTCAGACCTTAAAGCAGTTTAGGGATAATTTAAAGAGAATAAATGTTAGATATTAATTTGAGCAAATATTGTGAAGTAATTAAGGATCTCAAAATCTGTATTAATGTATATGTTAGTAATATATAGTGTTAATGCTGAGGCTTCATAATAACTGTTTATAAACTTGCTGGTAATTGACGTAAGTATTGCTATACTGAATAATAAGTAGTTAGGCATTTAAAAGAAAACATGTACATATACTATGTTAGTTGTATTACTATTCTTAATTTAACTTAGGATTATTATTACAAGTGAATGTTGTACATTTAATTCTGCCACCGGGCAGCACCCAAATACAGTGAATAAATACATACAAGTAATAAGGGAAAGCACTAGGCTAAACCGACTGTCAAATGTTTTATAATGTGGTTGCTATGAGATACAAATCCGTTTCTTTGCGTGGGCAGGTGTTAAGTTCCCGTATGAGAAACGTTTTAAGTGTTTTAAAACTTAAACCAATAACAACGAATATTTCGAAAACGGCCAACTCTACGAAAAAAAAATGAATATGACATAAATTGTGTGTTTTAAGGAGATATACACATGTTGCTTAGTGAATTTTTATCTGTCTCTTACGGTTTACAAGTTATTCAAAATTCGGAAAGTTCATCCAGAGTAAAGAGGTCTTCAGAGGCTATTCCCAGAAAATTGAAGAGGTACACTACGTTTGTCATAAAATATCTTATACATAAGGTATTTAATCAAAATCGCCTTAGCCATTTTTTGAAAAGAATCAACATTTTTCGAACGTTTTTCCATATAAAGGGTAGTTGTGGGTGGGGGGATGATCTTTGAAAATATTTCGTGTCCCATCCATGGAAGATTCTCAACATAAATACCAAGTATCGTATTTAAAGGTATTTTTGTTTTTGAGCTATGCTGCCCATAGACAGACAGACACACACAGACCTTTTTTCTAAAAGTCCCAAGACTTGTATTTCCGGTGAAATCACTGAATTGAATTCTTGGCTGCATTACAATACCTTCTCTATACACTATGTGCATAGTACGTGCAGAGAAAGTAAAAAAAAAGGTCAAAGATATTCAAGTACAACAACTTAAACTTACAACACAGAACAAACCTTATATACATGTATTAACGTACTCTATTATAGTAGACAAATAGACTTAAGAGAAATATATACACTCAATACTAGCAGCATAACAAAACAATGACCAAAAAGTACATGGACTATGTATATAGTGTATAGAGAAGGTATTGTAATGCACTCAAAAATTCCATACCGACATATCACCGGAAATACACATTTTTGGAAAAAGGTCCGTGTGTGTATGTGTCTGTGAACACGATAACTCAAAAAACGCGAAGTTGGTAAAATACCAAACTTGGGATTTAAGTTTCGTATCTTCCAGGGATGCAACACAAGCTTTTGAGAATAATCCTCTCATCACAAACTACCTTTTACATCGAAAAATTTCGATAATTTTGATTTTCTCAAAAACGGTTCTAACGTTGTCTAACCTGACAAATAAAATGTATATGGCGAATTTTATTGGTAGAGCCTCTAAAGACCTCTTTATTCTGAGTGAATCTTGCTGAATTTCGAATAATTGGAAAACCATAACAGATAGACAGAAACACTATATAAATGATGTAGATCTCGTTAAAATACACATTTTATGTCATATACGTTTTTTCGTGGAATTGACTATTTCTGAGATATTTCAAGTTATTGTTTCAGATTTAAAATACTTAAACTTTTCTCATACTTTTCTCCTGGCCATGCATAGAAACGGATTTGAACCACATGGCTACGAGCTTTTAAAAGATCACTATCACTTTAGCCTAGTGTATTCTCTTATTTTTCTTCTACTTACAAGGAAGTAATTAAGACACTTTCTGCTAATGCTAATCTCTGTTATCATATAGTATAAAGAAGAATTTGTTTTTTAACATAAATGCGTTACATCGACGTAGAGAAGGTCATGTGAATGGAACACATCAGATTTTTATCTCTTCTTATTGCCTCCCACCTCTTCCCTATTTTCAGACTTCTCAGACCTCTGATGTCTTACCTTACGTAGAAATTTACTTATCCCGTCCGCGTCTTTCGTGCCTGCCAGTAGAGCCCAACATGCTCCTAACTCTCAATTCAAGGTGGTAAAGGATCGCGGTACACACTTTTCTCTCCATTCCTCCGTTCCCCTACGTCTTGCCAAGACGGGTCCACGACTCTTCCTCTTCGCAACTGGTTCACATTCTCATGCCATTCTTGTCAATAATTTTTATCACCCGCCATGCTGCTAGTGTAAGTAGAAGAGAAATAAGGGAATGCAATGGGCTAAAGCGATAGTCAAATCTTTTAAAATCTTTCGCCATGTGACTGTCATTGAACTCCGATTCTCTTTCCATGGCCGTGTGTAAACAAAAGAGATATGAAACGGTTAACGGTTTCCTGCTTGAGAAAAGTGTACGTATTTTAAAATTGAAACAGAGAATATCTATCAAATGACCAGCTCTACAGGAATTCATACAAAATACTTTTGCGACCGTGGTGGATTTGTGGTAGACAAAGTGGCGCAGGCGCGGGTTTTTCAGGGTTCTACAGTTTTCCCCGCCATCACATTCCACCGGTGGTCCATCTTCATTGCATGTATCATCAGAGTCGTCGCCTGCGTACCATAACAATAAAAGTGGGCGTTAACCACTATAAAAATTATGTACATAATGCTAGTCGAGAAAAACATTAGCAGAAACTATTTTATTACTTGTTTTCTTATAAGTAGAAAGGAAACAAGGGAATACTCTATTGCTATAGTCAAATACCTTAAAAGCTATCACCATGTGAAGCTATCAAGCTCTCTTTGCGTGGCTAAGAATAAAACAAAAAAGTATGAAACGAAAGATGACTTACCGTTTCAGAAAAGTTTAAGAGTTTCAACTTGAAACTGATAACAAGGAATATGTTGAAAACTGTGAAGTATACAAAAAATGGATATGATGTAAATCGTGTGTTTTAACGAGATTTGTTATCTATCTCTTACGATTTATCAATTATGCAAAAGTCATCCGGAATACTCAAGAGCCATTCCCAAGAAATTTAACAAATACACTTTATTTTCCATGTAAATATTTACTGCACTGCATTTTAATGAAAATCGCAAGTCAGTTTTTAGGCAATTTAAAATTTCGAAAAATGTTTTATGTAAATAATATTTTGGGGTAGAGGGAATTTGTCTGATAGTCGTGTCGCATGCTTGGAAGATACTAAACTTAAGAGTCAAGTCGTATTTAACCGACTTTTAGTTTTCGAGTTATGCTACCCACAGTCACACACACAGGCATGTTTCTAAAAAATATTTGTAATTATTGGGTCTCAAAACATGCATGCCGGTGAAATTCCGGTATCGAATTTTTGGGTGCAGTACAATACGTTCTCTATACACTATGTACTTAGTTCGTGTAGAGAAAGTAAAAAGAGTTTCATGAACAGCACGTGGCGGTATGGTCAAGCGACATTAAATAAATACGATTTATAAAACTCACTATCAATTTAATCGAGATGTAACCACATTACTAATACATACTAAGCGAAAAGAGTTAGTCAAATGTTTAACAACCGGACGCTATTTATATTGGCCTGAAAATTCCATTCCCAATCCATCCAAACGAGAGAAATAACTAACTAAATATTGATAGGACTTTAAACGATTGACAAAATACTGAACAATTAGAACGACTGTTAACGATTGTCTTGGAAACCGTGTATGCAACAGAAAAGGTTATTTGGAATAGGTTTTAATGGTATCTTTATTACTTTCTCCAATACCATGTATAATACACATAGACACAGAAAGTATTGAATTCCACCCAAAAATTCGAAACCCAAATTCCACCGGATGTGCAGGTTTTGGTATCCCCACATCCAAAAAATCTGATGTGCTCCAATCACATGCCTTTCTCTACATCTCTGTAACAAATTATTGGTAAGAAGCTTATTCTTCTATCTATTTAATTTAGCAGAAACGGCCTTGTTACTTAGTTCCTTTATAAGTAGGAGGGAAATAAGGGAATACGCTAGACTAAGCCGACAAACAAATGTTTGAAAATGTAGTTGCTATGGGATTGAAATCCGCTGCTTTGGTGACCAGGAGTTCACAGATTCCCGTATGAAAAAAGTTTTAAGTATTTTAAAGTTGAAATCAATAACAAGGAATATCTCTAAAACAGTCAGCTCCACGAAAAAAAAAAAAATGACATAAATTGTGTGTTTTATCATGATCTATATTTTTTGTGGAATAAGTTTTTGTCTATCTCTTACGGTTTATTAGTTGTGCAAAATTTCGTAAAATTCATCCAGAGTAAAGTAGTCTTCAGAGATTATTCCTAGAAAATTCAAGATATTCATTTTATTTGTCAGGTAAATCTCTTTAATATATATTTTAATCAAAATTCCTAGAGGCATTTTAGAGAAAAGCAAAATTTTTTAAATTTTTTCCATGTAAAGGGTAGTTTAAAGTGGGGGCATTTTCTTGATAATCTTCGTGTTGCATCCTTGGAAGGTACCAATCTTAAATACCAAATTTGGTATTTAACGGTCTTGTTTTTAAGCTATGCTATCCACAGACACACACACGGACCTTTTTCCAAAAATACTTGAAAACTTGGTATCGAACTTTTGGGTGGAATGCAATACATAGTACGTGTAGAGAAAGTAAAAATAACATTTTCTTGAAAAAAGCTTCGTGTGTGTCTGTGAACTGCATAACTAAAAAATGGAAATTCGGGTAAATACCAAACCTGTTATTTAAAGGTCAATAAATATACTTATATATATTTGGTTTAAATTAAGTAAGAAGCAAATTAATTGTAATCGGTTTGTGGAAAAGTTACCTAAAGCTATCTAAATTCAAGCTAATAGGTTAATGTCCATAATTCGTATGTATATTCCAAAGATAGGACAGTAACATTTTCAGGAAAACCCCCGCACATCCAACTATCCTTTACATGCAATATTTTTTTAAAATTTTGGCTTTTGTTTAAAATATCACATGCTAAGATATTTTCGTGACAAACGAAATGCATATCTTGAATGCTCTGGGAATGTTGCTGAAGACATTCTGGATGACTTTTATATAACTGGCAAACGGTAAGATATATACAAAAACATACTACACAAAACATACAGATCTCGTTAAAACACACAATTTTCGAGATATTTCTTGTTATTGATTTACATTTTAAAAACCTTTCCCAAGGGGGAGGTCAACTTTCCTTACGTATCTCTTTTGTATTACCCCCGCACTTGCAAAAGAAAACCAAATTTCAATTGTTTCACATAATGATGAGTTTTTAGCCTAGTGTATGCCCTTATTT
Organism: Hymenopus coronatus; assembly: GCA_030762935.1. NCBI lineage: Eukaryota > Metazoa > Arthropoda > Insecta > Mantodea > Hymenopodidae > Hymenopus > Hymenopus coronatus. Next base: position 20,016,849 of record CM060881.1, on the reverse strand, counting down.
CCTTTCTAGTTACAAGGAAGCAAGCAATAAGACAATTTCTGCTAATGTTTATCTTGATATATATATATATATATATATATATATATATATATATATATATAAACGAATAATGTTTTGTAACAATGGTTTGTAAAGAAAGACATCTGAATGCAAAACATCAACATTTCTAACCGTTTGAAAACTATACCACAATTCAATAATCAAAGTTAATGAGGTAATACTCCATTACAGTTTTGTGTATGGTTCAATGCTACAATTCAATGAACTCCAACAAATTTTCTCAAATGTTGAACAGTTGGATTATGCAACATATTTGCATAATAACATTTATGAAATAAATTGTATCTTTCCTTGATTTTTGTAGTTGGTTTACCCTCACCGTATGTAGGACTGACACTCCCCTAGGACTAACAAGCGGGTGTCTAGGGGTCAGAAGTCTGTCAGGGTGTCACAGAATAGAGAACCTGGCCCGTAGCCAGGCATGAGCGTGAGGAAGTGGATCATATGTAGGACTGACACTCCCCTAGGACTAGCAAACGGATGTCTAGGGGTCAGAAGTCTGTCAGGGAGTCACAGAATGGAGAACCTGACCCATAGCCAGGCATGAGCGTGAGGAAATGGATCATATGTAGGACTGACACTCCCCTAGGACTAACAAGCGGGTGTCTAGGGGTCAGAAGTCTGTCAAGGAGTCACAGAATGGAGAACCTGGCCCGTAGCCAGGCATGAGCGTGAGGAAGTGGATCATATGTAGGACTGACACTCCCCTAGGACTAGCAAACGGATGTCTAGGGGTCAGAAGTCTGTCAGGGAGTCACAGAATGGAGAACCTGGCCCGTAGCCAGGCATGAGCGTGTGGAAGTGGATCATATGTAGGACTGACACTCCCCTAGGACTAACAAGCGGGTGTCTAGGGGTCAGAAGTCTGTCAGGGAGTCACAGAATGGAAAACCTGGCCCGTAGCCAGGCATGAGCGTGTGGAAGTGGATGATATGAGATGCAAGCGAAATGGTAGAAACGAAGGGTGATAATGGAGCAATAATTATTAGTGGAATGAGTGGCGGGGAAAACCGGAGAACCCAGGGAAAACTCGCCCAGACGCCGCTTCGGCCACATGCAGGCGCTTGGGAGACGAGCGGTCTAATCACTAATCCACGGCGCTTTGAATGAAATGTTGTGTTCATGTTAACATCATCATCATCATAATAACAAGTCTGGAGTCAAATTTCCAGAACATCTATAGGGAAATACAGAAATGTAGTTTTCTTAAAGAGGAACTAGAATCCTAAGCTCACCTGATTCCATTGCTTGCTTGAGCTGTTCACGCGCCGTCGCACAGTCACACTAGAAAAACAACTGAAGCTGCGTAGATATTGAGAGTTCATAGTCTTAATGCTGAAGTTGCACTTTTCATTGATATCTCATTACAGAATGTTTTGCAAGTCAATAAGTTATGTGTTCCATTCACACCACTTTCTCTCCATCTCTCTTGTTAAAAAGCTTATTCTTGTATGCACTTCACTCTAATCAAGATATTAACAGAAATTGTCGTTTCTACTTGCTTCCTTGCGCTAATCCCATGTTTAAAAAGCCGGTTGCCCACCTGGGTAGTGTGGTGGCAACGTGTCTACCTCACATCCAAAGGTCGTGAGTTCGAATCTCGCTTAGGGTGGGTTACTCTGATGAGGTTTTTTTCGGGGTTTACCTTATCCTGAGAAGACGAATGTCGAGTAACTTTAAGCTCGATGGACCCCGAAATCATTTGAGCATCATACCACCAATTTCATTCATCGTCCGATATGACCAACCAGGTTAAAGGACGTTAAACTTTAAAAAAAAAACGGTTGCTATGTCACTGAAACCCGTTTTTTTTTTTTTTTCATGACCAGCAGCAATTTAAAACTGAAACAAATAACGAATATCTAAACTCTACGAAGAATTTTATATGTGAGGTAAATTGTGTGTCTTGAGATCTACATTTTTTGTGTTATAACTTTTTGCGTATTTCTTATGGTTTTCCAGTTATACAAAATTCAGCAAAATTCATCCAATAAAGAGGTCTTCAGAGGCTAGTCCCAGAAAATTCAAAATATGCATTTTATTTAATCATAGTATTTTAATCAAAACCGTTTGAGCCAGTTTTGAGAAAACCAAACATTTCCACAGTTTTGCAGGTGAAGTGTAGTCTGGTGTGAGGAATTCCCGGAAAATTCACTTGTCGCATTCTTGGAGGATACTCAACTTAAATATAATTTTGGGACTTGTACGACTTTTCGTTTTTGAGTTTTGCTATTCACAAACACACACGATGGGTCTTTTTCTAAAAATGCTGTTTTTGGATTCAAAAGTCTTCAAAACAATTATATCCGGTGAAATATCGAAATATCAATACAATAGCTTCTCAATCTACTATATACAGTGAACATACCTGCTAGAGAAAATAATAAACGAATTTTGATAGAGCAAATCATGTGGATGTAACAGAGAAAATTTATTTTTGCTAGAATTCATGTAACGGTATGTGTTCATATTGACTATTCCACTTTTGTGATGTTATGAGAAAATGGGCCAGTGAAATAAAAGAAAATGTTAAATTTTGACCAATGAAAATTGTCTTAGGCAAGAACACCACACGAGAGGGAGCTCCTTATTCGATACTGAACATGTTAATTCAACTCAGTGTGCAATGATTACGTCAGCACTGTTTGTTAAGGGCAAATTGAAAGATGGCAAACTCACGATCCGGCTAGACCTCATTAGAAGAAGAATCCAGTTTATAAATAATTCCAAACCGAAAAACACAGAAAAGAACAGAAGATATATTTGAGATCAATTTCAACGTTTGTGTAGTATGTACTAACATGAGAAACTTGAATATCACAGATGGCCATCTTACTGAATTTTATAGGTTAAGTCGCCCTCCGTGAAGTAATGGTTACCATGCTAACTTCATATACCCAAGGTTGCGGGATCAAACCCGGCGGAGGACGATGGATGTTTTACGTACGCAAAAATTTAGCATGACTTCGTTCGGAAGGAAATTAAAGCCGTGGGTCCCGTGTCGTAGATTTAAGGCATGTAAAAGATCCTCGAGCCTGATAGAGGCCTCTGATCAAAACTTAGGATAATTACACAACACACTGCTTGTACGCATTGAGCGTTAGCGCGCCAGCGTACCTTGCCGTCTGCTTGGCAGGGAGTAGAGAATACTAAGTACCAACATTGTACATTTTTACCACGTAAGCTTCTTTTTGTATGTTTTGTTCGGGAGGTTTATAGATCAACTTTGTTTTCAAATAAGAAGACATTCAAACTTAAGAAATATTTCTTATTATATACTCTTTCACGTGGAAATATCTTATTTTTGTCAGGGATTTGACTCAAACTTTTGCTTATTGTCGGCTCTTATTTTCTCTTTGCGCATGCGCAGCAAATGACCACAGAGGCTTTCGTGTCCTAAGAGAACCTTCCCCTCTCGGCTCCTTGAGACCCGCACCAGCAAATTAACTACATCTGAAAGCATTGAATTCTTCTGCGCGTGCGCATAGGATGGTCACAAAATCGCTTGTGTCCGAAAAACGCGGCCGGTTACTATTTCCGACAGCCATCGGCATAGTAGGTTTAAATGTATACAAATTGCGTTATAGATTATAGCATTTTACCTAAAATAATGCAGAAATTATTGTAGGGAGGGCACGTGCCCCTAAAGGCCACTGCATGGCATATATGTTACTTCCATGAAAATGGAAGTGTGCGCAGGCTTGGCCGCGAGAGAAGGCGATGATCAGAAGATAGTTTAATCGTTATCAGAGTAAAGTGTTTACAACACGAGCAGATAAACCTGTGACACAACAGCTGTGAGCTTCACGTTTAATGAGCCGCCAGCTCATAAATCACTCGCCCGACATGAGAACACACACTTCTGACTTGGCGACAACAACAATACACCTGAGAGAATACCAGCCTTAACTTCGGAAGTCCAGTTTTTTACTTTCTCTAGCACGTATCTGCAATTTACGTAGTAAAGCATTGTGTTCCAACCAAACTTCCCTACCAAGAATTCGCCAGAAATGCATTCTTTGAGACCCCTTAACCCATTTTTACTTTCTCTACGCGTACTATGTATAGAGAGGTCATTGTAATGCACCCAAAAATTACATACCGAGATTTCACCGGAAACAATGTTTTGGTCCCCCTGAATCCAAAAAAAAGGTACGTGTGTGTCTGTCAGTCTGTGGACGGCATAGTTCAAAAACGAAAAGACCGTGACATACCAAACTTGGTATTTAAGTTTGGTATCTTTCAAGGATGCGACACGAAGATTTTCAAGAAAATCTCCCCACCCCAACCACCTTTTACATGGAACTTTTTTAAACAATTTTGATTTTCTCAAAAATGGCTCTAATCATTTCGATTAAAATATCGTATATTCAAGATATTTACCTGAAAAATAAAATGTATATCTTGAAATTTTTGGGAATAGCCTCTGAAGACTAATTTATTCTGGATGAATTTTATGGAATTTTGCATAACTGCTAAACCGTAAGAGATGGACAAAAACTTACCACACAAAAAATGTATGTTGTATACTTTTTTTCGTTGAGTTTATTGTTTTGAGATATTCCTTGTTTTTTGTTTCAGCTTTGAAAAACTTACTTTTCTCATACAGGAATTTATCAACTCATGTCCATACAACAAAGGAACTTGGTTAGTTTGCGACCGACCGTCTCGCCGAATCAATGATAAGAGATAAACTAACATGTTGTAAGTAAACAGCACTGTTTCCAGAGAACAAAACTTGCTTATGAGACTTTCGTAAAAGCACATCTATTTGGATCATTATGTACAGCATACAAACTTTACATATATAAGGCTGACTCTAATTTCCTTCTTTACATTGTATATTATGAAAACACCCAAGTAATTATAACACGAATTGTAATATTTACTGATCGAATATAAAACAATATCCAAATAATAAAATTAATCTTAAATATCTTCACATTACTATTAGGTAAAAATCTGATGTATTCCATTCACATAACTTTCTCTACAACTCTGCAATAAATTATTGTTAAAAAGCCTATACTTCCATTTACTTCCTGCTAATCGAGAAAAAAAAATAGCAGAAATAGTCTTATTGCTTGCTTCCTTGTAAGTAGAAGCGAAATAAGCGGATACCATAGGTTAAAGTGATAGTCAAAAGCTGGTTGCTATGTGACTGAAGTTCCTTTGTTTGTATGGACACGAGTTCACAAAGTCCTGTACGAGAAAAGTATGTTCTTTTATAGCTGAAACCAAAAACAAGGAATATCTCAAAAACAATCAACTCCACGAAAAAATGTGTGTAACACAAATTGTGTGTTTTAAAGTGCTCTATATCTGTTATGTGGTAAGTCTTTGCTCATCTCTTACGGTTTAGCAGTTATGCAAAATTCCGTAAAATTGACCCAGAATAAAGTAGTCTTCAGAGGCCATTCCCAAAAAATTCAAAATATGCATTTTATTTGTCAGGTAAATATCTTTAATATACGATATTTTAATCAAAATCGTTAGAGCCATTTTTTAGAAAATCAAAATTTTTGAAAAAAGTTTCATGTAAAGGGTAGTTTGGATGGGGGGATTTTTCTCAAAATCTTCTGGAAGATACTAAACTTAAGTACCAAGTTTGGTATTTTACCGACTTTTCGTTTTTGACTAATCGTGTTCACAGACACACGGACACACTGACACACGGACACACACACGAACCTTTTCTGAAAATAGTTTTTTTGGATACAGGCGACCCTAAAACATATTTCCAGTGAAGTCTCGGTATCGAATTTGTTGGTGGAGTGCAATACCTTCTCTATACACTATGTACATAGTACGTATAGAGGAAGTAAAAATTAAAACAGGAATTAAACTAAATATTTACTCATCTGCAACCGTATTACTGAAGCCTTTCAAATGAAAACCTCATTATAGGTTCCGACAAACAAGATTTGTAAGGCGAAAAGATTCGTTCTTCTTCGCATGATGTGATCGGGACATATTTTATCAGTTCCGTTTCAGTATCACCAAGCAAATAGCAATTGGGATCTAAAAGTGCAGCTTGTATGCGATACATGAACTCTTTTCATTTTCATCTTTATTTGAGGCAGGTGCTCGTGGATCAGTAGATCCGTCTTGACAGTTCTTCTACATGCCGCACAGATTCCATCCAGCTCTGGACTGTAACAGTGTGATAGTTGTGGGTAACTTTTTGAACAAATTTGCAATCAATAATATGTTTCTGTGAAACTGTTTTGTTACTAGACGTTTGACAGTTTGTATACTAGAACATACATAGAAAACTTACTATAGTTGTAAAACAAATTGGTTTTGCTCACATTTGAGCAGAACAAAGATGTTATTCGAACGCTTTCCTTCCTACCGACGTGGTTCTGTGTTATCCAGTGATACAGCAGTAATGGGTTGCACTCTACGTTGGCCTTTGCTCGCACAAGCAGCACCACATGGTATTGCTAACTTAGCCGCTCTTACTCTGCATAAGGAAATTGGTACGAACTTCTTAGCTCTACTGATGATGGAGCAATTGGTGGAATGAGTGGCGGGAGAAACTGGAGGACCCGGAGAAAACCGCCCAGACGCTGCTTCGTCCGTCACATTTGGTTGCTTGGGATCGAACCCGGGTCGCCTTGGTGGGAGGAGAGCGGTCTAACCTCTGGGCCTCGGTACCGCCTTATACCTTTAATGTTTGGCAATTTAATCAAACTCGTTAGACCCATTTTTCAGAAAATCAAAATTTTCGAAAAAAGTTCCATGTAAAGGGCAGTTTCTGGTGGGGGAATTTGTTTAAAATTTTCGTGTCTCACTTAAATACCAAGTTTGGTATTTAACCGACTTTTTTTTTTTTTTTAAGCTATGCTGTCCACATACACACGGAATTTTTTTCTAAAAATGCTTTTTTACGGCCTCACGGGACCTCAAAACATTACCATATGCTTCCATTTTGCACACTGTAAATAAAATTGTATAATATACTAAATAATAATAAGTAAAATAAATTTTAAAAATATATAATTAATAAAAGATTTATGAATATATATTAATTAATTAGATATTGTAATTTAGTAAATTGATAATTAAATATGTAAACCGAATAATATAAAATTAATAAATAAACAGTAATATTACCTTATTGATATAATAATTATTAAATAAATATATATATATATATAATAAATAAAAGGTAATAAATTACTTATAATTTATTACATTTTACTAAAAACGAAATTTAAAGATAAATAAATTTGTTAGTTTGATTTTATATATTTGTTTTTGTTGTTTAGAAATAGTAATAGTAATAAATTGTGTTAATTCTGAATGTATGTTTAATGTCTGCTTGATGTTTTAGTCGATTACCACATTTTAGAAATTTTATTCGTATTTTATTTATTTTTATTGCTATTTGTATTTATTTAAAGTTATTTTTTTAGTTTTTATATGTTATATTAATTTATATGTATAATTATGTAGTTTAAATATATCTGTAAATTATGGTGTATTTATAAATGTGAAGTTTAATAAATAACAAAAATGTGGGATATTAGGCATGGTTTAAGTAATTAGGTACTAGGGTTATTATACAGACTTTTATTATATTTATACTTGTACATAAGGGCTAGAGAAAGTAAAAAGACGTGAATGTAACATCAGATTTTCTAGGATTGTATCATAAAATATGGCGAACGCACCTGAAGTGAACATTTACCATCTTGTTGTTGGTTATTACAAGAACTTTGATAACCGTTTGTGTTTTATTTACTCTCGTGTTTCGAGGCAACCGAGAGAGATCACAACCTTACCGCCAGATAGTGACATTTAATTAAACTTTCACTTGTTTTACAGCAAAATTAACGAGTTTCATTTGTCGTTAAAAGGCGTTTCGGACGCTTGGCTACATCACCGTCGAGGTTTTGTTTCCAGACAAAACACTGTCTATAGACATGTGACGTCATCACAATATCAGCAATTAGTCGGTGGTCAGCTGACGCGTATGTCAACAACTGTCATAAATTACAGGCGAACTTGTTGTGGCCGGCATTTCGATCTGTTGTCATAGACACGTTTCGTTTCACTCGCCTTTCTTCTGTTACTTAGCGAGTGTTCACCATTTTGTAGTTTTCTCAGGCTTTCCGGCAATATTTCTGAATATTCACTTTAATTTTGTTACTTTCTCTACACGTACTATGTGCATAGTGTATAGAAAACGTATTTGTATTCCACCTAAAAAATCGGTATCGAAATTTCCCCAGAAATATATGCTTTGAGGTCCCGTGACTCAAAAAAAAAAAAAAAAAAAAAGCCTTTTTGTGTTTGTGTCTGTGGATAACATATCTAAAAAACAAAAAGATAGTTAAATACCAGACTTAGTATTTACGTTTAGTATCTTCCAAGGATAGGACACGAACACTTTCAGGAAAATCCTCCCACCATAAACTATCCTTTACATGGATTTTTTTTTAAAACACTATTTTTACTTTCTGTACGTAGTGTATAGAGAAGGTATCGTACACCACCCAAAAATTCGATACCAAATTCACTGGAAATATATGCTTTAGGGTCCCCTGTATTTACAAAAAGTATTTTCAGAAAAAGGTCCGTGTGTGTCCGTGAGCCTGTGAACACAAAAACTCAAAAACGAAAAATCGGTAAAATACCAAACCTGGTATTTAAGTTTAGTATTTTCCAGGAATGTGACACGAAGATTTGGAGAAAAACCTCCCCACTCCAAACTACCCTTTACACGGAACTTTTTTCGAAATTTTTTATTTTCTCAAAAATAACTCTAAAGAATTTGATTAAAATATCGTATATTAAAGATATTTACCTGACAAATAAAATGTATATCTTGACTTTTCTGGGAATAGCCTCTGGAGCCTGCTTTATTGTGGATGCGTTTTACTGAATTTTGCATAACTGCTAAACCGTAAGAGATGGACAAAAACTTGACACACAAAAAATATAGAGCACGTTAAAACACACAATTTATGTCACATACATTTTTTTCGTGGAGTTGATCGTTTTTGATATATTCCTTGTTATTGGTTTCAGCTTTGAAAAACTTATACTTTTCTCATACAGGAATTTGTCAACTCCTGTGCATACAAACAAAGGAACTTCAGTCACATAGCAACCAGCTTTTGACTATCACTTTAACCTATGATACTCCCTTATTTCGCTTCTACTTGCAAGGAAGCAAGTAATAAGACTATTTCTGCTAAGCTTTTCTCGATTAGTATGAAGTAAATAAAAGCATAAGCTTTTTAATACTATGTTTGCAGAGATGTAGAGAAAGTCATGTGAATGGAACACATTAGATTTTTTGTATTCAGGGTGCCCTAAAACATACATTTCCACTGAAATCTCGGTATGGAATTTTTGGGTGGAGTGCAATACCTTCTCTATACACTATGTACATAGTTGTGTAGAGAAAATAAAAAGTGTGCAGAATTAATGTCAATATTGTGGAAAAAGAAACTAAGTTGGTATGCATGTGTGTGTGGGTTTATCAACATCATATCTGATAATAAACATGAAGATGTGATATACATAGAAGGTTGTTGATGACTTGAGGTTTGTGCACGTACGAGTAGGTGTACACCCACCATATGAAAGATTCATTGTAACGACGCCCATCTGTTTTGGTGAGCCGCGTACCTCAGAACCTGAGGCTGGTTAACGCTTCACTTGCTGAAACTGGGACGACGTGAATAGCTTTTGGTATTATGTAACTGTTAGTGTTAAAAATCTGATGTGTTCCATTCTCAAAACTTTCTCTACATCTCTACAGAAAATTATTGTTCAAAAGCTAATGCTTCTATTTACTTCACGCTAATCGAGAAAACATTAGCAGAAATAGTCTTATTACTTGCTTCCTTGTAAGTGGAAGCGAAATAAGGGAGTATTATAGGTTAAAGTGATAGTCAAAAGCTGGTTGATATGTGACTAAAGTTCCTTCGTTTGTATGGACAGGAGTTGGCAAATCCCTGTATGAGAAAATTATGTTTTTTTAAAGCTGAAACCAAAAACAAGGAATATCTCACAAATGGCCAACTCCATGAAAAAAATCCATATATCATAAATTGTGTGTTTTATCGCGATCTACATTTTTTATGTGGTAAGTTTTTTACTTGCTCTATACGTACTATGTACATAGTGTATAGAGGAAGTATTGTATTCCACCCAAAAATTTGATGTCGAGATTTCACCGGAAATAGTACATGTTTTAGGACCTCCTGAATCCTAAAAAATCATTTTCAGAAAAAGCTACGTCTGTCTGTCTGTGTGTCTGTAGACAGAATAGCTCAAAAACAATAAGACCGTTAAATACTCAACTTGATATTTAGATTTGGTATCTACCAAGGATGCGACACGAAGATTTTCAAGAAAATTCCCCCACCCCCAACTACCCTTTACATGGAAACATTTTTGAAAATTTTGATTTTATAAGAAATGGCTCTAACGAGTTTGATTAAAGATATTTACATACCAAATAAAATATATATCTTGAACTTTTTGGGAATAGTTTCTGAAGGGCTCTTTATTCTGGATGACTTTTTATAACTTTTCCTTAGCTACCAAACGGTAAGAGATAGACAAAACTTACTACACAGAAAATGTTGATCTGATCAAAACACTCAATTTATGTCCTTTACATTTTTGTTGTGGAGGTAGCCGTTTCCGAGATATTCAATGTTTTTGGTTTCAGTTTTGAGTACTTATACTTTTCTCAGACAGGAAGTGTCCGTTTTTCTTTTGTTCCACTCCTGGCCAAGCAAGGAAGCTGTTTGCAACGAAAATCGAATAACGACAGCTTTTAAAACATTTGACTATGGGTTTAGCCTAGTGCATTCCCTCATTTTCTTTCTACTTATAAGGAATTAAGTAGTAAGAACATTCTGCTAAAGTTTATCTCGGTTAGTATTATGTAGAAAAAAGAATAATCTTATGTAAAAAATTTGTAGAAGAGCTAGAGAAAGTCATGTGAGTGTAACACATAAGCTTTTTTCTATATCTTACGGTTTACCAGTTATGCAAAATGCAATAAAAATCATCCAGAATAAACAGGTCTTTAGAGGCTATCCCAGAAAATTGAAGATATACACTTGATTTGGCATGTAAATATCTTAAATAAGATATTTTAATCAAAATAAAAATATTTTGGAAATTCAAACTTTCGAAATTTTTACCACGTAAAGGGTATTTGGGTACGGGGGAATTTTCTTGAAAATCTTCTTGTCGGAACCTTGGAAGCTACCGAACTTAAATACCAATTTTGGTATTTAACGGTATTTTTGTTTTTGAGCTATGCAGCCCACACACACACACACACACACACACACACACACACACACAGACGATAGACACACACGGACATTTTTCTAAAAATGCGTTGTTTTATTCAAGGGTTCTCAAAACATGTATTTCCAGTGAAATCTCGGTATGTAATATTTGGGTACAATACAATAGCGTCTCTATCCTATGTACTTATAACGTGTAGAGAAAGTAAAAACACATGGAATTGTGTAACAGTTCATACAAGAATCATTGGACGATTCACTTCTCAAGTTGGTACATTTTAAAAAACAGGTTTTATCGCAAATATAAAGAGAATAGTTAGGAAATGCACTATCCTTATGCAATGTGGTTGTGATGCACGTTTTTGTCAGGCTACCATTTTGTGGTTATATGATATGTGTACGACTTTTGTGTGTTCAATGTGCACCCAAAAATAAGAATTTGTGGTATTAAATGTCAATTAAGCAGTTTATTAGGATTGTAAGTTGTAAACCAGTATAATGGTGAATACGTGTGTGGTGTTTATTGTGGTTTCGCATATAGCAGAAGAAAAAGCAAGGAAAAGGAAGTGTTTCAATAGATTAGGGTTCTTATTTAAGTGATTTTGTGGTGTTAAATGTTCAATTAAGCAGTTAATCTAGAGTGTAAGTTTTAAACCAGTATAATGGTGAATGCGTGTGTGGTGTTTGATTGTAGTTTCTCGGTTAGCAGAAGCAAAAACAAGGAAAGGGAAATTCGCAGACAAAATTGGCAACCTACTCCGGTTTATAAGAAACCTCTTGCTGATTCGCCCATTTAGCAGTTATCTTGAGAAATAATTACTATCAAATTATGTGCTTATGATAGCAGAATCTTGAGAATAGGGGGCGTGTTCCTCGAACTCGGAATACTATGCACGCAGTCCACAGTGAAAGTGATTATAATCTTTTGGATAATATCTAATACTTGTCACCCTTTTTATTTTCTCTATACGTACTATATACATAGTGTATAGAGAAGGTATTGCACTCCAACCAAAATTTCGATACCGAGATTTCACCGGAAATGTGTTTTAGGGTCCCCTGTATAAAAAAAAAAAAAAGCATTTTCACAAAAAGGTCCAAGTGGTTGTGTGTGTCCGTGAACACGATAACTCAAAAACGAAAAGTCGGTAAAATACTGTCACACCCAACGCTTGGCTGCGGAGTGGTAAAACTGAAACAAAAATTACTTTTTACTACATTTGGGTGAACTTAAAGGGACGCACCCTTATGAGCAAAATCCTATACAACAGGGGAAAAGCTAATTAATTCAATAAAAAAGGACGTAGATGGGTAAACTAAGATACTATATTAAAGAAAACATGTCTAAATAAAAGACACTTTATAGCATTACCTTAGGTTTCTCATAGCACGAGGTCAAACTTGGCACCCTAATTGCACATGTTCTTTTTCACTATCGTTATAATTCAAAAGAGAGCATACCACGCTCACCGTGGTTATAATGAACGCTAAAGTTAGCAATGTCACCAACATTATGATAATTATATATTACAATGTTACCCACATCCTGTGCACACAGCCAGGATGTGACAATATTAAACTTAATATCTTCCAGGGATGCGACACAAAGATTTTGACAAAAATACCCCAACCCCAAACTACCCTTTACATGAAACATTTTTCGAAAATTTTAATTTTCTCAAAAATGACTAGCGATTTTGATTAAAATATTATATATTAAAGATATTTACCTGACAAATAAAATTTATATCTTGAATTTTCTGGGAAGAGCCTCTGAAGACTACTTTATTCTGAATGAGTTATGCGGAGTTTTGCATAGCTATTAAACCACACACAAATGTAGAGCACTTTAAAACACACAATTTATGTTAAATGCATTTTTTGTAGAGTTGATCGTTTTTGAGACATTTCTTGTATTTGGTTTCAGCTTTAAATAAAACTTATCATTTTCTCACATAAGACTTTGTCAAATCCTGTTCATGCAAACAAAGGAACTTCAGTCACATAGCAACCAGCTTTTGACTATCACTTTAACCTACGGTACTCCCTTATTTTCCTTCTACTTACAAGGAAGCAAGTAATAAGACTATTTCGGCTAATTTTTTCTCGATTAGCATGAAGTAAATAAAAGCTTTAGTTTTTTAACAATAATTTGTTGCAGAAATGTAGAGAAAGTCATGTGAATGGAACACATCAGATTTTTTTGCTGTGCACTTAAAAATGATTCGAGTCCTTTCCCAAATATACGTGTGTGTGTTTAATCGGATATATAACTGCCTCATACATATATTCAGTTTAGACCAAGAAATTAGAACCAAATTAAGTTATCCCCTTGTTGCGATTATATTAAATATTCCTTGAGTTAGTGGTCTCTCCCCTTCCATTGTTGTTTGTTCTTTACTTCAAAAACTTGGAAAAACAATTAATTTAGCAGTTGTTGCGGATGGTGTATGCGGTAGCGTGTATAGCCACAATATGGCGGCTGGACACAAACCGTACCTCAGCATTTCCGTCCTGCGGGTTTTATCCACTCACCAGATAATGCAACAAATTCAAAGTGTGTGTTTGCAGCTCATTAGTAGTTTCATTTACTATGAATCCCTCTTCATGTTTGCCAACCTACCGCGCCGTGGCCGAGTGGTTAAGAACACTCGCCTCTCACCTAGGCGGCCTGGGTTCGATCCCAAGCGACCGACCGCATGTCAGATTTGTGGTGAACAAGCTGAGACAAGGGCGCGTGTTTTCCGGTTTCCCCCACCATCGCATTCCACCGGTGCTCCATCTTAATTCCATGTATCATCAATTACATCGCCTGCTGTGCCATGTGTAGTAAAAGGAGTATAAAACACAATCAAAAGCCTTTTTTATTTTCTCTAAGATGTTCTTATAAATTGCCTGTATGTAATTTTTTACTTTCTCTATACGTACTATGTACATAGTGTATAGAGAAGATATTGTAATGCACCCAAAAATTCGATAGCGAAATTTCGCCGAAAATATATGTTTTGGGTCCCCCTGAATCCAAAAAAATCTGATGTGTTCCATTCACATGACCTTCTCTACTTCTGTGTTACAAATTATTGTTAATAAGCTTATTCTTCTATTTACTTAATGCTTTTCGAGAAAAAAATAGCAGAAATAGTCTAATTACTAGGTTCCTTGTAAGTAGAAGCGAAATATGGGACTACCATAGGTTAAAGTGAAGTCAAAAGCTGGTTACTAGGTGACTGAAGTTCCTTTGTTTGTACGGACACGAGTTGACAAGTTCCTATATGAGAAAAGTACAAGTTTTATAAACCTGAAACCAAAAACAAGGAATATTTAAAAAACGATCAACTCCTCGAAAAAAATCTATATAACATAAATTGTGTATTTTAATGTGATCTACATTTTCTGTATGATAAGTTTTTGTCCATTTCTTACGGTTTAGCAGTTATGCAAAATTTCGTAAAATTCCTCCAGAATAAAGTAGTCTTCACAGGCTATTCCCAGAAAATTCAAGATATGCATATTATTTTGCAAATATCTTTAATATACGATATTTTAATCAAAATCGTTAGAGCCACTTTTGAGAAAATCAAAATTTTCGAAAAAATTCCATGTTAATGATAGTTGGGGGTGGGGCAATTTTCTTGGAAATCCTCGTGTCGTATCCTTGGAAGATACCAAACTTAAATACCTAGTTTGGTATTTAACGGTCTTTTCGTTTTTGAGCTATGCTGTCCACAGACACCCACACCACACAGACACAGACTCACACACACGCGCACACACGGACCTTTTTCCAAAAATGCTCTTTTTCGATTCAAGGGGACCCAAAACATGTATTTCCGGTGAAATCTCGGTTTCGAAATTTTGGTTGCATACCTTCTCTATACACTATGCACATAGTACGTGTAGAGAAAGTAAAAAGCATTTATGGAAATGTTCTGTGAGTGTGTGTGTGTGTGTGTCTGTGGACAGCATAGCTCAAAGAGGTTAAATTCCCATCTTGGTATTTAAGTTTGGTATCTTCCAAGGATGCCACACGATGATTTTCAACAAAATGTCCCCCACACGAACTACCCTTTACATGGAACTCTTTTCGAAAATTTTGATTTTCTCAAAAATGGTTCTAACGATTTTGATTAAAATATTGTATATTAAAGACATTTACCTGATAAATAAAATTTATATCTTGATTTTTCTGGGAATAGCTTCTGAAGACTACTTCATTCTGGATGCATTTTACGGATTTTTGCATAACTGCTAAACCGTAAAAAATGGACAAAAACTTACCACACAAAAAATTTAGAGGACATTAAAAGACAAATTTATATTATACACTTTTTTGTGGAGTTGATAGTTTTTTTTTTTTAGATATATTTTGTTTTTGGTTTCAGCTTTGAAAAAATTAATACTTTTCTCATACAGGAATTTGTCAACTCTTGTCCATACAAACAAAGGAACTTCAGTCACATAGCAACCAGCTTTTGACTATCACTTTAGCCTGATTTCGCTTCTACTTGCAAGGAAGCAAGTAATAAGGCTATTTTTGCTAATTTTTTCTCGATTAGCATGAAGTAAATAGAACAATTAACTTTTTAACAATAATTTGTTGCAGAAATGTAGAGAAAGCCATGTGAATGCTGGTGAAATGTCGGTATTGAATTTTTGGGTGCAATACAATACACGTTCTATATACACAGTAAGTGTAGAGAAAGTAATAAATGTGAAAGCGATAAGGTTGACGTGTAATATTTGACAGGAGTCTTTGAGACGCCCGCCGGTAGCGTTATTGACGTGCGCGCTCAGCGAGCTTTACTACCGTGTCGTCGTTAGGTTTTACTGCCAACATAATCTTGTTTTACTGTCAACATTTGTGTTAAGTGCAAGCAATTAACACCAGAGGCGCTGTTACAATCAGCGTCACGCTGTCATATCGAGTGCGTACGTATTCGATAAAGACGGGGTTTACGACATGGCTAGGTCGCATCCGATGTAGACACATGATCTGAGACACTGGACTTCACAAAATTATCGCTGTAATTTAGACTATTTGAAATAATGAATTAGTCGTTAGAAAAAGATAGAAAAACAAATTTTTACTTAGTGTATAGAGAAGGTATTGTGTTGCACCCAAAAATTCAATACCGAGATTTCACCGGAAATATATGTTTTGGGTCCCCTTGAATTAAAAAAAAAAAAACATTTTTAGAAAAATGTCCGCGCGTGTGTGTGTGTGTGTCTGTGGGCAGCATAGCTCAAAAACGAAAAGACCGTTAAAAACCAAATTTGATATTTAAGTTTGGTATCTTGCAAGGATGCGACACAAAGATTTTGAAGAAAATCCTCCCACCCCGAACTACCTTTACATGGAAAAAATTTCGAAAATTTTGAATTTCTTAAAAATAGCTCTAACGATTTTGATAAAAAAAAAACACCCTATATTTAAGATATTTACTTGGCAAATAAAATATATATCTTGAATTTTCTGGGAATAGCTTCTAAAGATCTGTTTATTCTGGATGAATTTGGCATAACTAGTAAACCGTAAGAGATAGACAAAACCTTACTATACAAAAAAATATAGGTCTTGTTAAAATACACAAGTTATGTCATATACATTTTTTTCGTGGGGCTTATCGTTTCGAGGTATTCCTTGTTATTAATTTCAGTTGTGAAGTACTTACACTTTAGTCAGACGGGAGAGTCCCATTTTCTTTTGTTCTACTCTTGGCTAAGCAAAGAAGCGATTTCCAATGACAATCGTATAACGACTTTGATGCTTTTGACTATCACTTTAGCCTAGTTCATTCCCTTAGTTCCATTCTACTTATAAGGGACTAAATAATAAAATTCTGCTTATGTTTATCTGGATTAGTATGGTGTTGAAACAAGAACAATCTTTTGTAAGAAGTTTATTTGTAGAGTAACTAGAGAAAGCCATGTGAGTGTAACGCATCAGATTTTTTTTATCATACCTTTTAGCTCGATTCACTTTTCTCCAATTGTTTTAAGCCTTCCAAAAGGTAGCATTTCGGTAGGTCCTCAAAACAGATATCTTTTTGGGAGATAATCTATTCGTTAGACCTCTTCTGCCGAGTTTCAGGTATGAAAAAAAAAAAAAAAAAAGTCACTGGGGCCAAATCTGGTGAATACGATGGATGTTGCAATAATTCAAATCTTAATTCTACAATTTTCGTCATCGAACTGTGCCAGATGTACATCCTTGCATTGTCTTGATGGAAAAGAATGTTTTTCTTTGCCAAATGAGCGCAATTTTTTGTTGATTTCTTCGTTCAGCCAGTGCAACAATGATAGTAATACTCTCCTTTTATCGTTCTTCTTTTATGCAAGAAATCAATGTACAGGATTGCACATGCATTAAAAAAAACAAAAAAAAAAAAAAAAACGAGGCCATCACCTTTCTTGCAGATTTCACCATCTGTGTATTCTTCGGAGCTGGTTTGCCTTTACAAACACAGTGCTTCACTGTACTTTTGTCTCTGGAGTGCAGTAGTGTATCCATGTTTCATCTACAGCTATGTATCGAGGCAGAAACTCGTCAGGATTGCGATGGAAACGTGCCAAACCAGCTTCCAAATCGATCACATGATTGCGTTTATTCTCCATCGAGAGCAAACGCGGCACCCATTATGCCGAGACTTTTGTCACACCTAATTTTTGGTGTGAAATTGAGCACACTGTACCTCGTGATATGCCTGTGGCCTCAACTTTGTTTCGTCGATCACTGAAAACCATATCCTGGATTTTGTCAGTAATTTCGGAGGAAGTCACTTCTACTTGACGTCCGGAACAATGTTTATCATATGTGGATCTACGGCCACGTTTAAATTCATTTATCCAATTGTAAATTGTTGCGAGCAGATGTGGCATGAACTTCATCCAACACGGCTTTTATCTTTTTCGGTGTTAAGCCTGTTAAATAAAAGTGTTTTTAATCACCGCACGTAACTCTTTTTATTCCATCCTTCTAAATATGCAGAAGATTGTTGATTCAATCGCCCATGGCAATGAAGCCAGATGATGGATATCTAGTAGGAGACACGGTTACTTAATATTAAGTTTTTTTGAAGCTACGAGTGTAATTTCTTGGATTCTCTAAGTATTTAATCAGCGCCCCTAGTACTTTCTATACCGAATACATATACGTGTAGTAGGCAGATTTATCCCGTGATGTCACCGAAACTATAAGCTTTGAGACCCAAGAATAAAAAATGTGATGTGTACCATTCAAATGACTTCCCCTACATTTCTGTGACAAATTATTGCGAAAAAGCTTATTATTCTATCTGCCTCATGCAAATTGAGATACAATTAGCAGAAATAGTCTAATTGCTTTTTCCTTGTAAGTAGAAGGGAAATGCACTAGGCTATAGCGATAATGAAATATTTTAAAAGCGGTTGCTATTTGATTGAAATTCCCTCGTTTGTATGGCCAGGGATGACAAATTCCCTATGAGCAAAGAATAAGTAAGTATTTTAAAGCTGAAACCATCAACAAGGAGTATTTCAGAAATGATCAACTCAACGAAAAACATGTATGTTTAAGGAGATCTACATTTTTAAGTGTTTGTCTTTCTCTTACAGTTTACCAGTTATGCAAAATTCAGCAACATTCATCTAGAAAAATACTAAAGAGATCTTCAGAGGTTATTCCCAGAAAATTCAAGATATTCATTTTGTCATGTAAATATCTTTAATATTCCATATTTTAGTGAAACTCGTTTAGAGCCATTTTTTGAGAAAATTAGAATTTTTGAAAATTTTTCCATATAAAGGGTAGTTACCCCCCGGGGGGATTTTCTTTAAAATCTTTATGTCGCATCCTTGAGAAATTCTAAACTTAAATACCAAGTTTGGTGTTAATGGACTTTTCGATTTTGAGCTATGCACACATAGACAGAGAGACATACTCACATACACACTGACCTTTTTCTAAAAATGCTTTATTTATTCACGTGTCTCAAATTATGTATTTCAAATGAAATTACGGTATCGAATTGCGGTTGGAACACAATAACTTCTCTATACAATATCCATATAGTACGTTAAGAGAAAGTAAAAAAAAATTAAGAAAAAAGACCGTGTATAAGTGCGTGTGTGTGCATGAGTGTATCTGTGGACACTTTTACTCTAAAACCAAAAGTCGGTTAAATACCAAACTTGGTATTTCAGTTTAGTATCTGCCAAGAATGGGACACGAAGATTTTCAGAAAGTGCTTCCACCCCAAAACTACTCATAACATGGAACATTTTTCGACAATTTTGATTTTCTCAAAAATGACTCTTACGATTTTGATTAAAATACCGCACATTAAAACTACTTAAATCACAAATAAAATGTAATCTTGAATTTTCTAGGAATAGCTTCTGAAGGTCTCTTTATACTGGATGAATTTTTCTGAATTTGCATAACTGGTAAACTGTAAAAGTTAGACAACAATTTATTTAAAAAAGTAGAGCTCATAAAGCACACATATGTTATATACATTTTTTCGAGGAGTTGACCGTTTTTGAGGTATTCCTTGCCATTGGTTTCAGTTTTAAAATACTTATACTTTTCTCATACGGGAACTTGTTATCTCTTTGCCCTAGAAACAAAGGAACTTCAATACATAGAGATAGCTTTTAAAAGATTTGGCTATCGCTTTAGCCTAGTGTATTTCCTTATTTCGCTTCTACTTGCAAAGAAACAAGTAATAAGGCAATTTCTGCTAATTCTTTCTCGATTAGTTTGAAGTAAATAGAAGCATAAACTTTTACTCAAGAACATTCTGGGATTTGATTCTAAATGCAAAACTGGTCAAGCCTGGGCACATACTTAATGGAAGTCCGTGCACTAAGAGAAAAAAATATTTGTGTAAATATTGTATAGACTTATTTGGTGTTTGAGTAATCTATGTGTGTGAATACGTGGTGCAGTTGTGAGTGCAAGCGTGTGTGTGTGTGTGTGTGTGTGTGTGTGTGTGTGATATCAGAGTTTTCTTTGTTTTATTGTTCTGTGGTTCTGTTGTAGTAGCGCGCGAGCCTGTGAATGTGTGTGTGTGTGTGTGTGTGTGTGTGTGTATGTATGTATGTATGTATGTATGTATGTATGTATGTATGTATGTATGTATGTATGTATGTATGTATGTATGTATGTATGTATGTATGTATGTATGTATGTATGTATGTATGTATGTATGTATGTATGTATGTATGTATGTATGTATGTATGTATGTATGTATGTATGTATGTATGTATGTATGTATGTATGTATGTATGTATGTATGTATGTATGTATGTATGTATGTATGTATGTATGTATGTATGTATGTATGTATGTATGTATGTATGTATGTATGTATGTATGTATGTATGTATGTATGTATGTATGTATGTATGTATGTATGTATGTATGTATGTATGTATGTATGTATGTATGTATGTATGTATGTATGTATGTATGTATGTATGTATGTATGTATGTATGCAATGCATGCATGCATGCATGTATGTATGTATGTATGTCTGTCTGTCTGTCTGTCTGTCTGTCTGTCTGTATGTATGTATGTATGTATGTGTGTAAGTGTTTATGTGTGTAAGTATGCATGTGTGTATGTGTCTCTGTGTGTATGTGTGTGTATTTCCAATGTTATTAAGACATAATATAAAATATATATTTAGGTAATATTTTAAATTCAAGTATTTTTAGACAGCATGTACGGTGTGATGCAAATAATGTATTAATGTAAACTTAATAAAATACTACAACCACTACTCAATAATTTGTTTCAGAGGTGTCGAGAAAGTCATGTAAATGGAACTCATAAGACCTTTTCTCAATTTCTGCTGTTGTATTATTCGCTAAAATATTCAAATCTACAGGAGGTTATACAAAATCAGTGCGATTAACTTAATAATCCGTTACATGAATGATAATGGTATATAGAAATGTGCTTACGTGAGACATGACGACGGTAAGCTTTGTTCAAATATCGATATGGTTGATGTCGGTCGCTATTAGAGGGAAGGAAGGACTATAGCGGCTTCTCCGAGCCTTTCCAAAGGGTTTTAATTCCCCCTTTATCAGGCTAGTACGGGGATTTGCAACCCACGGCAGATCCTATGTTGCGAAAAGAATCAAATTCAGGAGCCTGATATTTTATTCTCTACTCATAACCTTTTTAACGCAAAACACTCAAACTAAAAATTGCTCTTTATAACTCTAGATTCATAAAATGTTTATAGCACCTCAGTGTTACCAACTTAGGTTTTGTTATTATCACTGTATCCGTTATATAGAAAGAGTGGAGTTCGATCGATATATCGATATATCCTTATTTTAATGTCAATTCATCACAGATAAAAACTTAGTGTTGCCTATTATTAATAAGCATTATATATCTTTGTTTTCTGTTAATTATCTGTATAAAAATAAATGAGGTTATGTTCTTGAGAAAAAAAACAATAAAACCAATAATAGTACCACCGCCTTCTTTACTAGCTCGTTCTTGTGTCTAAACATGCTCAACTAGACTTGGATTGGCAACTTCAAACATATAAAACGTTTTTGCTGGGTACTTGGTTGTAACATACTCTAGTTTATCATTTAATAGCAGAATGAATGGAATAGTTAATTTATAATATTTATGGTAAAGAGTAAAGAACTGACATAACTACATCGATTACCAATCTATATCGATAGACGAATTCTATTCCCACACACACACACACACACCTCCAAGCATAGGAAAACGTACTATTCCTTGAACACAAGGAATGTTGAACCTTATATTATAAATGTATTGATAAATCTAGAAATATTGTGCTGTTGAACAAATAATGTATGACACTCAAGTTAAAAGTATTTTTATTTTGCTCTTAGGATTGCTTCACTCAGCCTTACAAACCTTCCTTCACGCAAAATAAAACTACACTTTTAACTCTTGTACCATAAATATTTATTCTGCACGATAGTGTGTAAAACTGAACTGTTTTCAGTGCGTAAAATAAAGTTGTTAACACAATATGTAACATGGGGGAGAGTTGCCGAAGTTGGACCTCCTTCGTATTTCGCTGTGAGAAACGAGGTCAAGGTCGCGTGTTCAAACGGTCAGTCGATTGTTGCCATTGAAGCAAGAATAGTTGCCATTATCTTATTCTTTTCGTTTGTATTATACTTGTTGTGCTGCAAATCATAAGTTTCTACATACAATACAAGCAAGTAAATTCGCTATGAGTAGTATAATCCATAAGGTTTTTTACTTTCTCTATACGTACTATGTACATAGTGTATAGAGAAGATATTGCATTGTACCCAAAAATTCGAAACCGAGATTTCACCAGAAATACGTGTTTTGAGACCACCTGAATCCAAAAAAATCATTTATAGAAAAATGTCCACGTGTGTCTGTCTGTCTGTTTGTCTGTGTGTATGTGTGTGTGTGTCTGTGGGCAGCATAGCTCAAAAACGAAACGACTGTTAAATACTAAACTTGGTATTTAAGTTCTATATCTTTCAAGGATTGCGACACGAAGATTTCCCCCCAACACCAACTTCCCTTCACATGGAAAAATGTTTGAAAATTTTGATTTTCTAAAAAAAGGCTCTAACGATTTTGATTAAAATATCATATATTAAAGATATATACTTGACAAATAATATGTATATCTTGAATTTTCTGGGAATAGCCTTTGAAGACTAATTTATTCTGGATGAATTCTACGGAATTTTGTATAACTGGTAAACCGTAAGAGATAGACAAAAACTTACCACACAAAAATTTAGAGCACACTAAAACACGCAGTTTATGTTATATTCGTTTTTTTAGTGGAGTTGATCGTTTTTGAGATACTCCTTGTTTTTGGTTTCAGCTTTAAAACTTGTAATTTTCTCATACAGGAATTTAAAAATTGCTGACCATATATACAAAGGAACTTCAGTCACATAGCAACCATCTTTTGCTATCACTTTGACCTATGTTAATCCCTTATTTCGCTTCTATTTACAGGGAAGCAAATAATAAGACTATTTCTGCTAATTTTTTTTACTTAGCATGAAGTAAATGGAAGCATCAACTTTTTAACAAAAATTTGTTGCAGAGATATAGAGAAAGTCATGTAAATGGATTACATCAGATTTTTTTTGTTTTGTAGTTTAACGTCCTTTAACCTGGTTGGTCATATCGGACGATGAATGGAATGATACTCAAATGATCTCGGGGTCTATGGAGCTTAAAGTTACTCGACATTCGTCTTCTCAGGATAAGGGAAAACTGTCGTGTGAATTTGGTTGTCTTCCTTCAGCAGTGCCCTCAGTTCCGTCGTTGTTAGAAGATTCCACGCCTAATCTCCTAATTAATACTATCTCA
This sequence comes from Hymenopus coronatus, assembly GCA_030762935.1. NCBI lineage: Eukaryota > Metazoa > Arthropoda > Insecta > Mantodea > Hymenopodidae > Hymenopus > Hymenopus coronatus. The sequence goes on along the minus strand of CM060881.1, from coordinate 19,993,141 downwards.
GGGGTTTGTGGGTGAGGCGAATATTAAATACACTGAATTTTCTCTTATGACTTGAATTTATTGTATCACAGGTTTAACGTGCGGCTGGCTTGTTTCCTTACAAAAGATGTAAATATCTTCCCACCACTTAGATTAATAATCAGGAGCCTAATCTAACCATCTACACATCATTCCCCCACCACTTAAGCACGTGGACGTGCACGCATCACAATGTAACGTAACACCAGATGAAGACCGAGTTAGAGTAACCACATATCCAGTCCAGTGCAATTGGCAGGCTGAGGGCAGCCCGAGGTGTGCTAGACGTGTCCCTGTTCTCGGAGAGAACTTAACCACGTTCTGACGGGATTGTGGGTTTTTGCAGGATGGCGGGTGTGTTTTGGGGTTGTGGAGTGACACAGAAGTATTGCTCCTCGACGGTTGCCTTGATGGTGCAACGGCCCTTGTGCACCGCTGGTGTGTGTTCATCAAAATGTTTGTTTTGAGGTTTTAATTTTGAATCCAAGCAACTCTTGAAGGATTATAAGGAGCTTAGTCGTAGCAGCTGTTGGTGGTGCTCCTTCGTTACCGGGGATGCCCGCAAGCCGTGCGGGGAAGCCGGTATCGCCTGAAGCGGCGGTTTCTGGGATCGTAATCCCCAAGAGACCTAACGAGGGCGCTCCGATGGAATGGTAACCCTTCGTTGAATTTTGTTGCCCGACGCCTAATCTCGTCCTCCAGGTATGGTAGACCAGAGGCTTCGTGCAGGAGTCTCGTTGGAAAGCCTCGAGGCACAGAATAGATAGCCCGAAGACACCTATTCTGTACCCGCTGAAGCAACAGCAGACTGGAGTCTGCCGCCATGCCCCAGATCTCACAGGCGTAGATTAACAAGGGGATTATGAGAGCCCTCAAAAGGCGCAACTTAAGGGGAACCGTCATCGAGGACCTCAGCATCGGGTACAGTGAGGCCGCAGCCTCATTGCCCCGGCACTACAGCCCCCTGATGTGCTCCCTAAAAGTGACGCCCTTGTCAAGCTTACCCCCACACCCCCAAGTAGGTGATGGTGTTGGTCCATTGTATCCTTCGTCTGAGGTACGTGAATGTGGGGAAGTTTGCGGGAAAGCGGCGCTTGGTGAAGAGAATAGCGTGGCTTTTCTCCGGATTTATGGACAATCGCCAACGCTCGCACCACTCTTGGATGAGGCAGAGGTGTCTCTGAATGGCGTTGAAGGCTCTGCGTGGGTGTTTGTTGTACAGTATAACAGCACGTCATCAGCATACTGGGCTATGTTGACTTGCTGCACTGTTGGTAGGTCGGCCATGTAGACGCTAAAGAGCCTTCGGGGACTCCGCCTCTTATTGGCCTAAGTGTTGATTTGTGTCCCGCAACTGAAACTACAAAATATCTGTGTTTAGGAATGAGTGTAGTAGGTGTATGATGTGTGTCGGGAGCTCCAGTCGGATGAATTTGAGGAGCAGACCCGCATGCCAGGTCGTCGAGAATAGCCACACATTCACATTTGCTGTGCCTTAAATACTGATCCTGGGTGACGCCAACTTTCACGCCATAAAATGTAACAGTATCTCTTATTGGTTCTTAGCATCATCTCACAAGCTATGAGAATACATTGTGCCAAATTTTGACGTCATAGCGTCCACACAAGAACCTACAGAATGCTTTCTAATCTAATCTAAGCTATCGTACAGTATATTTTATTTTGACTAAATAAGCTTGGGATAACAAAATATAAAAGTGGTCCAACATATGCAAGCTTACCTTGGAGAGTTTTTTAAACATTTTAATCACCTCGTATGAAACATCTGCACAGCAGGTTGCATTACATTATTTATTTCCACTGAACTGCAACTGAATGTTGCGTCATTTTCTAAATGAGTAATGTTTCTTTAATTATTGAATTACTCAATGTTTATTTAAACATATATGACCACATAAATAATCTCTGTTGTAGGTGCATGTCCGCGAAAATGGTAGCTCCTTATTATACTTACTTTATTTTAGTTTCGTACTTCCGTGCAAAGTACACTGTGTGATACACATGCGCAGAGTCTTTTAGCGATGCTCATGTGGTTATAAAACTCGGCTAAGACTTGTTACGCACTCGATAAAATAAAATCTGATGTGTTCCATTCACATGACTTTCTCTGCATCTCTGAAAAAAGTATTGTTAAAAAGCTTATGCTTCTATTTACTTCATGATAATCGAGGAAAAAATAGCAGAAATAGTCTAATTACTCGCTTCTTTGTAACTAGAGGCAAAATAAGGGAGTACCATATTTTAAAGTGATAGTCAAAAGCTGGTTGCTGTGTGACTTAAGTGGACAGGAGTTGACAAATTCCTGTATGAGAAAAGTGTAAGTTTTTCAAAACTGAAACCAAAAAAAAAAAAAAGGAATTTCTAAAAAAAGATCAGGTCCACGAAAAAAAGGATACTACATAAATTGTGTGTTTTAACGTGCTCTACTTATTTTGTGTGGCAAGTTTTTGTCCATGTCATACGGTTAAGCAGTTATGCAAAACTCCGTAAAATTCGTCCAGAATAAAGTAGTCTTCAAAGGCTATTCCCAGAAAATTCAAGATTTATTTGTCAGGTAAATATTTTTATCAAAATCGTTAGAGCCATTTTTGAGAAAATCAAAATTTTCGAAAAAAGTTCATGTAAAGGGTAGTTTAGGATGGCGGGATTTTTCTCAAAATCTTGGTGACGCATCCCTTCAAGATACTAAACTTATATACCAAGTTTGGTATTTTACCGACTTTTCGTTTTTGAGTTATCGTGTTCGCAGACACATGGACACACACACACACACACGACCTTACACACAAATCTATATCATAAATAACTATTTTAGACAGTTGATGCTAAAAGTAGGTCTTTTACCAGATGTCAGTAGTGTTAAAAGTAGAAAATTCTATCACTCTTTATTATAAAATTATAACACTCCAATGTAGTCAACTTTGGTTTAGTGTCCACGGCCTCATTCAAGTAGGCTATGACTCTGAAAGCTCGTATTGATCCATAAAGTGGCGGATGAACATGGAATCTGCTGAACCAGGCGAAATTATGCAAGCAGCAGAGAGAGCAAAATTACAACTGCTACACTGTCTCTGTTGTATAGAATATTTTTGTTCTGTACGAGTAAGTCATCATGTTGTCAGCACTGATGCTAAGCAAGGCAAACACTGAATATCGCAGACTATAAAGCATGAACTGAGTGAAATAGGTAAAACAATATATTTATAGCTATAATATGTCTATAAATATTGAGAACTGTCTAAAAGTAATGTATGACGCGCGTGTTAAAATCGTTTCATATTGTTCGTAGGAATACGGCCTCGTTTAGCAAGCTTCCAGTTTACAATATAAAACACCATTTTCCAATCGTTTCAAAAATAACTATTATAACATCATTTGTAATGTTTTCTCTCCGAGATAATCCCAGCATGATCTGTTTAAATACAGACATTATACTACGAGCGCCATCTGCTGGATTTGCGAAGAACTTATGAGTGTCCCTCGTAAAAATAACAATATTATTATTATTATTATTATTATTATTATTATTATTATTTTTTTTTTTTTTTTTTTTTTTTTTTTTTTTGTCAATTTAAAGCATTACTAAGCAATCAATCCCATTAATGTGAGATTAGCGGACAGAAAATGGGGCCATCCACTAATAGTAGAGGGGGTTAATAACAACGTATAAAAACATGACAATCAGCGCTTTGAAACATTTAGCGTTCTCTATTGGGGGTTTGATTGCATTGTTACGAAGTTATCATTTTCTGACAGGTTGCATTATCTGACCACAATGCGCCGTTCACGCATGCAGATGTTTTGTTTCATATAATCTTTAACTGCGCCAGAGAGACTGAAAAAAGAGAGATGGTTATTTTCCAGTACTGAGGTCACATTGTTACGAGCTTATTGACTTATCGGTGTGACATTGGCAGGCCTGGATAAATGGCGCCGCGCTCTTTCATGGAAAATTAAACTTTAAGGAAACCCTAACAAAAATCTTTACTAATGTTATTAAGCAGAAAATGTATATGTTTGTGTATGTCTGTCTGAAAAATGTTTCAACCGCTTTTAATACTTCTTTTACCATTGAATTGAGTAATTCTTCTGACGAATATGGCACAATAAAAAACTTACAAATTCACTTCGTAAATTAATACTATATAAACAATCTAAACTGTTCCATTCACATGACTTTCTCTATCTGTTCTTCAAAAAAGTATCCTTGCAGGGGATTACATAGGCCAACACAATAAAACTTTTCAAAAACTTTTTAACGTTCATAGTTTTCAGGTCACCGATTCCAGATTTGACCCCAATTCTTTTCTGTCACCCTTAGTTTCGTAACAGTGTAACTACATTTCAAACTAGAAAATTAGCAGAACATATTCTAGGAATGAAAAATCTGATGTGTTCCATTCACATGACTTTCTCCGCATCTCTGCAACACATTACTGTTAAAAAGCTTATGCTTCAATCTACTTCATGCTAATCGAGAAAAAATTAGCAGAAATATTACTTGCTTCCTTGTAAATAGAAGCCAAATATGGGAGTAGCATAGGTTAAAGTAATAGTCAAAAGCTGGTTGCTATGTGGCTGAAGTTCCTTTGTTTGTATGGACATGAGTTGACAAATTCCTGTATGAGAAAAGTATAAGTTTTTTAAAACTGAAACCAAAAACAAGGAATATTTAAAAAATGATCAACTCCACGAAAAAAAATCGTATAACATAAATTGTGTTTTAATGTTTTCTACATTTTTTGTTATGTAAGTTTTTGTCATTCTTTTACAGTTTAGCAGATATTTCGTAAAACTCATCCAGAATAAAGTAGTCTTCAGAGGCTATTCCTAGAAAATTGAAGATATACATATTATTTGTCTATAAATGTCCAATTGCAATTTTGTTTCTGATAAGTGAGGAAACTTCTCGCAGAGATACTAGAAACATTGACCAGGTTCACGAACTGTTTCATTTGATGTGTAAAGTTTTCCGGATCCACGAGGTTCTTGTGCAGAATGTTCTTCTCCCCAGGCTTTAAAACTTTTCCTGCAGGCCGTTATCTCTCTAAGGCCTATACAACCAGCGTCAACTGAACTTTAACACATTTAACTTATTTCGAAATTGCTAACATTTTTACTTTCTTAAATACTTAATTCTGAATTGCAAAAGCATGATGGGTGATAAAGCTTTTTTTTTTTTTTTTTTTTTTTTCTCTAGCCCCGTATGTACAGTGTACATAGGGCAGAGAAGATATTGTATTCCACCCAAAAATTCTATGTCGAGATTTCACTGGAAATATATGTTTTAGGACCCCCTGAGTCCAAAAAAAGGCATTTTCAGAAACAGGTCTGTGCGTGTGTGTGTGTTTGTGTGGACAGCATAGCTCAAAAACAAAAATACGGTTAAATACCAAACTTGATATTTAAGTTTGGTATCCTCCAAGGATGCGACACGAAGATTTTTAAGAAAATCCCCCCCACCCCTAACTATCCTATACATGGAAAATTCTTCGAAAATTTTGTTTTTCTTAAAAATGACTAACGATTTTGATTAAAACACCAATATTAAATCCATTTCTATCACAAATAAAATGTATAACTTGAATTTTCTGGGTATAGCTTCTAAAGACCTGTTTATTCTTGATGGATTTTGCATAATTTGGCATAACTAGTAAACGGTAAGAGTTAGACAAAAACTTGCTATGCAAAAACTCTAGATCTTGTTAAAATACACAAGTTATGTCATATACATTTTTTTTTCGTGGAGCTTACCGTTTTCGAGGTATTCCTTGTTATTTGTTTCAGTTGTGAAGTACTTACACTTTTCTCAGACGGGAGTGTCCGTTTTTCTTTTGTTCTACTCTTAGCCAAGCAAAGAAGCGATTTGTAATGACAATCGCATAGCGGCGGCTTTTAAAACATTTGACTATCACTTTAGTTCCAGTCTACTTACAAGAAACTAAGTAATAAAATTCTGCTAATGTTTATCTCGATTAGCATGGTGTTGAAAGAAGAGTTATCTTTTGTAAGAAGCTTGTTTGTGGAGTGGCTAGAGAATGTCATGTGGGTGTAACACATCACATTTTTACTGTCATATTTCGATTTAGTACACTAAAAATCATACTTACAAAAAGGCAAATAAAAGTTATTTCATCGTTGGCCGTGTTAGTCTTTTATCTACATCAGACCTGCCAGGCAAAGCGCAAGACCCCACCACTCAGTTTGAACAGTCATGTAGAGCCAAAGAATCCAATTCATTCGGGCATTAGCCTCGTGGCAGCCTTATCAGTGCAGTGATGGGATACGTGTGCAATATGACGAATGTTTCATCGGCACTGGGAGAACAAGTATTTTGTTGTTCTTCAAGAATAATCGTCACTGTTACACACGTAACCTCTCCGCTTCTCTGTCAGCTTGAAGAAAAAAGGAAGGGGCGATTGTAGTGGCAGAGCATTTCACACTGCGGGTGTTTATCTTACCGGCCCTGCTATAGTAACAACCGCCACTGTTACACACGTAACCTCTCCGCTTCTCTGACAGGTTGAAGGAAAAAGGAAGGGGCGACTGTAGGAGTAGAGCATTTCACACTGCGGGTGTTTATCTTACCGGTCCTGCTATAGTAACAACCGCCACTGTTACACACGTAACCTCTCCGCTTCTCTGCCAGGTGAAAGGAAAAAGGAAGGGGCGACTGTAGGGGTAGATCATTTCACACTGCGCGTGTTTATCTTACCGGCCCTGCTATAGTAACAACCGCCACTGTTACACACGTAACCTCTCCGCTTCTCTGACAGGTGGAAGGAGAAAGGAAGGGGCGATTGTAGGGGTAGAGCATTTCACACTGCGGGTGTTTATCTTACCGGCCCTGCTATTGTAACAACCACCACTGTTACACACGTAACCTCTCCGCTTCTCTGACAGGTGGAAGGAGAAAGGAAGGGGCGATTGTAGGGGTAGAGCATTTCACACTGCGGGTGTTTATCTTACCGGCCCTGCTATAATAACAACCGCCACTGTTACATACGTAACCTCTCCGCTTCTCTGACAGGTGGAAGGAGAAAGGAAGGGGCGATTGTAGGGGTAGAGCATTATCACACTGCGGGTGTTTATCTTACCGGCCCTGCTATTGTAACAACCGCCACTGTTACACACGTAACCTCTCCGCTTCTCTGTCAGATGGAAGGAAAAAGGAAGGGGCGATTGTAGGGGTAGAGAATTTCACACTGCGGGTGTCTATCTTACCCTGCTATAGTAACAACCGCCACTGTTACACACGTAACCTCTCCGCTTCTCTGTCAGGTTGAAGGAAAAAGGAGGGGGTGATTAAGTGGCAGAGCATTTCACACTGCGGGTGTCCATCTTACCCTGCTATAGTAACAACCGCCACTGTTACCACGTAACCTCTCCGCTTCTCTGTCAGATGGAAGGAAAAAGGAAGGGGCGACTGTAGGGGTAGAGTATTTCACACTGCGGGTGTTTATCTTACCGGACCGGCTATTGTAACAACCGCCACTGTTACATACGTAACCTCTCCGCTTCTCTGCCAGATGGAAGAAGAAAGTAAGGGGCGATTGTAGGAGTAGAGCATTTCACACTGCGGGTGTTTATCTTACCGGCCCTGCTATTGTAACAACCGCCACTGTTACACACGTAACCTCTCCGCTTCTCTGTCAGATGGAAAGAAAAAGGAAGGGGCGATTGTAGGGGTAGAGCATTTCACACTGCGGGTGTTTATCTTACCGGTCCTGCTATAGTAACAACCGCCACTGTTACACACGTAACCTCTCCGCTTCTCTGACAGGTAGAAGGAAAAAGGAAGGGGCGACTGTAGGGGTAGAGCATTTCACACTGCGGGTGTTTATCTTACCGGTCCTGCTGTAGTAACAACCGCCACTGTTACACACGTAACCTCTCCGCTTCTCTGACAGGTAGAAGGAAAAAGGAAGGGGCGACTGTAGAGGTACATCATTTCACATTGCTAGTGCTTATCTTACCGGTCCTGCTATTGCAACAACCGCCACTGTTACACATGTAACCTCTCCGCTTCTCTGACAGGTGGAAAGAAAAAGGAAGGGGCGACTGCAGAGGTACATCATTTCACACTGCGGGTGTTTATCTTACCGGCCCTGCTATAGTAACAACCGCACTGTTACACACGTAACCTCTCCGCTTCTCTGACAGGTGGAAGGAAAAAGGAGGGGGTGATTGTAGGGGTAGAGCATTTCACACTGCGGGTGTTTATCTTACCGGCCCTGCTATAGTAACAACCGCCACTGTTACACATGTAACCTCTCCGCTTCTCTGACAGGTGGAAGGAAAAAGGAAGGGGCGACTGCAGAGGTACATCATTTCAGATTGCTAGTGCTTATCTTACCGGCCCTGCTATTGTAACAACCGCACTGTTACACACGTAACCTCTCCGCTTCTCTGACAGGTGGAAGGAAAAAGGAAGGGGCGACTGTAGAGGTACATCATTTCACATTGCTAGTGCTTATCTTACCGGCCCTGCTATTGTAACAACCGCCACTGTTACACATGTAACCTCTCCGCTTCTCTGACAGGTGGAAGGAAAAAGGAAGGGGCGACTGCAGAGGTACATCATTTCAGATTGCTAGTGCTTATCTTACCAGCCCTGTTCTACATCATACTAATCGAGATAAACAGTAACAGAAAGGGTCTTATTACTTGCTTCCTTCTAAATAGAAGGGAAACAAAGGAATACACTAGGACGAATCGATAGACAATTCGTTTAAAATATATCGCTATGCGATGGATTGAAATTGGTTCTCTTTGCGTGGCCAGGAATAAAAATGAAGAGATCTGATACGGACGAGGACTTCCCGTTTGAGCAAGGTTGAACTATTTTAAAATTGAAACCAGTAACAGAGAATATCAATGAAATTGTCTCTACGGTATATGACATGTTTTTTGTGTCCACATAAACCCTGTGTAGGACACAAGTTTGATAGGCAGTGTCAGATTTAAAAATTAAATGCCATGGCCGGAATTTGAACCATGGACTCTGCCTACAGAAGGTATATGACATAACTTGTGTAGTAAATATTTGACTATGTCTCTCTCTTACGGTTTACCAGTTACACAAAAGCCATTAAGAATAAAGAGGACTTCAGGACATATTCCCAAGATGGGATATACATTTTATTCGCCATGTAAATATATTAAATATCCGTCATTTTAGTCAAAAATAGCCATATTGAAAATCCAAAATTTCGAAAACCGTTCCATGAAAAGGGTAGTTTGTAGTGGGGTGATTTTCTTGAAAATCTTTGTATCGCATCCTTGGAAGATACTAAACTTAAATACCAAGTTTGGTACTTAACACATTTTTACTTTCTCTATACTCACTATGTACATAGTGTATAGAGAAGGTATTGCACTCCACCAAAAAATTCGATACCGAGATTTCACCGGAAATACATTTTTTAGTGTCCCCTGTATCCAAAAAGAAGTATTTTCAGAAAAAGGTCCGTGTGTGTGTGTCCGTGTGTCTGTGAACACGATAACTCAAAAGCGAAAAGTCGGTAAAATACCAAACTTGGTATTTAAGTTTAGTATCTTCCAGGGATGCGACACGAAGATTTTGAGAAAAATCCCCCACCCCAAACTATCCTTTACATTGAACTTTTTTCAAAAATGTTGATTTTATAAAAAATGGCTCTAACGATTTTGATTAAAATATCGTATATTAAAGACAAATAAAGTGTATATTTTGAATTTTCTGGGAATAGCCTCTGAAGATTAGTTTATTCTGGGTCGATTTTACAGAATTCTGCATAACTGCTAAACCGTAAGAGATGGACAAAAACTTACCACACAACAAACGTAGAACACTTTAAAACAACACAATTTATGTTATATACATTTTATATACATTTTTTTTCGTGGAGTTGATTGTTTTTAGATATTCCTTGTTTTTGGTTTCAGCTATAAAAAACATACTTTTCTCATACAGGACTTGGTGAACTCGTGTCCATACAAACAAAGGAACTTCAGTCACATAGCAACCAGCTTTTGACTATCACTTTAACCTATGGTACTCCCTTATTTCGCTTCTACTTACATGGAAGCGAATAATAAGACTATTTCTGCTAATGTTTTCTGATTAGCACGAAGTAAATAGAAGTATAAGCTTTTTAAGAATAATTTGTCGCAGAGATGTAGAGAAAGTCATGTGAATGTTACACATCAGATTTTTTGTTTTCAGTTTTGCTGTCCGCTCACACGCACACACGGACACACACACACACACACACACACACACACACACACACACACACGGATTATTTCCTTTTAATTTGTTCAGGAGCCTTCAAACGTGTACTTCCTCTGAAATCGGAATTGGTTTGAAACTTTTGTGTGAAATATCTTCTCTAACTTTAATGTATATTGTACATACGTGCTAGGTAAATTAATTTTTTTCGGACTCAAGGGACCACGAAACATATATTTTTGGAGAAAACTCGACATCGAATTTTTGGTGGAATACAATACCTTCTATATCCAGTATGTACAGACTCAGAAGACCGTAAAACATATATTTCCGATGAAATCTCTGTATCGAATTTTTAGATGGCTTACAACAGCTTCCCTACCCGCCTGCGTAGTGTGGTGGTAGCGTGTCTGCCTCGTATTCAACAGGTCGTGAGTTCGTTTAGGGTGAGTTACCGGATAAGGCTTTTTTCGGGGGTTTCCCTTATCCTGAGAAGACGAATGTCGAGTAATTTGAGCTCCATTGACCCCGAGATCATTTGAGCATCATTTCACCAATTTTATTCATCGTCCGATATAACCAAGCAGGTTAAAGGACGTTAAGCTAAACAAAACAAACAAATAAACAAAATTACCTTCTGAAATGTACATTTACATACAGGCTAGAGACCGTATAAATAAATACTTTCAGTGTAAGAGAAACTTTTGTCACAACCTGTTCTACACAAAATTCTGCATACTGGAGTCGGTAAGGTTTGCTGCCTTTACACTTGCAAGGTAGGGGAATCAAGCTCCGACAGCACTACCGACTTTCAGATGTTAAATAAAGTAGTGAGATGGAATCCGCAGATGGCGATGCGCACGACTGGTATAAAAAAACAAGCAGTAAATGAATTACCAAGAAGGGCCGACAGTTACCACAAGCGAGCGTGACGGAATGGGTGTGTCCGAAACTGCATTCTTACTTTATCAACAAGATAACATCAAACAAGGATTGTTGTTAAAAAGCGTCACTCTAACCGAGATAAACACTAGCACAAATTGTCTTATTACTGGCAAATAAGAGAAAATACACTAGACTAAACCGACAGTCAAATGTTTTAAAATGTGGTTGCTATGGAATTAAAACCCGTTTGTTTGCGTAGCCAGAAGTTGACAAGTCCCGTATCAGAAAAGTTTAAGTATTTTAAAGCAGAAACTGAAACGGCCAACCTCACGAAAAATTAATGTATATGACATAAGTCATGTGTTTTAAGGAGCTTAAAAAAAGCATGCAGAATGAGAGGTCTTTAGAGTCTATTTCCAGAAAAGTTAAGATATACATTTTATTTGGCATGTAAATATCTTGAGCATAAGTATTTATGAGAAAATGAAAACTTTCGATTTTTTTTCCATTTAAACTCTAGTTTAGGGTGGGGGGATTTTCTTGAAAATTTTCGTGTCGCATCCTTGGAAGATACTAAACTTAAATATCAGGTTTGGTATTTAACGGGTTTCTCGTTTTAAAGCTATACTGCCTAAAGACAGACACATACACACACATGTCCATTTTTCTAAATATGGAATCAAGGTGTTCTTAAACATGTATTTCCGGTGAAATCTCTGTATGGAAATTTTGGGTGCAATACAATACCTTCACTATACACTATATACTAGGGTCGGCTGATAAGTCCCGGGTCTCTCAATGAAAACAGCATTTAATTTTTTTTTTTGTTGCTTTATTTCACAACATAATCTCCAGAAAGGCCTTTGTCATATCGGAGTTCTAATTTAATTAAACCATATCTGTAGTGCGATTTATCAAGGTCTTCAAAATATCTCTTTACCGCATCAATGACCTCCTCGTTGCTGTGAAATCTTCGTCCTTCAAGACATTTTTTGAGGTTTGAGAACAGGCGGTAGTCACTGGGTGCTAGATCTGGCGAATAGGATAGACCTTCAAGCAATTCGATATTTAATTCCTATTTTTCCCATTACAATGACTGAATGATGGGCCGGAGCATTGTCGTGATGAAACAAGATTTTGATTTTAGCCAAATGAGATATTTTTCTTTGCACCTCATCACTCAAACGCTGTAGCAAGCTTGCGTAGGAGTCACCAGTGATATTTTACCCTTTTCCAAGTAATCAATAAAAATAATTCTCTGTACATCCCAGAAAACACTCACCATAACCTTGTTAGCTAACAAAATTTACTTTGCCTTTTTTGGAGTTGGTTCACCTGGCGCAATCCACTATTTTGACTTGATTTACTTTCTGGAGTGCAGTGAGGTATCCAGTTTCATCAATGGTAATAAATTGTCTAAAAATTTACTGGGATTTTTACGGTAGAATCCACATTTTTAACAGAAACAGTTTTCTTTGTAACTTTTGATCAGGTGTCAACAAACGCGGCACCCATCTTGCACAGACCTTGTGAAAACCCAAAACTTTACTTAAAATATCACCTGCACCTTCTTTTGATATGTTTACAGCCTCTGCTATCTCAAACAACTTTAATCTGCGGTCTTCCAGTACTAAACGATGAATTTTTACAATGATCTCTGAAGTTGTCACTTCTTCAGGGCGTCCAGAGAGAGGCTCATCACTAGTGCTCGTACGTCCCATTTTAAACTCTGCAACCCACCTTTTAATCATTGAATATGAAGGGGCAGAGTCTTTCAATGTACTGCCCATTTCCTCCTTGATCTCTTTAGGTGTTAAGCCTTTCAAATGGAACTATTTAATCACTGCTCGTTTTTCCAAATCCTCCATTTTATGTTGTCTTGTTTAAAATGCTGTCATTCGAAAACTAAACAAACTATTGACCTGTAACTTTTTACAAGCTAGTCTAGTGTTACACTATACGATGCTACCGTCTAACTGGCCTAGTGGTGTGAGGCCCGGGACTTATCAGCCGACCCTTGTACATAGTACGTGTAGAGAAAGTAAAAATCTAAAAGATTTAAATTGTATTTCAAAATATTTCTCTTTAACAATACTTTTTGCAATCGATGAAACTAATCTTTAAAGCACTTCTCTCTCTGTCTCTCCTTCTCTCTCTCTCTCTGTCTCCACTTCACTCTCTCTCTCTCTGAAATTGATCAGAAACTAGGTTTTTAAAATGTTCCAGTGTTTCAACTTATGACCAGAAAGTGATTCCACAATTGTTACTTTTTCTAGCACATATGTACAATGCACATGGTGGATAGAGAAGGTATTGTATTACACACAAAAATTCGAAATCAAGGTTTCATCGTAACTATATGTTTTGACACCCCCTGAATCTAAAAAAGCGTTTTTAGAAACATGTGCGTGTTTGTCTGCCTGTGTACTTGTGAACACCATAGCCCAAAAATGAAAAATTGATTAATATCAAACTTGGATTTTATGCTTTGCATCTTCCAAAGATGAGACACAAAGATTTTCAAGAAACTATCTTTTACAGGATCATTTTTCAAACATTTTTATTTTCTCAGAAATGATAAAGTATTTTGATTAAAACACGTATATTAAAGAACTTTTGGCAGTAGCCCTAAAGATCACTTCATTTTGGATGACTTTTGAATCACTTGTAAACCATAAGAAATAGATAAAAGGGTACTACAAAAATTGTAAATCTCGTTAAAACACACAAATTTATGTCGGATACATTTTCTGTGGAGTTAATCATATTCATTTACTGGTTTCAATTTTTACTTTTTCTACACGTACTATCTACATAGTGTATAGAGAAGGTATTGTACTCCATCCAAAAATTCGATACCGAGATTTCACCGGAAATATATGTTTTAGGGTTCCCTGTATCGAAAAAAATCATTTTCAGAAAAAGGTCGGTGTGTGTGTGTCCTTGTGTCTGTGAACACGATAGCTCAAAAACGAAAACTCGGTAAAATACCAAACTTGGTATTTAAGTAGCTTCCAGGGGGGCGACACGAAGATTTTGAGAAAAATCCCCCCCACACCAAACTACCCTTTACATGGAATTTTGTTCGAAAATTTTGATTTTCTCAAAAATGGCTCTAACAATTTTGATTAAAATGTCGTATATTAAAAATATTTAAGTGAGAAATAAAATGTATATATTGACTTTACTGGAATAGCCCCTAAAGACTACTTTATTCTGGATGAATTTTAAGGAATTTTGCATAACTGCTAAACCGTAAGAGATGGACAAAAACTTAACACACGAAAAACGAGAGCACGTTAAAACACACAATTTATGTTATACAATTTTTTTTTCGTGGAGTTAATTTTTTTTTTTTTTTTTGAATATTTCTTGTTTTTTGTTTCACCTTTAAAAAACATTTTCTCATACGAGAATGTGTCAACTCCTGCCCATACAAATAAAGGAACTTGTCACATAGCAAGCAACTTTTGACCATCACTTTAACCTATGGTACTCCCTTATTTCGCTCCCACCTACAAGGAAGCAAACAATAAGACTATTTCTGCTAATGTTTATCTCGATTAGTACGAAGTAAATAGAAGAATAAGTTTTTAACAATAATTTTTTGCAGAGATATAGAAAAAGTCATGTGAATGGAACACATCAGATTTTTAAATATTGTGACAATGTCGTCCGCGCGTGCCAGCTTTCTCGTGTTCGCTGTGGCATGCAGCAGTGAAGCTGGAACGTGACATATCGCAGTTCGATGGTGAGCAACTGCGCAATGCAACGATAGGCTCTTCTCTTCTTGTGACATTATGATTCTTCCCGATATTCGAGATGTTTCTGCCAGTTCGGTTTCTACTATCTTCGACTAGTTTCTAAGAATTTGTCATGTCATTTTCCTCTTATAAAAGAAGGAAGGTGTGCAGAGTTTCTGTTGTGAATTGTGCTCTGAGTCGAGTACCTGAAGTGTTAGTGCGCAGTGGTGTGTGAGCCATTGCCGGCTTGTAGCTATAAATTGTCAACTGTCTAACGTTAAATGTTTGGAGCAATGCATTTGAAGCTGTATTTTCAAGTATGTGTTGGGTCAATAAAGAGATTTTTTACAATATGTATACTCTTCTTAAACAGAAATTCGTCATTCGTTTCATATTTCTGGTCACGCAAAGACGACCGAATTTCAATTTCATCGCATAGCGACTGTTTTTAAAGGATCTGACTATCACTTTAGCCTAGTGTATTCCCTTATACTTACAAGGAAGCAAGTACTAAGGCAATTTCTGCTACTGTACATGGCAATTAGCATGAAGTAGATAACAGAATAGTCTTTTGTAATACTAGTTTGTTGGCGGGACAGTTAGAGAAAGTCATGAGAATGGAACACATCAGATTTGTTTTGTTCTCTCTTTTTTATTACTTCTCTACACGTATCTACTATTAACATAGTGTATAGAGAATGTATTGCATTCCAACCAAAGATTTAATACCGAGATTTCACCAGAAATACCCGTTTTAGAGCTCCCTGTTTACAAAAAAAAAAAAAATTAGTAAAAGGTCGGTGTCCGCGTGTCTCTGAACAGATAACTCAGAAAGGAAAAGTCGGTATAATACCAAACTTGATATTTAGTTTAGTATCTTCCAGGAATGCAACACGAAGATTCTGAGAAAAACTCCCCACCCCAAACTACCCTTTACATGGAAACATTTTCGAAAATGTTGATTTTGTCAAAAATGCCTCTAACGATTTTGATTGAAATACCGTACAAATAAAGATATTTATATGGCAAATAAAATGTATATCTTGAATTTTCTAGAAAAAAACCTCTAACAACCTATTTATTCTGAATGAATTTTGCTGAATGTTGCGTAGCTGGTAAACTGTAAGAGGTAGACAAAAACTTATTGCACTTAAAATTTAGATATCGTTAAAACACAAGCTGATATAGGTACATTTTGTTTTCGTCAGGCTGACTGTTTCCGAGATATTTCTTGTTATTGACTCTAAAATACTTACACGTTTCTCATACGGGAACTTCTTACCACGCAAAGAAACGATTTCAATCCTATACACCAGAAATACATGTTTTGAGTCCTGCTGAAACCAAAAAAAAATTTCTGGAAAAGGTCCGTGTATGCGTGCTTGTGTGTGTATGTGTGTGTGTGTGTGTGCGTGTGTCTGTGGACAGCATAGCTCAAAAACGAAAATACCGTTAAATATCAAACTTGGTATTTAAGTTTGGTATCTTCCAAGGATGAGACACTAAAATTTTTAAGAAAATCCCTCCCCCTCCCCAACTATGCCTTACATGGAAACCTTTTCGAACATTTTTATTTTCTCAAAAATGGCTCTAACGATTTTTATTAAAATATAGTAGATTAAAGATATTTAGCTGACAAATAAAATGTATATATTGAATTTTCTGGGAATAGCCTCCAAAGACTACTTTATTCTGGATGAATTTTACGGAATTTTGTAGAACTGCTAAATCACAAGAGATGGACAAAAACTATCCACACGAAAAACACAATTTATGTTATAGCCATCTTTTTCGTGGAATTGATCATTTTTTAGATATTCCTTGTTTTTGGTTTCAGCTATGAAAAACATACTTTTCTCACACAGGAATTTGTCAACTCGTGTCCATACAAACAAAGGAACTTCAGTCACATAGCAACCACCTTTTGACTATCACTTTAACCTATGATACTCCTTTATTTCGCTTCTACTTACAACGAAGCAAGTAATAAGACTATTCTGATATTTTTTTCTCGATTAGCATGAAGTAAATAGAAGCTTAAGCTTTTTAACAATATTTTGTTGCAGAGATGTAGAGAAAGTCGTGTGAATGGAACACATCAGATTTTTATGTGCTATGTTCACCAAATGTATGCAAATGATAGTATTGAGCATGAAAAGAAGGCCCACATCCATAGGAATGTTGGTATGGAAATAAGAACATTTGCGACGGACAAACGGACATCAATGGGGACTCTATTTCCCTTTGTGGTAAGCGGCACATGTTTGAGGTGGCATCCACAACAATAGCGTTGCTCTGGAAACGCGTCAACGTGGTGCAAAAGTAATTTGAATTCTAGTGAGCTCCTTCTCGGCTAAACCGCATTTAAAGTGTTCATTTCTTTGTCCTGGCTCCGAGCTTGCAATGGAGATACTATACGGCTCCCCTCAAGCAGTTAGCATAACTTCAACCTCTGCTGTAAACCACGTGACACAATAAAACCAAATTATTTCAAATGTGTAGTCAACTTATTTATGAAACCCACGGAACGTCGGCTAAAATGTTTATTGCTAATAAGCTAATGCTTCTATTTACTTCATGCTAATCGAAATAAATAGCAGAAATAGTCTTATTACTTGCTTCCTTGTAAGTAGAAGCGAAATAAGGGAGTACCATAGGTTAAAGACATAGTCAAAAGCTGGTTGCTATGTGACTGAAACTCCTTTGTTTGTATGGACAGGAGTTGATTAATTCTTGTATGAGAAAAGTGTAAGTTTTTCATAGCTGAAACCAAAAACAAGAATATCTCAAAGACAATCCACTCCACGAAAAGGTGTATATAACATAAATTAGTTGTGTTTTGAAGTGCTCTACATTTTTTGTGTGGTAAGTTTTTGTCCATCTCTTACGGTATGGCGGTTATGCAAAATTCCGTAAAATTCATCCAGAATAATAATCTTCAGAGGCTATTCCCAGAGAATTCAAAATATACATGCTATTTTTCAGGTAAATATCTTTAATAAACGATATTTTAATCAAAATAGTTAGCCGTTTTTTAGAAAGTCAAAATTTTCGAAAAAAAGTCGATGTAAAGGGTAGTTTGAAGTCGGGGGATTTTTCTCAAAATCTTCGTGTCGCACTCCTGGAAGATACTGAGCTTAAATACCAAGTTAGGTACTTTACCAACTTTTCCTTTTTGAGTTATCGTGTTCACAGGCACAGGGACACACACACCTTTTTCTGAAAATACTTGTTTTTTGATACAGGGGACCCTTTACACATATATTTCCGGTGAAATCTCGGTATCGAATTTTTTGGTGGAGTGCAATACCTTCTCTATACACTATGTACATAGTACGTATAGAGAAAGTAAAAATGTATATTACATAAATTGTGTGTTTTAATGTGCTCTACGTTTTTTGTGTGGCAAGTTTTTGTACATCTCTTACGGCTTAGCAGTTATGCAAAATGTCTACTGAATTTTCTTAATTCTCTTCTACTTAAAAGAAAGTAAGTAATAAGACAATTTCTGTTAATGTTTATCTCGATTACTATGAAGTAGATAGAACAATAGCCTTAGAATAACTTTCGTTATAGAATACGTAGAGAAAGGCATGTGAAAGGAATACATACCTTTTTTTCTCTCGTTTAAGCTCGGAGCATTTCAACAAGGTATCAGAATTTGGAAGGAATAAACTCATCCTCTACGTATTATGGGTAGTAGAAATAGTAAAAATCATGACAGGAGTACCGACGAAATGAGGATGAATATTCTAGTTTTGTTTTGGCTGATTTATTATTCACTCTCAACTATAATGATAATCATTTTACTAGAAGTTTGTATGACATCCATATAGGAAAATATAAAGTAACTAAATACTCAAAACCACCAAAGTGCCTCCTGATAAAGTAAAATTGTCAATGCTCAATATGATATGTGTAAATTGAAAAGGTTTACAGTTCAAGTGAATTGTTTGATTACTGTACATTTATGACGAGTCTATCTGTACAGTGTATGGCAACAGAGAATACATCTATCTGTCTGCCTGTCTATGATTTACCCTCAACAGCTTGTGGACTCAGTGCAATCGCCTTGGGATGATGTAAGCCATCCTGATGTTCTAATTCCCAACAATTTTGTTCCAATCCACTGGATAAGGGAAACGGTGACTTTACGGTCAATTACACCGTTCCGGAAGTGGTGTCAATTACTTCCGTAACTCTTTGGTATTTTCTTCATTTCTGTGCTTTACTTTACATTTCACCGTGACATCCTTTCATAGCGCTGCATGCTGGGATCCGCATTAGGCTGGGCAAAAACTGCCACTTGAGACAGTTCAAAAAAGACAGAATTGCTACTTCCTGAGAAACACCAGAAAAACGTAGCAAGGCTGTGTGCAATATAAGGAGAATATTCATGGAAACATATATACAAACCATTATTATTCTGTGGCAGAAATGATCACTCGAAAAAAAAATCTCATATATTCCATTCACATGACTTTCTCTACATCTCTGCAATAAATAACTGTTAAAAAGCTTATTCTTCTATTTACTTCACGCTAATCGAGAAAAATTACTGGCAGAAATAGTCTTATTAATTGCCTCCATGCATACTAAAAGCGAAATAAGGGAGTACCATAGGTTAAAGTGATAGTCAAAAGCTAGTTGCTATGAGACTGAAGTTCCTTTGTTTGTATGGAAAGAAGTTGACAAATTCCTGTATGAGAAAAGTATAAGTATTTCCAAAGCTGCAACTAATTATAAGGAATATCTCAGAAACGATCAACTCCACGAAAAAAATGCATATATCATAAATTGTGTGTTTTATCGTGATATACATTTTTTGTGCAGTAAGTTTTTGTCTATCTCTTACGATTTAACAGTTTGCAAAATTCAATAAAAATCATCCAGAATATAAGTCTTTAGAGGCGATTCCCCAAAAAATTCAAGATATACATTTTACCTGGCATGTAAATATTTTAAATATAAGAGATTTTATTTAAAATCGTTACAGACATTTTTGAGAAAATCCGAAAATTCAAACTTTTTTCTATGTAAAGGGTAGTTTGAGTTGGGGAGATTTTCTTGAAAATCTTCGTGTTGTATCCTTGGAAGATAGTGAACTTAAATATCAAGTTTGGTATTTAACGGACATTTCGTTTTTGAGCTATGCTACCCACAGGCACACACACACCTGGACAATAGGGAACAGAAAACTGATATAGGTATATTTTCTTTTGCAAATAGAACCCTTAGCAATGGAACAGAATACCTGAAGACTTTGCCTCAAAGTGCAAATAGTTTTATAAAGAGACTAAAGAAACTAATGGGGATAGTAAATATAAATAATTATCACTAGAATTATAAAACTTTTAAATTGTATTATGGGTAGTGTTATTATTATTTTTACTTTCTCTACACGTACAATGTAAATAGTGTATAGAGAAGGTATTGCGGTGCACCCACAAATTCGATACCGAGATTTTACCAGAAATACATGTTTTAAGACTCCCTGAATAAAAAGAAAAAAGAATTTTTAGAAAATGTGTGTGTGAGTGTGTGCAGGATATGAAATACGTTGTGTGTTTTAACGTGTACTTACTTGTCGAGTAAGTTTTTGTCTATCTGTTACGGTTTACCAGTTATGCAACATTCGGCAAAATTTATCCAGTATAAAGAGATCTTTCGGGGCAATTTCCTGAATATTCAATATCTAAATTTTCGACATTTTTCTTTGTAAAGGGTTCCATCCTTGGAAGATACTAAACTTATATTTCTAGTTTGGTATTTCGAATTTTCGTTTTTGAGCTAGGGGTTGTGTTCACAGACACACAGACAGCCGCACAGACACACATGAACCTTTTTCTTAATTTTTTTTTTTTTTTGGATACAAGGGATCCTAAAACATTTATATCCTATAAAGTCTCTGTATCGAATTTTTGGGTGGAATGCAACACCTTTTCTACCTATGTACTATGTTCTAAATACATAAGATAATAAAAGTCGTAGTATATGTCTTTGAACAGCGTTAACTCGAAAACGGCAAGCCGTTTATGCACCCGACAAGTTATTTGCCAAGGATGCGACACAAAGATTTTCAGAAAAATTCTCCCACTCCAAACTACCCTGTGCATGGAAAAAATTTGCAAAACTTTGGTTTTTCCAAAAATGGTCATAACGATTTTGATTAAAAACTAAACACTAAAACCATTTACATGACAAAATATACATCCTGAATTTTTTGTGAGTATCGTGTAAAGACCTCTTGTTGTGGAAGAACTGGTTAACTGTAAGACATGGACTAAATATCTAGGCATTGTTGAAATACACAAATGTATGTGAAATGCAATTGTCTGTGTAGTTGACCATTTTTGAGATATTCTTTGCTACTAGTTTTAGCATTTCGGTTTACATAACTAATATTTTCTTAAATGGAAGTCGCTATTCGTTTTTCTTTTTACTACTCTAGTGAAACCATTTCTAGTAATGTTTATCTTGATAAGCGTGAAGTAGATAGAAGATCTGTAAGAATAGTTTGTTGTAGCATAGGTACAGAACTTAATATAAGGAATAATACTCCGATTTTGTTTTATCCTGGTCAAGGAAGAAGAATTTGAATAACTTCTAAAATATTTGACCACCGTGTTAGTTTAGTATTTTCCTTCTATTTACATGGAAGCATGTAATAAGACTGCTAATGTAGATAAAAGAAAAGTCCCTTGTAACAATAGTTTTTTACAGAACACATAAAGAAAAGTATAGACATCGTTTTTGTTCTTTTTTGTCTTCTTTTAATACTTATGCTGGCCAGAAGCATTCGCAAACATGATGTAGCACGTGTTTCGGTGAAGCACAATACTTCCCCTACTTACTATACAGAGTAGAGAACGCTAACATTAAATCAGTACAGCTGAAACGTCTAGCTGAGTTACTTTATCCGGGCCAGCGTAGGGAAGCCACAGCAGTAATACCAACCGAACATTCATTTCAATAGACTTGATGTTCTGTTTTAATGGTTTCTGGCTCATTACACCAACTGAAATAAATACCTTGCTTTTTTTTTTTTTGAAGAGCAGTGTCTGTGCTGGTGAGAGGGCGACACCGTCTCAAACAAAAAGCAAGCGCAAGGAAGGAAGGAAGGATACGGTCTGCTGGCATATCTATTTCATTAACAAAGCCAGCCAGTCCCACTATGACCTTGTATCTGTAGCAATGGAGTACCGATGATTAATGATAATTCTCAGTTGCATCCTGGGAAACGGCACAGCATTGCGGCAAACAAAACACATTCTATACTCAGTGTTGCGAGCTTTTCACTTTCTCACCAACTATTGTATACCATACTCATATTTCACCGGAAATACACGTTTTCTGTCTACCTGAACAAGTGTGTAAATAAACTGTTCTTACGAGAACGTAATACCTGATATGTAGGTTAATCATTCTGAACACATATTTGGTAATGTAAGCTAAATTTACAGTTCTTTTATTAATTGCCATGGCAACAAGCACTGCAAGAGTTCAGATCATTGTTATAGTACAATCAGCAAATGCCGTAACATGTGCTACTTCAAGTAAAAATTCATTAACAAAAGAGTGTATAAGAAGGCTTTGTCCATATAATTTAGATTTAGCCTTTCATTTGTTTACATCGAGAATTCATTTTACTTTCTCTACACGTACTATGTACAGTGTATAGAGAAGGTATTGCACTCCACCCAAAAATTCGATACCGAGATTTCACCGGAAATATATGTTTTACGGTCCCCAGTAACCAAAAAAAGCATTTTTAGAAAAAGGTCTGTGTGTGTGTCCATGTGTCTGTGAACTCGATAACTCAAAAACGAAAAGTCAGTAAAATACCAAACTTGGTGTTTAAGTTTAGGATCTTCCAGGGATGAGACACGAATATTTTGAGAAAAATCCCTCCACCCCAAACTACACTTACATGGGTAGTGTGGTGGTAGCGTGTCTGCTTCACATTCAAAAGGTCGTGAGTTCGAATCTCGCTTAGGGTAAGTTGCCCGGATAAGGTTTTTTTCAGGGTTTTCCCGTATCCTGAAAAGACGAATGTCGAGTAACTTTAAGCTCCATGGACCCTGAGATCATTTGAGCATTATTTCATTCATCGTCCGATATGACCAACCAGGTTAAAGGACGTTAAGCTATAAAAAAAAAAGAACAAAAAAAAACAAAACAAAAACTTACTGTGCAAAAAGATACATCTCATTAAAACACACGCTTTATATCATATGTATTTTTTGTAGAGTTTACCGTTTCTAAGACATTTTTACTTTCTCTATACGCACTATGTATATAGTGTATAGAGAAATTATTGTAATGTAATGTAATTCGATACCAAGATTTCAACGGAAATACCTGTTTTGAGACTCCCTGAATCCTAAAAAAGCATTTTTAGAAAAATGTCCGTGTCTGTGTGTGTGGGCAGCATAGCTCAAAAACGAAAAGACCGTTGAATACCAAACTTGGTATTTAAGTTTGGTATCTTCTGAGGAAGGGGCACGAAGATTTTCAAGAAAATTACCCCACCCCGAACTACCCTTTACATGGAACTTTTTTTCGAAAATTTTGATTTTCTTAAAAATGGCTCTAACGATTTTGATTAAAATGTCGTATATTAAAGATACCTGACAAATAAAATGCATATCTTGAATTTCCTGGGAATAGCCTCTGAAGACTACTTTATTCTGGAAGAATTTTACGAAATTTTACATAACTGCTAAACCGTAAGACTTGGACAAAAACTACCCGCACAAGAAATATAGAGCACGTTAAAACACACAATTTATATTATATACATTTTTTCGTGGAGTTGATCATGTTTAGATATTCCTTATTTTTGCTTTCAGCTTTGAAAAACGTACTTTTCTCATACAGGAATTTGTCAACTCCTGCCCATACAAACAAAGGAACTTCAGTCATATAGCAACCAACTTTTGACTTCACTTTAACCTATGGTACTCCCTTATTGCGCTTCTACTTACAAGGAAGCAAGTAATAAAGCAGTTTCTGGTAATTTTTTCTCAATTATCATGAAGTAAATAAATGCACAATCTTTCTAACAATAATTTGTTGCAGAGATGTAGAGAAAGTCATGTGAATGGAACACATCAGATTTTTTATTACTGGATTCACCTTTGAATTATATAAACTTTATTCAAACTAGGAGTTGTCTTTCGTTTAAAATCTCTTTTAACTTCTATGAAGCAAATAGAAGCAATGCCCATCGTTTCATATAGTGACCAGCCTTTAAAGGATTTTCTGTCGATTTAATCTACTACATTCTCCTATTTAGCTTTTACTTATAAAGAAACAAAAAATAAGACCAACTCTGTTAATGTTTGTCTTTATTAGTATAATGTACGAGAAGAATAATCTTTTGTAAGAAATGTTTGTGGAAAGTCATGTGAATGGAACACATTAGATTTTTAGAAAAACGTGCTTATGTGTATCTTTGGACAGCATAACTTAAAAAACAACAAGTCGGTTAAACACAAAACGTAGTATTTAAGTTCAGCATCTTCCAAGGATGCGACAAGATTTTCAAAAAACTCCCCCACCCTAACCACCATTTACAGAGAAACATTTTCGAAAATGTTGATTTTCTAAAACATGGCTCAACGATTCTGATTAAACTACCCTATAGTAAAGATATTTACAATGCGAATAACATGCATCCTTTCAATTTTAAGCCTCTGAACACTTCTACATTCTGGATGAATTTTGCATTACTGGCAAGCCGTAAGAGATAGACGAAACCTTACTACACGAAAAAAAAGTAGATTTCTTAAAATACACAATTTATGTCATTACTTTTTTCATGGAGTTAACCACTTCCGAGATATTCCTTGTAATAGGTTTATGTCTTAAAACAGGTAAAACTTTTCTCATATGGGAATTTGTCAACTTTTAGTAATGTAAAAAAAAAAAAAAAAAAAAAAAAGCACATAGTAACCAGATTTTAAAAGATTTGACTATCATTTTAGCCTATGTGTATTCTCTAATTTCCCTTCTTCTTACAAGGAAGCAAGTAATAAGACAATTTCTGCTAATGTTTATTTTGATTAGCATAAAAGAATAAGCATTTTAACAATAATTTGCAGAGAAAGTCATGTGAATAGAACACATCAGATATTTCACATGTTGTTAAGGTCACGTGGCTGAGAAAACCACACTTGACGTTTTTGTGTCCATGTGTACAAATGAGGTGATAATATCCACAATCTTATCCACATCAAAGCATCACCATGTACAATAAAAGCTTTAGCTAACAAAAGCAGAACTGAAGACCAGGAAGAAGAAGAAAAGGTGAAGGTTAAAAAGAATCGCAAAATCTAGAAATAACGAGCTTGACTACGTTTGATGTTTGCAAATCATATACGAAGGGAAGTTACCGCTTCAGTGGCGGAATCACCTGGTGGAGCCGAGGCATTTCGGTAGGGTTTGTGCCCTAAATGTTTTTAAAAATAATACTTATCACAAGTGCAACTTAAGTGTAACACTTTAACTGAACCTACTCGTATATAGTAGCTGTTGTATTCCTCCCAAAAATTCGAAAGCGCTATTTCACTGGAAATGCGCCATTTAGTCTCGCCCTGTATGAAAATAATTCCACCCAAAAATTCGAGGTTGAGATTTCATTGGAAAGATATGCTTTGAAGCCCCCTGAGTTCGAAAAAAGCATTTTAGAAAAATGGCTGTGTATATATGTATGTGTATGTCTGTGGACAGCATTGCTCAAAAACAAAACAAAAAAGATTTATAAACCAAAATTGGATTTAATGTTTAATGAGGATGCGGCACGAAGATTTAAAAAAAAAAAAAACAAAAAAAAAACACCTCAAGCTAATTTTATTTGAAAATTTCCTTTTCTCAAAAATGGCTTTAACGTTTTTGTTTAAATACCATATATAACATATTTAATCCGAAATAAAATATATATTTTGAATTTTCTAGGAATAGCTTCTAAAGACCTCTTTATTCTGGATGGATTTTGTGAAATTCTGCATAACAGTTAATCCGTAAGAGGTAAACAAAAACTTAATACACCAAAAATGTAGATCTCGTAAAAACATATACTTTATGTCATATACGTTTATCTTGTTTTATAGGTTATTGGTTTCGGTTTTAAAATAGTTTTAAAACATTTGACTGTTGGTTTAGCCTAGTGTCTATCATTATTTGCCTTCTATTTATAAGGAGCTAAGCAATAAGATCGTTTCAACTAATGTTTATCTCGATTAGCATGAATTAGATAGAAGAATAACCTATTAACAATAATTTGTTATAGAGATGTACAGAAATTCATTTGAATTAGACACATAAGAATTTTTTGTGTTTAATTCAAAACTTTTGCTCCTTAGAGCAGTAGAGAAGGTAAAGGCAAACAACAATGGGTAGAAAAGTTAATGTGAATGCAGCCATGCGAATTTTCCTAAATATTTTACGATTGTATTGTGATTTATAATATAGTGATTCAGATTATATTTGCAGTAAAATAATGATTATTTCTAGGACGTGGTTGCATAATGAAGATTTATGTAACTGAGGTCACGCGGATGCGATATCGTGAATTACACAGTTCACAGTGCCAGTCATAATTTCATTTAATACTCTGAGGAGAGGCGGGCAGACCTGCCTGCCACCTATGCAGGGCTTTACGCAACCCCACACAATATTACTCTGAATATTCAGCCCAACTATTAACACGTCGAAATTAGGCAATTTCAACCAATCGCGGTCATCTGACTGGAGCGACCACATCTTATCGCAGCTGATGTTCATTTCTTTGAAATCTTGTCGCACCTGATGTTCGTTTGTTTAATCTCCTGTCTTGGTTATTGGTAACAAGGCGACAGTCAATCTTCACTTTTAATAACTGTCAATTCCACAATTGTACTTTCAATTAATTCAGTTATGTTTATTTAAACTTTTATCCATTTCATAATGTATTTAGTTCAAAAAAAGGAGTGAAAATAATCATTATTGTTATTGGTTTAATTGTTTTTACTTTCTCTATACGTATTATGTACATAGTGTATAGAGAAGGTATTGCACTCCACCCAAAAATAGATACCGAGATTTCACCGGAAATATATGTTTTAGGGTGCCCTGTATCCAAAAAAAAGCATTTTCAAAAAAAGGCCCGTGTGTGGCTGTGAACATGATAACTCAAAAAGTAGCTAAAATACCAAACTTGGTATTTAAGTCTAGTATCTTTCAGGGATGCGACGCGAAAACTTTGAGAAAAATCCCCCCATCCCAAACTACCCTTTACATGGAACGTTTTTCAAAAATTTTGATTTTCTTAAAAATGGCTCTAACGATTTTGGTTAAAATATCGTATATTAAAGATATTTACCTGACAAAATGTATATCTTGTATTTTCTGGGAATAGCCCCTGAAGACTACTTTATTTTGGATGAAATTTATGGAATATTACATAACTGCTTAACCGTAAGAGATAGAGAAAAACTTTTTTTCGTAGAGTTGATCTTTGGTTTCAGCTTTAAAAAACTTATACCTTTCTCATACAGGAATTTGTCAACTCCTGTCCTTACAAACAAAGAAATTTCAGTCGCATAGCAATCAGCTCTTGACTATCACTTTGACCTATGGTACTCCCTTATTTCGCTTCTACTTACAAGTAAGCAAGTAATAAGACTATTTCTGCTATTTTTTAGTCGATTAGCATGAAGTAAATAGAAACATAAGGTTTTTAACAATAATTTGTTGCAGAGATGTAGAGAAAGTCATGTGAATTGTACACATTAGATTTTTTTTACTTTATCCTTAAACTGCACTATATTCAGATCTCGCAGGAAGCTTATTATAGGATATAATGCTGGTTGCCAAATAACTATCTCTAACTTTCTTTAATCTAGTGAATGGAACATGTAAGTTTTCAATATTTCTGGTATTTAATGAGTGTACGTGTCTGTTCAGTCTAAATTGATTTACATTCTTGTGCAATATAATAATAATAACAATAATAATAATAATAATATAATAATAATAATTGTAATATGTAGCAATTAAACACTGTTAAAATGTTCTGTTGCTTATGAAGAAGGCAACCCCGGTGCGCTACGGAGATTGTACAAGCGCAGGGAGGCTGGAAGGAGGACACTACAACGACATCTAGCCTCAACCAGGGGGAAGAGTGCTTCACTTGGAGCAAGCACCGTGCCATCTGCCTGCAAAGCCTCAAGCCACACCTGCCGCCGACCTGAAAGATGAAGAAGGGAAATGAAATAAAGGAATGAAGCTGTAGATATACACCACCCCAACATTCGCCTAAGCGTCCCCAGGAAAGCCACGGCTCAACGGGGATCGAACCTGGACCTCTCGCTTCGTAAGCAGCCGCGCTACCACCACACATAAGTAGTAGGGACATTTTAAAGGCTAGAGAAAATGATGTGAACGTAATGAGCTAGTTTGTAATTGATATGGACAGGCAGAGTATTGGTTTGGGGAAAACAACGTTATGAAAATTGATTTGCCGGACAAACACCAAATCCAGTTAGTGGCGCGCACAATGCTGATTCTGGCAACCATCATTAAGTAAATAGGAACACTCCGTTATTTTACTGCTAGGCTTTAACTATCGCTACGGCTCCACTACTTGACTCTCGAGTACTGTATTGCAGATTTCCTATAGTAAAATACGATGGAACTGTTCTATTGAGACTCAGATGTCAGCTATTTGGGCAAAAGTTGTTTTCCATTAAAATTTTGAGATTTCACTGGAAATATCTTTTACTCTCCCTGAATTTGGAAAAAAAAAATACTTTACTTTTTCTAGCATATGTATAACAAATGTGCGAGGTACGTCCAGAAAGTAAGTTCCATTTGGAAATAAAATTAAATTGTGTATAGATACAGAATAATTATTTATTGCACAAAATTCTACAACTCTTAAACTACTTTTCCACATAACTGCCGACATTTTGCAGGCATTTATCATAGCGTGGCACAAGTTTTTGTATACCTTCTCCATAGAAGTTTGCCGCCTGTACCCAAAGTGAGCAAAGTTTACGAAATTTCAGTTTTTCGGTAACAATTTCATGAGTTAGTGATCGTGAGCTTTGGGGAAGTTCCATAGCGAGAGCACTAATTGTAAACTTGCGGTTTTCCTGGATCTTGTCATCAATCGCGTGAACCACTTCTTCTGTATCCAAAGATGGACGCCCACTTCGTTCTTCATCGTGGACTTCACTACGTCCTTCACTGAACTGTCGGACCCATCTTCTCACCATTGAATCACTCATCGCATTTTGTCCGTAAACTTCGCAAATTTGCCGATAAATTTCAATTGGTTTCACTTTCCTAGCATTCAGAAAACGAATCACAGATCTGATTTCACAAGCGGCGGGGTTTTCAATCAACACCGACATTGTAAACAAGCACAATAAAGCGTATGTGGCTGACAGCGATCCCAAAATGGCACACGTTTCTTCTCCTTGATACAGAGCGTCTACCGCGCATGTGCGGAACTGCGATCGCAGCGCTGCAGCGGAGATAAATTGAAATGGAACTTACTTTCTGGACGTACCTCGTATATAGTAAGTAGAGAATATATTTTATCCCACAAAAAAATTGATGCCGAGATTACATGGAAAATACATATTTTGAGAACCCTGAGTAAAAAGTGCACTTTTAGCAAAATATCCGTGTGAGTGTAGTCTGTTTGTGGGTGTATTTCTCTCTCTCTCTCTCTCTCTCTCTCTCTCTCTCTCTGTCTAAACCCGGCGGAGGACGATGGATTTTTTCGGGCGTAAAATCTTTAACATGGCTTCCTTCACAAGGGAAGTGACGTAGATTTACGGCACGTAAAACAACCATAAGGCTGATAGAGAGGCCTCTGAGCAAAATTAAGCGGTCTTTCACGCCCTATTTAGAATGGGATGCTGAGAACCACAGTCCTTAAAGAGCGTTCAAAAATAGCAGGCCATTTACATGGACAAATTTTCGAAAATTTTGATTTTCTCAAAAAAGGCTCTAACGATTGTGATTAAAATGACGTATATTTAAGAGTTTACGTGAGAAATAAAAAGTTTATCTTGAATTTTCTGGGAATAGCCTCTGAAGACATCTTCAATCAGGTTGACTTTTTCGGTATATTGCATAACTGGTAAACCGTAAGAGATAGACAAAAACATGAAACACAAAAAAATGTAGCTCTGGTTAAAACACACAACTTATATTATGTACAGTTTCTTCCTGGAGTTGACCGTTTTTGAGATATTTATTGTTATTGCTTTCAGTTTTTAAATACTTATATTTTTCTTATACAGGAACTTTTCAAATCC
The DNA here is from genome assembly GCA_030762935.1 of Hymenopus coronatus. Taxonomy (NCBI): domain Eukaryota; kingdom Metazoa; phylum Arthropoda; class Insecta; order Mantodea; family Hymenopodidae; genus Hymenopus; species Hymenopus coronatus. The sequence continues at coordinate 19,962,947 of CM060881.1, read as the reverse complement.
TGGCCACGCAAATAATCCATTTCAATCTCATAGCAACCTCATTTTGAAACATTTGACTATCGTTTTAGCCTACTATGTTCCCCTTCTGCGTATAAGCAACTAAGTAATAAGACCATTTCTGCCAATATTTATCTTGATTACCATGAATTAGAAAACTATCATCTGACTTTACATCAGTGTTATAAATAATGAAATTAAAGTTATTTATACAGTTTAACATTAAATTTGGATGTTCTTTGTTTTTATGTGTATGCAAAAAAAAAAAAAAAAAAAAAAAAGGAAGCGCATATGCTTTTATAGAGCACATTAAGTATAGTGCAGTGGCGTACAGGCCTCAAAAGTAGATAGTGTGATTATATGTCTATTCTGTTGTTAACTCTTGCTTTTAGCACCAGAGCTTTATACAGTAGTATATAAACATGTGTATACGTGTATATGCCTTGACAAGTTCTATGTTCAGTGGCTCCCTGGCCTAAACGAACCTACAGAATGCTTTCTAATCTAATTAACAGTAATTTGTTGCGGAGATGTTGAGAAAGTCATGCGAATGGAACACGTCCGGTTTTTAAAAGTCTCCTAAATACCAATACAGAAAATGCGTGATGTGAAAGGACATGCTTTGTAGTTGCGCATCGTGTAACATGGCCTTGCTCTAATCTTGCTGTTGCGGCGAGTCCATTTTGGGACTATAAAAAGTTTAATAACGGACAAGCGGGCTATTGTTATACATGAGCTATGTAAGAAACAGTCTCGTAAACTGCAACCAGGTATAAATCTTTTGCTTATACTCTCGTACCCAAACAAGCAATATCTTCCGGTCTGAATGGAGGATGACATCTACCTTCCCTCTCACGTGCTCCATTCACATAACTTTCTCTACATCTCTGTGATAAATTATTGTAAAAAAGTGTATGCTTCTATTTACTTCATGCTAATCGAGAAAAAAATTAGCAGAAGTAGTCTTATTACTTGCTTCCTTGTAAGTAGAAGTGAAATAAGGGAGTACCATAGGTTAAAGTGATAGTCAAAATCTGGTTGCTATGTGACTGATTTCCTTTTTAGTTTTTCCAAGCTGAAACCAAAACCAAGGAATATCTAAAAAACAAGCAACACTACGAAAAAATGTATATGACACAAATTGTGTGTTTCAACGTGCTCTACATTTTTCGTGTGCCAAGTTTTCGTCCATCTCTTACGGTTTAGGAGCTATGCAAAATTCCGTAAAATTCATCCAGAATAAAGTAGTCTTCACAGGCTTTTCACAGAAAATTCAAGATATACATACAGATAAATATTTTTAATATGCCATATTTTAAACAAAATCGTTATAGTCATTTTTGAGAAAATAAAAATTTTAGAATAAAGTTCCATGTAAAGGGTAGTTGAGGAGAATACATAGTGTATAGAGAAGGTATTACACTCCACCAAAAATTCGATACCGAGATTTCACCGGAAATATATCTATGTTTTAGGGTCCCCTGTATCCAAAAATAGGTATTTTCAGAAAAAGATCCTTGAGTGTGTGTTTGTGTGTGTGTATGTGTGTCCGTGTGTCTGTGAACACGATAACTCAAAAACGAAAAGTCGGTGAAATACAAAACTTGGTATTTAAGTTTAGTATCTTCTATGGATGCGACACGAAGTTTTTGAGAAAAATCCCCCCACCCAAACTACCCTTTACATGGAACTTTTTTCGAAAATGTTGATTTTCTAAAAAATGGATCTATAGATTTTGATTAAAATTTCGTATATTAAAGATATTTACCTGGCAAATAAAATGTATATTTTGAATTTTCTGGGAATAGCCTCTGAAGACTACTTTATTCTGAGTGAATTTTACGAAATTTTGCATAAGTGCTAAACCGTAAGAGATGGACAAAAACTTGCCATACAAAAAATGTAGAGCAGCTTAAAACACACGATTTATGTTATTTACATTTTTTTCGTGGAGTTTTTCGCTTTTGAATTATTCATTGTTTTTGATTTTACCTTTAAAAAATATACTTCAATCACATAGCAACCAGCTTTTGACTATCACTTTAAGGAAGTAAGTAATAACACTAGTTCTGCTATTTTTTTTTTTCTCGATTAGCATGGAGTAAATAGAAGCCTAAGCATTTTAACAATAATTTGTTGCAGAGATGTAGAGAAAGTCATGTGAATGGATCACATCAGATTTTTCATGGAGTCATATGACCTCTTCAGTGATATTTACTTGCTATTTTCTGTTACACAATTCTCGTAAATTACCTGTAATGACATTTATCTGCTAGGTCAAAGTGTATATAAAAAGTAAGCATTTTCATTTGGATAATTTACAGTATAAAATGTTGGAGTGGTGTATTAATTCTGGACACTTTTTTTTTTGTTAAATTATGTTTCAAATTTGAAAATTACATTTAACTGTTATTCAGGATCATTCTTACCTAATAAAGTATACCCAGGAAATGTTACCATAATACGTTATTGAACCTTTTACCTTAAACTAATGATTTGGTACTTAATGGAGTGTTACTTTGGCCTATTGTGTATTCAATGTGAAAATCGGAAATAATGCTCCCATATTACAGCTCCATGGACCCCGAGATTATTCGAGTATCATTTCAGCAATTTCATTCATCGTCCGATGTGACCAACCAGGTTAAAGGACGTTAAATTAGAAGAAAAAAAAAGTTTAATAATTTATTACTCTCACCCATTTGAGGAAATATTATAATTATAAGATTATTACGTTCATGATATTGAAATGGCATAATCTTAAAATTACTAGATTTCTTCAAATACTGAGTTCCTCTATGTAATACGAGAGCAATAAATTTAATTTTAACATCGAATACAACATAATATATGTATTTATTTATATTTAATATTATTAATATATATATATATATATATATATTCTTTTTTCCAAAGTTGTGTCCAAGTAACCCATTAAGGACAAAATTAGCTCCTGGTGATTACTGTAGTATGGTATTCCTGGATATAACTTATAAGAGTTGAATGTAATATTCAAGTTTGAAAGTTATAGTACTGCATGTATGTTATATGACCAAAAATTGTGATAAATTAAAAAAAATATTTTTCATAATAAAATAATATAATTTCGGAAACTTAAGAAATGTATATCTTTTTGTAGCACAGTTTAACCTTAATTACTCACAAGCGTTTTTTAAACACTTTTCCACACTAAAAATATTCCACTCGATGCAATTGTTTATAATTTGTTTAAAAAGATGCTAAACTGTCTCTTAAAAGCAGATTAAAGAAAATGTTCGTATACTTTTTCGAAACAATGCTACAATTTTGGGAAATAAATTACTACATTTTGAAAAACCAACAGATTTGAAGGGTGCAAAAATTAATACTTTTTTCTATGGTATTTAGGGCTACTATTAAAACATGTTATTGCAGATCTAACTTATTTACTATGAAACTATGTGAATATTTTAAAGATGCTATTATTCTATAAATGACCATGCAAGTTGGAATTTTTATACATAGCAAAAATATCACAGTAAAATTATATAACTGGTATAAGTTTCAATTAGATACCTTACTAACCTTGGATTTTCCAAATTTCATAAATGTATCAATCATAAAAAAAGAAAACGATTATATAGCTTTTCGAAATTATGCTCCAATTTTGGGAAATAAACTTATAAGTTTTGAAAAATCAAGGAGTTTGTAGGGTACAAAAAAATGGTTATTTTTTCTATAGTATTTAGGGCTGCTATAAAAATATAATATTACAGATCTAACTCATTTACTGTAAAACTATTTGAATACTTTTAAAAATGCATCACGTGACTAATTTTTATTATAAAATAAAAATTATTATTTAAATAACCATGTAAGTTAGAATTTTGATACATGGAAAAAAATATCTCTGTAATAATGTATAATGATGGTATAAATTTCAATGAAATATCTTACGTGCTGTTAGTTTTTCCCAATTTCACGATGTATCATCACTTCAATAATAAAAAGGTATCCAGAATTAATGTGGTAAGGAAAGTTCATGTGATTGTAACATATGAATACATATAAACGTCACATATTTATTTACAAAAGAGAAATAGCAGACATGTTTTGACAGAAGCTGTTATCTGAACACGTTTGCATGGAAACACAGTAGCTACCAATTGTTTGTGGACTATCACAGCTGCAGTTCAGGTACACCTGGCGCGCTATTCGCCCTTCTTGTACACCCACTTCTTGCCCTCCTCGTGCTCCCCCTTGTCGCCGTGCTCGTCCTCGTGCCCGTGGTGTTCCTCGTGACCCCCCTCGCCCTTGTGCCCCTTGTGCTCGTGGTGGTGGCCACCCTCCTCGTGGTGCCCCTCCTTGCCGTGGTGTTCCTCGTGGTGGCCGGAGTCGTGGTGACCTCCTTCCTTGTGGCCGCCCTTCTTGGAGCCGTGTTCCTCGAAGAACTCGCCGTGCTTGTCGTGGTCGCCGCCCTCGTGATGCTCGTCGTAGAACTCGTGTTTCTTCTCGTACTCGTCCTTCTTGTGGATGTTGTGTTCGCCCTTGGTGGAGTGGCCCTTCTTGTGGTGGCCGCCCTCGCCGTACTCGGCAGCCTTCTCGCCCTCCTCGCCGTGGTGGTGCTTCCCCTCGTGACCTCCCTCGTCGTGGTGCTTCTTCTTCTTGCCACCCTCGTCCACGTAGTGTCCCTTGTGTCCCTCTTTGTGATGATGGCCTTTCTCTCCCTTCTCGTAGCTGTGGTGTCCCTTGTAGCCTTTATGTCCCTTGTGACCCTCGTCGTGGTGATGTTCCGAGTGATCTTTCTTACCTCCGCCGTGCTCGTGGTGCTCGTCGCCGTGCTCGTGGTGCTTGTGTCCGCTCGCAGAGGGCTTCTGATCTGCGTATTTGAAGGCCACGGGTTTCCTCAGGACTTTACCCTCGGGATGCTTCACAGGAACAACATGGCGCTCCACGACCTCAGAGGCACCGCCGTCCTCCTCGACTTCGTCTTCTTCATCCTCCTCCTCTTCTTCTTCAGCCTCCTGCTGGACAGAGGGCACCACCTTACTCTCACGCCTTTGCTCTTCTTCCTCGTCATCGTCCTCCTCTGCCTCCTCCTCACGGTAAGACTTGTAGTACGGCCTCTTGTAGCCCCTGGGTTCTACTATAGCCACTTCCTCCTGGTGTCTGGCAGCCAGGGGAGCCTCTACATGATGTTCGCGACCTCTGGTTTCTTCCTCTTCTTCTTCCTCGTCTCGGAAGTCATTTGGTTTCTTTCTCTGTTGTTTCCGGTCTTTGGAGCGAAGCTTGGACGGCTTCTGTGTCTCAAAGTATAAAGGTTTTGATCTCCAGTAGTGGTATGGATCCTCTTCTTCGTCCTCAGGTTCCTCAGTCCGCTGCACCGGTTGTGATCGATGGTGCTGCACCTCAGTTGACTCTTCTTTGTAAACCTGCTTGGGCCGATCGTACTGCACCGTGGTAACCTCATCCTTATAGGCCTGTTTAGGCCGAGTGTACTTCTCGACAGTGACCTCTTCTTTATAAACTTTCTTGGGCCGACGTTGTTTTATTGTAGTTGTTTCTTCCTTGTAAACCTGTTTGGGACGTTTCTCGACGGTGACGTCATCCTTGTAGACCTTCTTGGGGCGATGGTGCTTTACAGTGGTCACTTCTTCCTTGTAGACCTGCTGAGGACGGTGATGCTTGACCACGGTGTCCTCTTTGCGGTATGCGACCTGGGGCGGATGGTGCACGATGGTGGTGTGCACGACGCCTAAGGGTGCCGCAGTAGTCGCTTGTGGTTGGTACTGGGGTTGAGTCCTGTGATGCACCTTTCCCCTGACGTGGACCACGGCTTCTGGAGTTGCAGGCGACTGCGCCGTCGTCGTGTACGAGAAAGCTACCGGATGCGCGACCGGGGGATTGTCCTCGACGGCCGCGGGACGGTGGTTCTTCGCCGTGATGGCAGAGCAGGCCGCGAGGCACATGACGAGACAGACGAACATCGCGCCAGGATCCGGACCCATCCTCAACACTACAACAAGTGACTGTCTAGAGGCGCAGCATCACCACTATTTATACACGGCCAGTATCCTGTGAAGTCAACTGTAGCATCGTACACGCTTTGTGGTCAGAGCCGGAAGAAAAACGAAAGCAAAGCAAAGCGACGGATACAATGGAGTGTGTCGCTTTCCCAACTCAGCAGGTGATTGGCAGAGACGTTTCCAGAGAGCAATAAACTCACAGCTTCCGGCAATCCCCACAATTCAATTAGGATCTAAAACCTTTTTCACAAGAGGCGTAAACTTTACATCATTATACAGCTATATCTGTACAACACAACGCTATATTTACCGACAGTAACAACCATTATTGCATTCCAACCAAAAAAAAAAATCTGATGTACTCCATTCACATGACTTTCTCTATATCCCTGCAACAAATTATTCTAAAAAAGCTTATGCTTCTATTTACTTCATGCTAATCTAGAAAAATTAGCAGAAATAGTCTTATTACCTTCTTCCCTGTAAGTAGAAAGGAAATAAGGGAGTAGCATAGGTTAAAGCGACAGTCAAAAGCTGGTTACTATGTGACTTAAGTTCCTTTGTTTGTATGGACATGAGTTGACAAATTTCTGTATGAGGAAAGTTGAGATTTTCGACCCTGAAAACAAAAACAAGGAATATCTCAAAAACGATCAACTCCAAGAAAAAAATGTATACATCATAAATTGTGTGTTTTAATGTGCTCTACATTTCTTGTGTGGTAAGTTTTTGTCTATCTCTTACGGTTTAGCAGTTATACAAAATTCCGGAAAATTCACTCAGAATAATTAGTCTTCAGAGGCTATTCCCAGTAAATTCAAAATATACATTTTATTTGTCGGGTAAATATCTTTAATATACGATATTTTAATCAAAATCGTTAGAGCCACTTTTTAGAAAATCAAAATTTTCGAAAAAAGTTCCACGTAAAGGGTAGTTTGGGGTGGAGGATTTTTTTTTCAAAATCTTCGTGTCCCATCCCTGGAAGATTTTAAACTTAAATACCAAGCTTGGTATTTTACCGACTTTTCGTTTTTGAGTTATCGTGTTCACAGACACAGGGACACACTGACACATGGACACACACACGGACCTTTTTCTGAAAATACTTTTTTTAGATAAAGGGGACCCTAAAACATATATTTCCGGTGAAATCTCGGTATCGAATTTTTTGGTGGAGTGCAATACCTTCTCTATACACTATGCACATAGTTCGTATAGAGAAAGTAAAACATCTGATGTACTCCATTCACATGACTTTCTCTACAACTCTGTAACAATTGTTAATACGCTTATTCATGATAAACATTAGCAGAAATTGTTTTATTAGTTGCTTCCTTTTAAGTAGGAGTGAATTAAGGGAATACACTCGGCTAAACCGACAGTCAAATGTTTTAAAATTTGGTTGCTGCAGGATTGAAATCCGCTTCTTTGCATGGATAGGAGCTGACAAGTTCCTGTATAAGGCATATTTACCTTTTAAAATTGAAACCAATAAAAAGAAATACTTCAAAAACGATCAACTCAATTGAAAAAATGCATATGACATGAATTATGTGTTTTAAGGAGATCTATATATTTTAGTTGAGTACGTTTTTGTCTATCTCTTAACGGTTTACCAGTTAGGTAAACTTCAGAAAAATGCATCCTAAATAAAGAGGTCTGCAGAGGCTATTCACAGAAAATTCAAGATATACATTTTATTTTTCAGGTAAATGTCTTTGACGCACGATATTTTAATCAGAATATAGAGCTATTTTAAGAAAATAAAAATGTTCGTAACATTTTCCATGTAAACGGTAGTAAACAGGGATTTTCTTGAAAATCTTGAAAAGACGGTTAAATACCAAACTTGATATTTAAGTTTGGTCTCTTCCGAAGATGTGACACGAAGATTTTCAAGAAAATGCCCCCTACCCTTTACATGGAAAAATTTTCGAAAATTTTGTTTTTCTTAAAAATGGATTAAAATCCCACATATTAAAGCCATTTCTTCAATTTTCTGGGAATAGCTTCTAAAGACCTGTTTAATTGGATGAATTTTGCTTAATTTAGCTCAACTAGTAAACTGTAAGAGATAGACAAAAACTTACTATACAAAAAATGTAGATCTTTTCTTCGTGGAACTTACCGTTTTCGAGGTATTCTTTGTTATTAGTATCATTTGAGAAATACTTATACTTTTCTCAGACGGAAGTGTGCGTGTTTCTTTTATTCTACTCCTGGCCAAGCAAAGAAGTGATTTGCAATGACAATCGCATAACGACAGCCTTTTAAAACATTTGACTATCACTTTAGCCTATTGCATTCCCTTAGTTCCAGTCTACTTATAAGGAACTAAGTAATAAACTTCTGCTAATGTTTATCTCGATTAGCGTGGTGTTGAAAGAAGAATTATCTTTTGTAGGAAGTTTGCTTGTAGAGTAGGTAGAGAAAGTCATGTGAGTGAGGTTTTTTGCTAATGTTAGCATTCACATATGCACAACTATACCTGCACATTTCTCTAAAACAATGCAGTGACTTATCAGAAGAGCTAATCTGAAGATGGAGCTGGTTCCACTCCTTCAGTTGCTGCAGTTGTAATCGAACGGTCTGACATATCACAGAGATTGATCATTAGTGGGTCAATGTCCACTATTCCCGCCAAATCATAGTCTCTTTGCTCTTGTTTTCAGCTGCTGGCGCAAGATGTCGCACTTAGGCTAATTAAAAACCCTTTTTTTTTTTTGTTATGTAGCTTAACGTTCTTTAATCTAGTTTGTCATATTGGACGATAAATAAAATTGGTGAAATTATGCGCAAATGATCTCGGGGTCCATGGAGCTTAAAGTTACTCGAAAAAATAAAAACCTTACACGGGTAACTCACGACCTTTTGAATGTGAGGCAGACACGCTACCACCACACCACCCAGGCGGGCAATTCAAAAGTTTTACACACTTTTGGAAACATCGGAAATTCTAGCGTTAAGTTAAGAATTGTTTGCTTTTTATTGTTTCACTGCCTCCTTTGTGTTAGAAACAACTCGTCTGTAGGTTCTTTACGTTGGGTTTACATCCTCAAACACACACACATTCACTCTAACATACTTCCAGAGTCTGTGGGGAACAAGGCGGATGTCCCACGGTGAAATGTTTTGATCCAACTCTTATCAAACTACAAATTGGATCGTGGGACATCGCATAATTTCATTGTATTCAATTTTCGTCCTATTTTTTGGTCCAAAATCCAGTTTGCTACAACAGGATGCGGCGGTTTCTAATTTTTGGTCCGAACGTATGAAATCTACCAACGAGCAGGTGGTAATGACGTAATAAGATGGCAGCTAGCGCAGGGTATTCCTCCTCGCCAACGTGATTGTCTGTGTGGAATTTTGCTGTATATTGTAGACTTCGTCCTAAATAATAGGGTTATAGTTGCTGAGCAATGTATGAAATACACTTCTTTTTTTTTATGTGCGGCAGCGATTTATGAAATGACTCGGGTATTTATAACCACTGCAAATGTATTTTATCGGATCCATTTGCATCTAACCTTCTTTTCTCAACAGAATACAAAAACGCTTCCTTTGATTTGCTGCTTCGTATTTGTGTCTTGGCGAGTGATTTTTGCCTCAACTAAGGACAGCAACTTTCCAAACAAATTTTCGTCCATTCTAAGGAAGTTAAAATAATGTATGTAATATTATGCAGCATATGTAGTACACCTCTTCTTTGGCCTGACATGCGAACGGCCTGACATGCGACAGCGAACGGAAATAATTGTGGATCAGCAACTTCCACCATTTTCTCTCAGCTGTTCATGTGCATGCGAGAAACATTTGGACCAATACACAATCCCGTGGGAATGGAATGGAGAAATTGCACACAACGTTCACGTTGTATTAACAAAATTTGGACCAAACTTTGACCATAAGACATCGGCTTAACACAATTTACAATTCAACATTTTCTGAGGGAGCGCCGAGCGGGGCTGAGGTATGAAAGAGTATGTTGTGCAATCGGTTTTGCGTTTTCTTACTTGCATGGTATGCCGTAGCAGAATGGCAGCAGTGAAAATCATTGTAAGATCCGAGTCCCAGTCAAACGCTCACATTTTTAGCAAAATCAACCCCCAGCTGTATTACTTTCTCTATACGTACCATGTACATAGTGTATAGAGAAAGAATTGTAATGTACCCAAAAATTTGATACCAAAATTTCACCGGAAAAGCATGTTTTAGGACACCCTGAATAAAAAAAAAAAAAAACATTTTTAGAAAAATATGTGTGTGTGTGTGTGTGTGTGTGCGCCTGTGTCTGTGGACAACATAGCTCAAAAACGAAGAGTCCGTTAAATACCAAACAATTTAATACGCAATTTTGTTCGCAGTGGATCGTTTTTGAGATATTGCCTTGTTATTGGTTTCAGCTTTAAAACATACTTTTCTCATATGGGAATTTGTCAACTCGTGTCCATACAAACAAAGGAATTTCAGTCACATAGCAACCAGCTTTTGACTATCACTTTAACCTATGGTACTCCATTATTTCGCTTCTACGTGTAAGGAAGCAAGTAATAAGACTATTTGTGCTCATTTTTTCTGGATTAGCATAAAGTAAAAAGAAGCATAAGCTTTTTAACAATAATATGTTGCACAAATATGCATGTGCTTATTTTTCAGCTAAAGTGGGCATAATACATTATTTCTGTTTCATGTTGGTTGCAGTAGGTTGTGTGTACTCTCCAGGCTATAAACAGGGGTCGTTGATACAATAAAGAAGGCTGATATTGTGTGAATCCCCATTTGAAAAAATTGCTATCCATTTAATTAAGTATAATCAACAATATCGGTAATAGAGGTTATTTCTACATGTTATTGTTAGTTACATAATTACGCGAATATAGAAGAGTTACTGTCTCACCTAATAGCTCCCGGATACGAACCCGTAACCCCGTTACCGCCCCAAGAAGCAGCCGTTGAACTCCACTACGGATATGCATTGTTATATAAAGAAATAATGATTAAATGAACAGTAAATGTTGTTACTTAGCCATACTATATTATTTGGACAGCATTGTAATAACATATTTGAGTACTCACTGGGAAATTTAAGAGGAACTATTTTGTGAGGCAGAAAAGCAGTAAAACGTTCAGCAACCAATCATAGCCATAGCAACCTGTTGCTTTTTGTCTTACATTACCGGTGAAGTAAGAATAGACAAGGTGGGTCCATATCCAGTGGGAGCCTAGATCTCTGTAATGCCACGTTAAAGCCAGAGAGGATTCTTCTTATCTTGGGCAAACAATATCGCTAGATTAATTAAACACAAAGTTGCGCGGCGCAAGCGAGTAGTAATTCCCACGCTGTTTCATTAGCAGATTGTAGTGGCCAGCTTATACACCTGCTTTACTTTCCCCACAGTAAGCTTCGTCCATGTAACAAAGATGCTGCGAATCTTGTGTTTACTTCTCAAGGAGAGGAAAATACCATTCCGAGCTCAAATGCTTACAACTCTGCAACAAACTTTTGATTCTGCAGATACAACCAAAGCTGCTTTACACATTTAAATTTGAATCTTAATTAAAACAGCATATTCACACATTTTCTACTAACTATCGTTTATTTTTAAAACCCTTCTACATGCTACACTTTTTTTAGAACTTACACTTTTATTAATGGTATGAAGAAACCAGTTTTTCTCTTATTACTTTCTCCACACCTACTATGTAGTGTATAGAGAAGGTATTATAATGCACCCAAAAATTCGATACCAAGATTTCACCGGAAATACATGCTTTAGGATCCAGTGAATCCAAAAAAAGCATTTTTAGAAAAGTGTTCATGTCTCTCTTTCTCTCTCTGTGTCTGTGGGCAGCATAGCTCAAAAGCGAAAAGTCCATTATATACCAAACTTAGTATTTAAGTTTGGCATCTTCCAAGGATGTGACACGAAGATTTTCATCAAAATCCACCCACCCCCAGCTACCCTTTACATGGAACTCTTTTAAAAAAAATTGATTTTCTTTTGATTAAAATATCGTACCTATATTAAAGATATTTACCTGACAAGTAAAATATTTTGAATTTTCTGGGAATAGCCTCTAAAGAATAGATACTTTATTCTGGATGAATTTTACGGAATTTTGTATAACTGCTAAACCGTAGAAGATGGACAAAAACTTACGTCACAAAACATGTAGAGCACATTAAAACACACAATTTATGTTTTGTACATTTTTTTCGTGGAACTCATCGGTTTTGAGATATATCTTGTTTTTGGTTTCAGCTTTGAAAAACTTATACTTTTCTCATACAGGCATTTTTCAACTGCTGTCCATACGAACAAAGGAACTTCAGTCACATTGCAACCAGCTTTTGAGTATCACTTTAATCTATGTTACCCCCTTATTTCGCTTCTACTTACAAGGAAGCAAGTAATAAGACTATTTCTGCTATTTTTTTCTCGATTAACATGAAGTAAATAGAAATAAGAGCCTTTTAGCAATAATTTCTTGCAGAGATGCAGAGAAAGGCATGTGAATGTAACACATAAAATTTTTTAAATTTTTTTTAGCACGTTAGTACAATGTACATAGTAGGTAGAGAAGGTATTGTATACCCCTCAGAAATTCGATGCGGAATTTCACCGGCAATGCACGCTTCTAAGCCCTCTGAACATAAAAAAGTGTGTGCTCCATTTACATGACTTCCTCTTAATCTCTGCACCAAATTGTTCTAAAAAAACAATTATTCTTCTATTTTATGCTAATCGAGAAAACCTCAGCAATAATTGTCTTAATAGGTACTTGCTTTCTTGTAAGTAGAAGGGAATACACTAGGCTAAACCGACAATCAAATGTTTTAAAAGCTTGTTCCCATGTGGTTGAAATCCGTTTCTTTTTGCATTGCCAGGAGTTAACAAATTCCGTATTGAAATTAGTATTTTAAAACTGAAACAAATAACAAGTAATATATAAAAATTATCAACTTCACATAAAAAACAAGATCTATATTTTTGTTTTCTCTATACGTAATATTTTTTTTTTTTTTTTTTTTGGTAGTGTTTAACGCCCGCTTTAACTACTAATGGCATCGCAGGCGGTTATACGTAATATGTACATAGTGTATAGAGAAGGTGTTGTATTCCACCGAAAAATTCCAAACGAGATTTCACCGGAAATCGACGTTTTAGGATCACCGGTATGCAAATAAAGCATATTTAGAAAAATGTCCGTGTGCGTGTGTATAAGTGTGTCCGTGAACACGATAACTCAAAAAGGAAAAGTCGGTTAAATACCAAACTTGGTATATAAGTTTAGTATCTTTCAATTTTCTTAAAATACCACATATTAAATGCAGTGTGTCTCATTGAATGATTACCACAAAGAAACCTTAATGACTTCTAAAGTCGGAATTAGATTGTAAGTTAGACAAACTCACCAAGTTTCAATAAATGTCGACACGTGCGCCTTTGAATAGCTTTATCTCCCCCGCCCCCCATGTGTTGGTGTACTGCAAGTGTCTGTTGTCCGCCTTCGAAGTCAGCCAGGTCCTGTACCGGAGTTCGACAATGTTTTTTTACATATCCCACAAAAGAAATCTAAATCTGCAATTCTATTTCATTACTTTTTTATTTATTCTTTATTTTAGGTCGCAGAACTACAAGGTCTTATAGCGACCACATTAAAAATCTTGTTTACAGTTTTACATCCCTAAAGCAATGAAAATTTTGAACATAAGTAAATCATTATGTACTCAGGGATTAAAATGTACCTCTAATGCTAATGACATATGAAAACAATAATTTGTATAAAAAATATAACAATATCAAAATGATATTACAACAAACAGTGGCACTTAAATTAGGTATAACATAAGAACTGAAGCTTTCCTGGCGACGTATTAATTCAAAATCTTCTCGGGCTTCTAGCCAGGTAAAAACTTGGCTTGACACCAACGTTTCGAAGAAGTGCATCTTCCTCGTCTTCAGGGTGAACTGATGATTTGAGCTTGCGGAGACTGGTATTTATAGAGCTGGGATGAAGCTAACATCTGATTGGTTCGCGTGATATTATGTTTTTTTTGTTTGTTTTTTTTAATTTTTTTTATTTTTTTATTTTTAAAGGGGCGGCCCCACACCCGCCGCCCCCGGTGACGATCATCCTCGGAGGCTACATCGTCTCCCCATGAACATGCTGTTAGGCTAGAACATGCGAAACATTCAAGAGCAAGGGATGCTTGTTAGTGTAATGCTGTTAGTATTCGGGTTCCGCTGAGCACCCCGGTTAGTGACGGACAGACTTCCTGGCTTGGCACACACGCGCACAAGCAAGTACGGGAAATTTCTGGGTGCTACTCATACCTAGGTCTGAGCAGCACCCAGGAGTACTGGGTTGTTAGTGTGTTTGAGGTGGTTATGGTAATTAGGTTAGTTGGAGAAGACGAGGAAGATGCACTTCTTCGAAACGTTGGTGTCAAGCCAAGTTTTTACCTGGCTAGAAGCCCGAGAAGATTTTGAATTAGGTATAACATGTTAGTAATTATAATTCTGAGAGTTATACACATTTATATAGATTGATTTCTTTAAGGTATATTAAAGCATTGACAAAACTTTTTGTGTCTGTAAGTGTTAATGTAAAATTTTTTGAAACTGAGTGTTGTTTTCTGACATGACTGTATTTTGGACACTGAAATATAATGTGCTTAACCGTAAGAGGACTTATACACAAATCACAATGTGGTGGTGCTTCTTTTGACAGTAAATAGGAATGTGTTAGTTTTGTGTGGCCTATTCTTAATCTTAGTATCTTAACTTGATCTTTCCTGTGAAATTTGTTATAGAGAACACTCTGGTTGTTTATTGACCTCATTTCATGTAGTTTGCTCCAATTATTTATCCATGCCACTTTGAATTTGGTGACTGTGACTGATGAAAGGTCTCGATGAGGTGTAGGGATGTGAAACTAGATCCTTTGCTATTGTTTTGGCTTCCTTGTCAGCTTCCTCATTACCCTGTGAGAGGGTATCCATATGAAAATAATTTCCTTACCCTGGATTTTCAATTTATGGTGTAGAATTTAATTTGTATTATTAACGTTTAAAAATAATATTCAATTGTTTATTATGTTTTGTTTTATTGTTTCATTTATATAGTCCCCTTTATCATCTAAGATCATATCGGGGGCTTTTGCACTAGAAACAACTCGTTGTCTGTGGGTCGGTTTAAATCATTTTGTTTTATTCACACACAAACTTCCAAACTCTGTGGGGGATAGGGAATAATTCTGGCTAGACAAAAATTCCCCGCCCCAGCCGGGAATCGAACCCAGGACCCCCTCGCCGACCACTCGACCACGGAAGCAGTCAATTTTATCTTGCTTCCTTAATGAAAGAACAAATGAATTAGTAATAGATTGTGTCCTTTTTTTTTTTTTTTGTTGTTTGAAAAAGTTTACTTAGAGACGTAGAAGAACGATAGAGAAGGAATGTGTGTGATATCTTTGAATACCTCGACGGTACATAGTGTAAATAGAGACAAACATTTATTTATGAAGACACTTGTTAGATTAATTGAAGTTTTATTTCAAAGATTAATAGTGAAATAAAAATGTTTGTGGGATTGTAAAACGAATCGTGTTTATTCAATAGCAAGTCATTCCTTATACAAATCTTGAGAAAAAAGTCCATATATATACATATATATTTATACACAAACACACACAGGGTGTTAATAAACTACATGTGCATGTAGTGCATGTAACTGATATAACTAATTTGAGATCGGCGATGCATGGTCCCCGGATAAACATAACACAACTACATAGCGTTAAGCGTGTGGGTATCGGGTGGAGATAAGTCGGTGTTAAAGCAAAGCAGGTTGAAAAAAGTCTTTAAAACTGCTGCCCGAGTATAGAAATATCGATTTTTAGCAGCTCGTTACTAGCGTTCTCAAGATTTAATGTCGCAAAAATCTGTAACATCTCGAACTAATCCCTTCACAGTGCGACACTGAACATTCGTTAACTACGTTCTTGAGTTATGTAGCTTACTCTAGAGGTATTTTTTTTCAACTGCTCTGGTGGCTTAATGCGTAACGCAAGTAGCTGATATCTCAAAGGTCATGATTTCGATTCCTGTCATAGAGTAAATGTTTTTTATTCTTATTATCATTTTTCAGACGAAGTGCCGCGATACGTGGCGTACTGGCATTTCAGAAACTTATAGCCGTTACTTCGAAATTTCAATAAACTGGCCATAAGTCTCCTATCTTAAATTATTTACTTAAATAATTATACATTCTGAAAATTTCGGTATAGTTCATTAACACATATATCTTTATATACAGTTGAAACTCGCTTATACGTTATTCACTTCAACATTTTTCGTACATATACGCTAAAAATTTAGGGACCTGTCGTTCTCCATTAAAATGTTGCTCAATTCTACGTTTTTGGTTATACGTTTTCTCGGTTATACGTTTTCTGATCCCCATACACACAATATACCCACCTATTTATACATCTTTAAAAACATATGGTGGTATAATTGCTGTGTATAGCCTTGGAATTGCCTGGTTTGCGGTTTTCATTGTCGTCATATCGTTCCAACAATCTATTAACCTTGGTTCCAACAGTCACTTCTCTGTTTTATGTGGAGTTTCGAGTTACAAACAACTTGTGAATATCAACCAGCAAGGAAAAAAACAAGAAAATCCTTAACTCTTGGTGAAAAATTATAAATTCTGGATGAAGTCCATACCAGATGAGAAAATCAGTTACAAGTTTTCTCATTTATACAGCATTTTAGTAGTCTGCCTTGAAGAACGTATAAGTGAGGTTCCACTGTGTGTATATATATATAGCTAGTTGGTCAGGCAGATATGAAAGATAAATTTACTAATCAAAACCGAAGCTACTGAAAATACAAATTGGAAAAGGAATATTATTGGACGAAAATAGCTTTACATTTTATCAGCTAAATAAGTGTTCCAATAATAAAAACCCTAGCAGGTCTGGTGACCTTGGAGGCCATTCAATGGAACCTGCACTTCCATTGGTTATAGTGTCAAACTACATGGGCATCATGTGGAGGGGCTCCATCTTGCTGGAAGAAGAACTCATCCGGTATTTGTGGGACTGCATAGTTCTTCAACATATCTAGGTATGTTGTGCCTGTTACTGTGTTAACTTGGGGGTATCACGTTCATATTCCATTACGGCACGTGCGTTTTCTGCTCCCCAATTTAGTGGTGGGAGAAGTTGTTCTTTTTGCGCAACAGTTTAATCTGCTTCTGTTGCAACCACGCAGCAGTTTCCTGCAATAGAAATACCCTTAACTGCTGCAGACATGAGTACCACGAAATACTATTAAGATAAATGCAGGACATCAATAAAATCACAATGCGCCAAATGCAACCACCCACTAAGTACACTGAAGAGGAAATTATCAAATTACGAAAGCAAAGCATTGTTGCGTGTTAACGAGAGGGATAGAGTTTGATTAGTATATTCGAATTTCGCGGAAATACATCAGACCGCGCGCTACAGAGCAATGACAAAATATTAACGCTTGTGGAACACAACTGCACATACTGATGCTCTATGCCTGCGAAGTATGGGGTATGGCAGCAGACTCCTGGCTTCTCTGGTTACAGCGGGTACAGAATAGAGGACTCCGGTCTATATATTCTGTAGACGTTTCCCTTTGAGGCTACTACATGAAGCTTCGGCCCTCCCATATGTGGAAGATGTTATTCGGCGCCGGGTTCAAAAATTCTACGCCAGATTGGGCGACCATGACGACGCACTTGTCAGATCTCTGGGGGAGTACATATCCTCTGAACGCCCAGTATAGAATGCGACGCTGAGAACCACAGCAGTTAAAGAGTGTCCATAAATAAAACGCCATTGCATTTTTACTTTCTCTACGCGTACAATGTACATAGTGTATAGTGAAGGTATTGTAATGCACCCAAAATTCTATGCCGAGATTTCACTGGAAATACATGTTTTGAGACCCCCTGAATCCCAAAAAATAGTTTTAGAAACATGTCCGTGTGTATCTGTCTGCCTATCTGTGTATGTGTGTGTGTGTGGGCAGTATAGTTCAAAAAAGAAAAGACAATTAAAATAAAAATTTGGTATTTAGGTTTGGTATCATCTAAGGATGCGACACGAAGATTTTCAAGAAAATCCCCCACCCCCAACTACCCTTTACATGGAACTTTTTTCGAAAATGGTGATTTTCTCAAAAATGGCTGTAACGAATTTGATTAAAATGTCACATATTAAAGATATTTACACGACAAACAAAATGTATATCTTGAATTTTCTGGGAATAGCATCTGAAAACAACTTTATTTTGGATGAATTTAAGGAATTTTGCATAACTGCTAAACCGTAAGAGATGGACAAAAACTTACCCCACAGAAAATGTAAAGCACATTAAAACACAATTTATTTTATATACCTTTTTTGTGGAATTGATCGTTTTTGAGATATTCCTTGTTTTTAGTTTCAGCTTTCTCTAACAGGAAAATGTCAACTGGTGTCCATACAAAGGAACTTCAGTCACATAGCAACCAGCTTTTGACTATCACTTTAACCTATGGTACTGCCTTATTTCGCTCCTACTTACAAGGAAACAAGGTATTTCTGCTAATTTTTTCTCGATTAGCCTGAAGTAAATAGAAGCTTTTTAACAATAATTTGTTGCAGAGATGTAGAGAAAGTCATGTGAATGGAACACATAAGTTTTTTAGGAATAGTCTTGAAGTCCTCTTTATTGTCAATTACTAGATAATTATTCCTACCAAAGAAATTGCAAGATTCGAGAAATGTGGGTGCATCTCTTAATGGTGTGCAGGATGGTATATATTCAGAACGTAACATTCTTGTTCTCAGCAATCCCTCATCAAATAATAGTTGAAGAATGGTCTCTGTATCAGACAGTTAAACTGATAGATATGTCTTATTATTCGTGCGACCCATTTCTAAACGTGCCTCAAACTGTAAGAATATCTGCACGGACATAAAGCCCTCGCTTCTCACACTACAATAAATTGTGCTCCATTGCATCCGCATGTCTATAAAACCCGATAGAAAGGATGGACGTGGCTTTTAAAAAATCTGATGTGTTCCATTTACATCACTTTCTCTAATAAATTATTGATAAAGATTATTCTTCTATTTACTTCATGAAAATCAAGTTAAATTAACAGAAATTGTCTTATTACTTGCTTCCTTGTAAGTAGAAGGGAAATAAGGAAATACCTTAGGTCAACACGAGAGTAAACTCTTTTTAAAAGCTGGTTGCTTGTGGTTGAAATTCCTTTGTTGTATGGCCAGGAGTTGAGTAATTCCTGTATGAGAAAAATATTTTAAAACTGAAACTAATAATAAGGAATATCCCGAAAACGGTCAACACCACGAAATATGTGTATGTTTTAACGAGATCTACTTTTTTATATAGAAAGTTTTTGTCTATCTCTTTCGTTTACCAGTTATGAAAAATTCCCCAAAAATCATTCAGAATAAAGAAGTCTTTGAATGCTATTTCCAGGAAATTTAAGATTCACGTTTATTTTTTGTCATGTAAATATCTTAAACATATGATATTTTAATTAAAACCGTTAGAGCTATTTCTGAGAAAATCAAAACTTTGAAAAGTGTTCCATGTAAAGGGTATTTGGGGGATTTTCTTGAAAATCTTCGTGTTGCATCTTTGGAATATACTGAACTTAAATGCCTAATTTGGTATTTAACCTACTTTTCTTGTTGAGCTATGCTGCCCACAGACACATACATGGACATGTTTCTAAAAATGCTTTTCTATTTTCTCTACACGTAATATCTACATAGTGTATAGAGAAGGTTTTGCACTCCACCCAAAAATTCGATACCGAGATTTCACCGGGAAAATATGTTTTAGGGTCCGCTGTATCCAAAGAAAGCATTTTCAGAAAAAGGTGTGTATGTGTGTGTGCGTGTGTGTCCGTGTGCTGTGAACACGATAGCTCAAAAACGAAAAGTCGGTAAAATACCAAACATGGTATTTGAGTTTAGTATCTTCGAGGGATGCGACACGAAGGTTTTGAGAACAATTTTGATTTTCTCAAAAATGGCTGTAACGATCTTGATTAAAATATCGTATATTAAAGATATTTACCCGACAAGTAAAATGTATATCTTGAATTTTTGGGAGTAATCTCTGAAGACTACTTTATTCTGGATGAATTTTACGGAATTTTGCATAAATTGTTAAACTGTAAGAGATGGACAAAACCTTACCACACAAGAAAATGTAGAGCACGTTTAAACACACAATTTATGTTATATACACTTTTTTCGTCAAGTTGATCGTTTTTTAGATATTCCTTGTTTTTCGCTTCAGCTTTAAAAAACTTATACTTTTCGCATACATGAATTTGTCAACTCCTGTCCATACAAACAAAGGAACTTCAGTCCCATAGGAACCAGCTTTTGACTATCACTTTAACCTATGGTACTTCCTTATTTTGCTTCTTATAGCAAGGAAGCAAGTAATAAGGCTATTTCTGCTAAATCTTCTCGATTAGATGAAGTAAATATAGTAATTTATTGCAGAGATGTAGAGAAAGTTATGTGAATGGAATACATCAATTTTTTTTCTTTTGCATGCACATAAAAACATAGAATATCAAAAATTAGTGTTGAAATGTATAAATAAATATGATTTCATTATATGCAGCACTGATGTAATGTCAGATGATAGTTTTCTAGTTATCGACATAATAGTCACTACTAGTAATTATATAAAACTAAAATATGATTATTGTATTATGTACTCTTTATAAATGTCAACAAATTACAATGCATATTTACAAATATGTTATAGCATTTACAATGCAAAAACGTTCAATTATGCACTAGAGTGTAAAATATCAAAGAATCAGGCTTTACAGACTTTGTGTCATTGCTAAATACTAAACATTCATTTGAAATATTCGTGCAAGTCAAAGTATACATCAGTTTAATTTGAATATAAAACAAACACACACACACACACTAATATATACAAATTGCAATATATTATAATGATTGTTGACAGTATTGTCAGACAGATTTGTCACTTAAATATTCAACTACAGAGTAAAATAATTTATTGCAAAGGTACTCCTTAAGAAAAGCTTAAAAGCCCTGAAATTCCCAACATTTTCTTTGTGATTACTGGGGAGAGCATTAAATATCTTGATTGTTTCACAATATACACCTTTCTGAAGGCAACGAAGATTGGCATTGGGACGATGAATATATCCCTTTTGTCTAGCATTAATGTTACAGACTGCATAAACATAGAACATCAGTGGGCAATATTAATCAAAGAAGTTATTCAGAATGGAGATACGTGAGCTGTCAGTAATCAACAACTAATATTCCGGCATTTACCAAGTTTTTTAATATATTAAATCCATGGATATCTAAACCAAATAGATGTATAAATAAATTGTATAATTAAAATGTTCTAAATCTGAGCATAAAGTAATTCTAAAAATAATTTAAACATTCAAATGTAGTAATATAAAATTATTTTAATGACATTTGCCTACAAGGAGTTTATTTCCGAAATAAAATTTAAGTGTAGATTATTATATATTAGTATTGTTTATTGTAATAAATAATGACAAACAAATGTAAAAACAATCTGATGTGTTCCATTCATATGAGTTTCTCTACATCTGTAAAACAAATTATTTTAAAAAGTTTATGCTTCTATTTACTTCACGTTAATCGAGAAAAAATTAACAGGAATAGTCTTATTACTAGCTTCCCTGTAAGTAGGAGCGAAATAAGGTTAAAGTGATAATCAAAAGCTGGTTGTTTGTATGGACACGAGTTGAAAAATTCCTGTATGAGAAAAGTAACTTTTTCAAAGCTGAAACGAATAACAAGGAGTATTTCAAAAGCCATCAACTCCACGAAAATATAAACTGTGTGTTTTAACGTGCTCTACATTTTTTGTGTGGTGTTTGTCTATCTCTTAAGGTTTAGCAGTTATGCAAAATTCCGTAAAATTTATCCAAAACAAAGAAGTTTTCAGAGGCTATTCCCAGAAAATAGATATACATTTTATTTGTCAGCTAAATATCTTTAATATACGATATTTTAACCAAAATCGTTTGAGCCATTTTTGAGAAAATCAAAATTTTTTAAATAATTTTCACGTAAAGGGTATTTAGGGATGGGAGATTTTCTTGAAAATTTTCGTATCGTATCCTTGGAAGATAAACCTAAATGCAAGTTTTGGTTTTTAACGGAGTTTTTGTTTTTGAGCTAAGCTGCCCACAGACACACACATACACACAAAAATTTCTATTTTTTTTTTGGAATTCATGGGGTCTCAAAACATGTATTTCCGGTGAAATCTTGGTATGGAATTTTTGGGTGCTCTAAAATATCTTCTCTTTACACTCGTACATAGTACGAGTAGAGAAAGTAAAAAGTGTTATAGTAAATTCTGAAATGTGCATATAAGGATGATGTTATGAGTGCCAATGATTCCTCCATCAAATAGTTACATAAGTACAATAGTGCAACGTTTCTCGCAGTCTAGCAGTTATTCTACTAGTTGTATGCATAAGACGTATCTTTTACATACGTACTCAATTTCATTTTCACCAAACTTTATTTAGCTCTAGGACGTGACATTGAAGACATGTTGACAATGTTATGCAACGTAGAACCTATTATATGGGGCAAAACTCAATGTAAATATGTAATTACGAATACGTGATGGAAATCATTCTCAGTTCTCTTATAAACGGTATTTTACAATCTTAGTGTAAACGTTTTTCGAATATCCTAACAAATTTCGAACTCTGCTTCTTGTGTTTATGGTGGTTATCGAGGAGCCTTGCGGAGTTGCCAGATCTATCGCTCCGGCTTGGCTGGTCAGCTGGAAGACAACATTCAGGAAGCAACAGTGTTGAGAAGGGGGAAGATGGCTGTTTACCGCACCTCATTCAGAGATATAACACCACGTGGCCCAACTGCCCCATGTTTTGATAACTGCACAGATAACCCTTCGTGCATTAAAACATTTGAAGGTCTTACCGGATGAATTTTTACTTTCTCTACACGTACTATCTACATAGTGAATAGAGAAGGTACTGTGATGCATAAAAAAATTCCATACCGAGATTTCACCGGAAATACATGTTTTGAGACCCCCTGAATAAAAAACATGTGTATGTTGTCTGTTTGAGTGTGTGTTTGCGGGCAGCATAACTCAAAACCGAAAACTCTGTAAAAAACCAAACTAGGCATTTAGGTTTGTTACCTTCCAAGGATGCGATACGAAGATTTCCAAGAAAATCACCCCTCCCCAAAATACCCTTTACATGGAACTTTTTTGATTTTCTCAAAAATTTTGGTTAAAATATCGTATAATAAAGATATTTACCTGACATATAAAATGTATATCTTGAATTTTCTCGGAATAGCCTCTGAAGACTACTTTATTCTGGATGCATTTGACGGAATTTTACATAACTGCTAAACCGTGAGAGATGGATAAAAACTTACCACACAAAAAATGTAGAGCGCATTAAAACACACAATTTATGTTATATACATTTTTTTTTTCGTGGAGTTTGTCGCTTTTTAGATATTCCTTGTTTGTGGTTTGAGCTTTGAAAAAATTTTCTCATGCAGAAATTTGTCAACTCGTGTCCATACAAACAAAGGAACTTCGATCATATAGCAACCAGTTTTCTACTCCCTTATCTCTTCTACTTACAAGGAAGCAAGTAATAAGACTATTTATGCTAATTTTAGTAATAAGATTCTATGTAAAGTCAGTCTGGGAAGCATAACTTTTCACCAATGTTAGTAATAAGATATATGAACATACCCAGTGTGTGCAAGCCACTGTCGAGAGTGAGAAGGGTGTTGCTGTGAAATGCAAGTTGTAACCACAAAGAAAGTAAGTAAGTAAGCCCTTACATACGCCAAAGAGCTGTTTTGTTCCCTATTAGTTTGGTTACGAGCGTGAAATAACGCTTTTTGTGCGCGTAACGTCATTTAATCACATCCTGCTGCTTTCATCTTTTTCTGCTACACGCCACGTAATAATTACAAACCTGCCTTCAACATAGCAATATTCTTTGGCAGATATGTAATCAGGTAAACCTCCCGACATTTGCCTCGCTTTAGAGTCGTGCACTTTGTATAAATAGATACAGCTGAGGTATTTGTCATGCTTTAACTAGAGGGGGGGGCCTCAGTGAGTCTATGTTAAAATGAACAACTTTTATGCTAAGAATGCCAATTCATGCCAAACAAAAAGAAAAATCTGATCTGTTCCATTCACATGGCTTTCTCTACATCTCTGCAACAAATTATTGTGAAAAAAACTTATGCCTCTATTTACTTTATGCTAATCGAGAAAAAATTAGCAGAATTTGTTTTATTACTTGCTTCCTTGTAAGTAGAAGTGAAATAAGGGAGTACCATAGGTTAAAGTGATAGTCAAAAGCTGGTTACTTTGGTACTGAAGTTCCATTATTTGCATGGAAAGTAGTTGACAAATTCCTGCATGAGAAAATTTTTTCAAAGCTGAAACCAAAGACAAGGAATATCTCAAAAACGACCAACACCACGAAAAAAATGTATATAACATATATTGAATGTTTTAACGTACTCTACATTTTTTGTGTGCTAGGTTTTTGTCCATCTCTTACGGTTTAGTAGTTATGCAAAATTCCGTAAAATTCATTCATAATAAAGTAGGCTTCAGATGCTATTTCCAGAAAATTCAAGGTATACATATTATTTGTCAGTTAAATATCTTTAATATGCGGTATTTTATTCAAAATCCTTACAGCCACTTTTAAGAAAATAAAAAAAATCGAAAAAGTTCCATGTAAAGGGTAGTTGGGGTGGAGGAATTTTTCTCAAAATCTTCGTGTCGCATCCCTGGAAGACACAAAACTTAAATATCAAGTTTGGTATTTTACCTACTTTTCGTTTTTGTGTTATCGCGTTCACAGACACACGGACTTACGGACCTTTTTCCGAAAATGCTTCCTTTGGTTAAAGGGGACCTTAAAACATATATTACCGGTGAAATCTCCGTATCGAATTTTTGGAAGGAATGCAATACCTTCTTTATACACTATGTACATAGTACGTGTTGAGAAAGTAAAATGCAATTACCCAATTACCTTTCATGTAAACAGGAATTCCATATGAAGTCACTTCTTGCAGAATAATAGTAATATTGTATACTGAAAACTGATTAAATTACTTTTATTGGTTAGAAGAAGAATATTTATTTTTTCATTAGATGATTTATGTCTTTGATACACGCACCACCAGCAACAATAGCGAACGCGAAACAGAAGAGCACGATTTTTTCTTCATATCCATACAGCCAGGAAAATTTTTCATTCAATGAAATATCCAATTTTCGAGTAAAAAAAAAAAAAAAGATTTACTCTTGCATTGAATGTTAAGCTCTGCCCGCCTGGGTAGTGTGGTGGTAGCGTATCTACTTCACATTCAAAAGGTCGCGAGTTCGAATACTGTGGGTTACCCTGATAGGGTATTTTTCCGAGGATTTCCCTTATCCTGAGAAGATGAATGTCGAGTATCTTTAAGCTCCATGGACCCCGAGACCATTTGAGCATAATTTCACTAGTCATTCTTCGTCTGATATGACCAACCGGGTTAAAGGATGTTAAGCACAAAAAAAAAAAAAAAAAAAAATGTTGAGCTCAGTTTTTGGTCATCCGCTGTTTTTCAGTTCTAACTTTTTGGTTAAACTTCGCGAGCTTAACACAACCTTTTGTAGTTCAGAAAGTTTGATTGTTCCGTGGCTGTATCACATTCTAACTGAGCACCAAGCTAACTGGTTACTGTGACTGGGCATCAAAGGCCGAAATAGCCATACAAGGAAAAATACCACCCCTTTTCTCACTTCACGTAAACGGATCCTCGGAGGTTGAAATCGGAGTGGTCATTTCCATCGTTTATAAAGCCAGACAATTTCAACTGTGGACACCTTCTATGTAATTAAAATTAAGATTTGGTTGCACAAATTTGCTCATATGCTCTAAACATTGTGGGAACTCGTGCAATCATTTAATTTACAATAGTTAACAGTAACCTTGTGAACGGTATAGAAAGAGTAACAAGAGTTTCCACTCCATACATTCCATGACACTCGGGTTGGTCTTATCTAATCGTCCGCCGTGGTGTAATGGTTACCATGGTAGCCTCATATACCCAAGGTCGCGGGTTCGGACCCGGTGGAGGACGGTGGGTTTTTTCGGGCGTAAAAATCCTTATCATGGCTTCCTTCGGAAGGGAAGTAAAGCTGTTGGTCCCGTGATTTACGGCACGTAAAAGAACCTCAAGCCTGGTAGATAGGCCTCTGAGTAAAATTAAGCGGTCTTTCATGCCCAGTGTAGAATGGGACGCTGAGAACCATAAATACAACTCCATTTCCATTCTGGTCTTGTCAAAGGGGGTACGTAGAAAAAAAGAGAAAGCGCCTGAGATGTCAGGATCTCATCATAAAAATTAGCCTTAGAAATAGAAGAAAATCCAAAAGTTTTAAAATTACTTATGTACAAAATACTATACCCATATAATGGACATATTAAAATCAAAAAGTCTGATGTTTTCCATTCACATGGCTTTCTCCACTTCTCTGTTACAAATTATTGTTAAAAAGCTTATTCTTCTATCTAATTCATGCTAATCGAGATAAAAATTAGGAAGTGAGTAAAAGGAAAATAAGGGAATGTGCTAGGCTAAAACGGAGTCAGATCTTTTAAAAGCTCTTTGCCTTGTATTGAATCCATTTCTCTGCATTTGCATGATTTGACAAATTCCGTATGTGAAACTTTTTTGTATTTCAAAACTTGTAAAACCAATTAAAATGAATATCTTAAAATGTCCACATTTACGAAAAAACTATATATGACATAAATTGTGTCATATATTTTAAGAAGATCTACGCTTTTGTGTAGTACGTTTTTGTCTATCTCTTACGGTTTACCAGTTATGCAAAATTGAGCAAAATTCAGCCCGAGTAAACAGGTCTTCAGAAGCTATTTCCAAAAAATTAAAGATATACATTTTATTTGTAATGAAAAGACTTTAATATGTGGCATTTTAATCAAAATCGTGACAGCCATTTTTGAGAAAATAAAAATTTTCAAAAATGTTTTCATCTATAGGGTAATTTTGGGTGGGGGATTTTCTTGAAAATCTTCGTGTCGCATCCTTGGAAGATATTAAACTTAAATACCAAGTTTGGTATTTAACAGTCTTTTCGTTTTTGACAGCGAGATTTCAACGGAAATACATATTTTGGGAACCCCTGAATAAAAACAAAGCATTTTTAGAAACATGTCCGTGTATATATTTTGTGTGTGTGTGTCTGTGGGCAGCATAGCTCAAAAACAAAAAGTTCGTAAAATACCAAACTTGATATTTAATTTCAGTATTCTTCAAGGATGCAACACGAAGATTTTCAGGAAAATCGCTCCCCCCCAACTACCCTTTATATGGAAAATTTTTCGAAAACTTTTATTTTGTCAAAAACGTCTCTATCGATGTTGATTAAAATATCGTATGTTAAAAATATTTACATGAGAAATAAAATGTATATTTTGAGTTTTTTTTGGGAATAGCCTATAAAGATTTCTTTATTCTAGATGCAGTTTTTGAATTTTGTATAACTAGTAAACCGTAAGAGAGAGACAAAAACTTATTGGACAAACATATAGATCTCGTTAAAATACAGAATTTATGTCATACATTTTTTCCGTGTAGTTGACCGTTTTCTACATATTTCTTGTTATTGGTTTCAATTTTAAAATACTTATAATTTTCTCATACGGGAACTTGTCAACTCCTGGCCACACAAAGAAAGGGAATTCAATCTAATGGCAACCGCATTTTAAAATATTTGACTGTCGGTTTAGTCTAGTGTATCCCCTTTATTTCCTTTCTACTTAAAGGAAGCAAATAATAAGGCTGTTTATGCTAATGTTCATTTCGATTATCATGAAATAGATAGAAGAATAAGGTTATGAACAATAATTTGTTACAGAGAGAAAGTTATGTGAATGAAACACATGGGACTTACTGGCAAATTTATGAGCATATTGAAAAAGAAACCCTGAAGCCAGTTAAAATATGCTATATAGGCAATAGAATATTGGAAATATGATGCATCAAAATCCACCATGAAATGGTATTCAAATAACATCAAACTCCATAACTCGTAGACATCATGCAAAAGCATACATATATGGAAAAATCTGGTCTCTTCCATTCACGTAACTTTCTCTACAGCTCTGTAACAAATTAATGTTAATAACCGTACTCTTCTATCCAGTTTATGTTAATTAGAATAAACGTTAGCAGAAATGGTCTTATTAATTAGTTCCTTATAAGTAGCAGGGAATTTCCCAAAGCTAAAGTGATAGTCAAATGTTTTAAAAATTAGTTGCAATTGGTTTGAAATCCGTTTCTTTGCAGTAGCCAGGAACTGACAAGTTTCCATATGAGAAAGGTTTATTTTAAAACGGAAACCAATAACACGGAATATCTAGAAAACGGTCCCAGGAATAAATAAATAAATATATATATATATATAAATTGTGTGTTTTAAGGAGCTGTATATTTTTATGCAGCAAGTTCTTGTCTATCTTTAATGGTTTATCAGTTATGTAAAATTCAGAAAAAAATTCATTCAGAATAAAGAGGTTCAGAGACTATTCCCAAAAAATTCAAGATATACATTTTATAAGTCACACAAATATCTTAAATATAGAGCAATTTTTGAGAAAAGCAGAATGTTCAAACTTTTTCCATATAAAGGACAGTGTGGGTGGTTTGTTTTTTTTTAAAAAAATTTCGTGTCACATCCTTGGAAGATACTGAACTTAAATACTTAAGTTATTGATATTTAACAGTGTTTTCATTTTTGAGCTATGCTGCCGACAGACGCACACACACACAGACACCGATCTTTTTCCAAAAATGTTTTTTTTTTATTCAGAGGGTAGCAAAGGTATATTTCTGGCGACATCTCAGTACTGATTTAAATACCTTCGATATACATTATGCACATATTACGTGTGGAGAAAGTAAAAATATACAACTGCATGAACTTTCCTGCCCTATCTATAACACAACTTCTGTTTAATGTTAATTTCGATTAGTTTGGTAAAATAATAATCTTTGCTATTATTTGAATAACAGGTTGAGAAAGTCGTGTGAATGGGACACAATAAATATTTATTCATTGAAAGCACATAATAACAATAAAATTAACAACATAACAGTACTCCAGTGTAACATCTACTTATCACAATATAAACACAAGCGTCTCAGACTGACTAGATCACCAGGCGTGACTTAAGAAATGCAGGCCATGAAAATCAAGCCCGAAAAGTCCTTTATCCTTTTCACCGTATATTCGATGAACATCATCTTCGTGAACTTTGTACCCATGAGCGTCAAATGCACTGCCAATATGATGGTCATGGCCATGTCCACCACCATGTCCGCCGCCCCCATGATGCCCGTGCCCATGTCCACCGCCCCCATGATGATGTCCGTGCCCATGTCCACCACCCCCATGATGCCCGTGCCCATGGCCGCCGCCCCCATGATGCCCGTGCCCATGTCCACCGCCCCCATGATGCCCGTGCCCATGGCCGCCGCCGCCCCCATGATGATGTCCATGCTCTCCGCCTCCATGTTGACCACAGTCATGACCTCCATGATGATGTCCGTGACCGTGTCCACCGCCTCCATGATGTCCATGTCCACCGCCTCCATGGTGTTCATGTCCATGCCCATGACCTCCGCCTCCATGGTGCCCATGTCCACCGCCTCCGTGATGTCCGTGCCCATGCCCATGACCTCCGCCTCCATGGTGTCCATGGCCTCCGCCTCCATGGTGCCCATGACCACCGCCTCCATGGTGTTCATGTCCATGCCCATGACCTCCACTTCCATGGTGTCCATGTCCACCGCCTCCGTGATGTCCATGCCCATGACCTCCGCCTCCATGGTGCCCATGACCATCGCCTCCATGGTGTTCGTGTCCATGTCCACCGCCTCCATGATGTCCGTGCCCATGCCCATGACCTCCACCTCCATGGTGCCCATGTCCACCACCTCCATGATGTTCATGTCCATGCCCTCCGCCTCCATGATGCCCGTGCCCATGCTCATGACCTCCACCTCCGTGATGTCCATGCCCACCGCCTCCATGATGTTCATGTCCATGTCCACCCCCTCCGTGATGTCCGTGCTCATGTCCATGACCTCCTCCTCCATGATGCCCATGGCCACCGCCTCCATGATGATCATGCCCATGTCCACCGCCTCCATGATGTCCACCTCCATGACCACCGCCGCCATGACCATGCCCATGCCCTTCTCCATGACCGAAGCTCCATTTCTTGCCTTCTTCATGTCCACCGGCACCCCCATACTCATGTTCATGTCCGTGATGCTCCTCGTGGCCTCCGCCGGATTTGTGGCCCTTGTGATTCCCATGATGTCCTCCTTCCTCGTGATGACCCTTCTTGCCATGCTGACCATGATGATGATCAGATTTGTGGTGTCCTCCTTCCTCGTGACCACCTTTCTTAGACCCGTGCTCTCCGTAAAATTCTCCGGACTTCTCGTGCTCGCCGCCCTCGTGATGCTCGTCATAGAACTCGTGTTTCTTCTCGAACTCATCTTTCTTGTGGACGTTGTGCTCGCCTTTGGTGGAGTGACCTTTTTTGTGGTGACCATCCTCCTCGAACTTGGAACCCTTTCCAGCTTCCTCGCCGTAGTGATGCTCATGCTCATGGCCGTCATGGTCATGGTGCGCCGACTTCTTGCCGCCATCGGAGTTGTATTGTCCCTTATGGCCTTCCTTATGGTGATATCCTTTCTCTCCATGTTCATGTCCATGGTGTCCGGAGTAGCCCTTATGCCCTTTATGACCTTCAATGTGGTGATGATCGGAGTGGTGGGCCCCACCTCCACCGCTTTCGTGGTGACCGCCACCTCCTCCTCCTCCTCCTCCTCCTCCACCATGACCGTGATGTTCATGGTGTCCGCCCCCATGTCCGTGATGACCACCTCCATGATGCTCATGGTGCCCGCCCCCATGTCCGTGATGTCCGCCTCCATGATGCTCATGGTGCCCGCCCCCATGTCCATGATGACCACTTCCATGATGTTCATGGTGTTCGCCTCCATGTCCATGATGACCGCCTCCATGATGTTCGTGGTGTCCGCCTCCATGTCCATGATGACCACCTCCATGATGTTCGTGGTGTCCACCCCCATGCCCATGATGTTCATGTCCACCACCGTGATGTTCATGATTTTCATGGTGTCCACCCCCGTGATGTCCTCCGCCATGTCCATGATGACCGCCTCCATGATGTTCGTGGTGTCCGCCTCCATGTCCATGATGACCACTTCCATGATGTTCGTGGTGTCCACCCCCATGCCCATGATGTTCATGTCCACCACCGTGATGTTCATGATGCCCATGGTGTCCACCCCCGTGATGTCCGCCGCCATGTTCATGATGACCGCCTCCATGATGTTCATGATGTCCGCCTCCATGTCCATGGTGGCCGCCTCCATGATGTTCATGATGGCCACCTCCATGTCCATGATGCCCATGGTGTTCACTGCCTCCTCCATGGTGTCCGTGATGCCCATGGTGTTCACCGCCTCCTCCATGGTGTCCGTGATGCCCATGGTGTTCACCGCCTCCTCCATGGTGTCCGTGATGCCCATGGTGTTCACCGCCTCCTCCGTGGTGTCCGTGATGCCCATGGTGTTCACCGCCTCCTGCATGATGCCAAGACGCTAACGCCGTGAGGTCTGTCTTTGCAAGACCCAGCAACGGCAGCGTGCTCTGTGCCTTGTTGTCATCCTTGAGGTCGGTGGCCGACACCAGCACATCGCCGTTGTCGCCTATCTTGGTGGTGGTGAGAATGCCATATGTGACGGGCTTGACGACGAGCTGGTTCTGCTCGTCCTTGCCCAGGACCAGAGGCAGGACCTGGAGGAACAGCACCAGAAACCTTACTGCAGCCATGCTGGGGGCTGCCTGTATGTCTCCCCGACACTCTCCCACACTTATATATACACACGCCAGGCGACAGTCACTTGTTACGCCCATCCATCAAACTGAGCTGTTCCTTTTTTGTGCGTAACGGATTGATGAACATAAATCTTATAGAGATGGACCACCTCAGTTTCGCAACCTCGCGTCACATCATCTTTTCTTTCTTTTTGTTTTCTTTTTCGTCTCCCTTTAGCCTGTAAACCGTTTTGTTTTCTCTGTTTATCGAAAGCGAGAAACCATCACTCAGGATTGTCGATGGTTTCTTTTTGTTTGCAGGTATGTGCTGCAAGTGGGTTACGACACAGTGATACGGTTAAATTCGCGACAAATCGCTGCTATTTAGTGAACCGATCTCACAGTGCATGTTCCTGGCACCCTTTATCCACACATTGTATAACTTTCCCTCAATACATTCACTTTTACAAGCTCCCCGCGAGCCTACTTTATAACAATACTCACGGAAATCTTGTTCAATACGAACCTTAACAAGAAATTCCAGCAAATACACTATTTACAGTATACAAAGTATGCTTTTATTTCATGCTAATGCAGAAAAAATAGCAGTAATAGTCTTATTACTTGCTTCCTCGTAAGTAGAAGCGAAATAAGGGAGTTCCATAGGTTAAAGTGATAGTCAAAAGCTGGCTGCTGTGTGACTGAAGTTCCTTTCTATGCACAGGAGTTGACAAATTCCTGTAGGAGAAAAGCATAAGTTTATCAAAGCTGAAACCAATAACAAGGAATATCTCAAAAACTGTCAACTTCACGAGAAAAAAATATATAACATAAATTGTGTGTTTTAACGTGTTCTACATTTTTTGTGTGGTAAATTTTTGTCCATCTCTTACGGTTTAGCAATTATGATAAAATACCGTAAAATGCATCCTGAATAAAATAGTCTTCAGAGGCTATTCCCAGAAAGTTCAAGATATACATTTTATTTGTGAGGTAAATATCCTTAATATACGATACTTTAATAAAAATCGTTAGATCCATTTTTGAGAAAATCAAAATTTTCGAAAAAAAACTTCCATGTAAAGGGTGGTTAGAGTGGTGGAATTTTCTTGAAATCTTGTGTCGATTCGTTGGAACATACCACACTTAAATATCAAAATTGGTATTTAACTGTCTTTTCATTTTTGAGTTATGCTACCCACTGACACACACACACACACACGGACATGTTTCTAAAAATACTTTTTTTTTTGGATTCAGGTGGTCCCAAAACATGTATTTCCGGTGAAATCTCGGTATGGAATTTTTGGGTGCAATACACCTACGTGTAGAGAAAGTAAAAATCACAAGTCAAGTTTATGGTATACATAAATGATCTTCCTAATTTTATTATAGTTGTTAACTCGGAGAGTTGTTTGCAGATGACTCGGCTATTAACAGATATATTGATTCAAGAACAGATATATTGAACTAAACTTAAAGAGTTAACTAGCCGTGTCCAAACAAGGTATAATGCTAATAATTTGATTTTAAACAGTCCACAAATCGAGACATTCTATTTTAGCTTAAGGAGAATAAATTCAAATCACCATAAAACAGTGAAATATTTAGGTTTCCATGTTGATTCAAATTTGAGCTGGAAAACTCATGTTACGTATGTCGTAAAATAAAAAATCTCATGTGATCCATTCCCATGACTTTCTTTAAATCTCTGTAAAAATTATTGTTAAAAATCTCATTCTATCTGCTTCATAACAATCAAGATAAACGTTAGCAGAAATTCTCTTCATAGCTGCCTTTGTTGTAAGTAGAAGGGAAATAAACTGCAAGGCTAAAGCGATAGTCTCATCCTTTAAAAACCGGTCGCTATGTGAAACAATTGAAATTGCAATCTATTTGCTTCCCAAGAGTAAACAAACGAGGAACGAGAAGAGAGTTGTCTTCCCGTTTGAGTAAAGTTTGTGTCTGAAACTGGAACCAATAATCCAGAATTACTCGAAAACGGTTAACTCTACAAAAAAAACAAATAAATAAAAAAGTAATATATATTGTGTGTTTTAAGGGGGTCTACACTTCTTGTGAGTAAGTTTTTGTATATCTCTTACGGTTTACCAGTTATTTAAAAGTCATCAGAATGAAGAGGTCTTCAGAGGCTATTCCCATAAAATCCAAGATATGCATTTCGTTTGTCATAAAAATATCTTAAACATAAGGTATTTCAATCAAAATGCTTAGGCATTTTTTAGAAAATCAAAATTTTCAAAAAATGTTGCATGTAAAGGGTAGTTGAGGTGGGGGGATTTTCTTAAAATCTCGGAAGATACTCAATTTAAATACCATCTTTGCTATTTAACGCTCTTTTCGTTTTTGGATTATGCTGCCCACAGACACACAAACATACTCGCAGACACATAAGGATCTTTTTCCAAAATGCTTTTTTTTGAATTTAAGGGGTCTCAAAATATATATTTGCGGTGAAATCTCGATATCGAATTTTTGGGTGGAATACAATACCTTCTCAATACACTATGTGAATTAGTACGTGTAGAGAACTTAAAAAGTAAGTAAGGGGTTATTTATGATAGGAATACTTGAGAAGAATATTCATGTATAATTGCAGCCATTTGAATTTGATTTGGGGTAGCATTACGAGTTTTTATTTTACAGAAGAGAGCTTTAAGATTCATTGTTGGAATCTCACCCAGGACTCATTGTAAACCACATCTTATTTACTTTACTATGGATGTATGTTCTCGCCTGCCTCCCGTATGTCATGATTTTATTTCTGTGGCAGTATACACAACTACCCAACACGGAAGAACTCAAACATTTATATACCTAAAAGTAAATATAGTTTCTGTTACATCTCACTAGAACTCACGTATGTATATAAGACATCTCACTAGAACTCACGTATGCATATAAGACATCTCATTAGAACTTACGTATGCATATAAGACATCTCATTAGAACTTACGTATGCATATAAGACATCTCATTAGAACTCACGTATGCATATAAGACATCTCATTAGAACTTACGTATGCATATAAGACATCTCATTAGAACTCACGTATGCATATAAGACATCTCATTAGAACTTACGTATGGATATAAGACATCTTTCATTTCAGCGATTCAGGAGGGGGTCAGATCAATATTAATGGTTAATCCTCTATGTACTGCTGACATGTTTTACAATGTAAATATATGACGATTCAATTGTGTGATTAGACATGTAGTTTGCTGACGAAGACATGAATAATTGCATTCAATAGACTAATAAACGCTCTATCTATCTGTCTGTGTCTATCCCAATCAAATCTATCTATCTATCTATCTATCTATCTATCTATCTATCTATCTATCTATCTATCTATCTATCTATCTATCTATCTATCTATCTATCTATCTATCTATCTATCTATCTATCTATCTATCTATCTATCTATCTATCTATCTATCTATCTATCTATCTATCTATCTATCTATCTATCTATCTATCTATCTATCTATCTATCTATCTATCTATCTATCTATCTATCTATCTATCTATCTATCTATCTATCTATCTATCTATCTATCTATCTATCTATCTATCTATCTATCTATCTATCTATCTATCTATCTATCTATCTATCTATCTATCTATCTATCTATCTATCTATCTATCTATCTATCTATCTATCTATCTATCTATCTATCTATCTATCTATCTATCTATCTATCTATCTATCTATCTATCTATCTATCTATCTATCTATCTATCTATCTATCTATCTATCTATCTATCTATCTATCTATCTATCTATCTATCTATCTATCTATCTATCTATCTATCTATCTATCTATCTATCTATCTATCTATCTATCTATCTATCTATCTATCTATCTATCTATCTATCTATCTATCTATCTATCTATCTATCTATCTATCTATCTATCTATCTATCTATCTATCTATCTATCTATCTATCTATCTATCTATCTATCTATCTATCTATCTATCTATCTATCTATCTATCTATCTATCTATCTATCTATCTATCTATCTATCTATCTATCTATCTATCTATCTATCTATCTATCTATCTATCTATCTATCTATCTATCTATCTATCTATCTATCTATCTATCTATCTATCTATCTATCTATCTATCTATCTATCTATCTATCTATCTATCTATCTATCTATCTATCTATCTATCTATCTATCTATCTATCTATCTATCTATCTATCTATCTATCTATCTATCTATCTATCTATCTATCTATCTATCTATCTATCTATCTATCTATCTATCTATCTATCTATCTATCTATCTATCTATCTATCTATCTATCTATCTATCTATCTATCTATCTATCTATCTATCTATCTATCTATCTATCTATCTATCTATCTATCTATCTATCTATCTATCTATCTATCTATCTATCTATCTATCTATCTATCTATCTATCTATCTATCTATCTATCTATCTATCTATCTATCTATCTATCTATCTATCTATCTATCTATCTATCTATCTATCTATCTATCTATCTATCTATCTATCTATCTATCTATCTATCTATCTATCTATCTATCTATCTATCTATCTATCTATCTATCTATCTATCTATCTATCTATCTATCTATCTATCTATCTATCTATCTATCTATCTATCTATCTATCTATCTATCTATCTATCTATCTATCTATCTATCTATCTATCTATCTATCTATCTATCTATCTATCTATCTATCTATCTATCTATCTATCTATCTATCTATCTATCTATCTATCTATCTATCTATCTATCTATCTATCTATCTATCTATCTATCTATCTATCTATCTATCTATCTATCTATCTATCTATCTATCTATCTATCTATCTATCTATCTATCTATCTATCTATCTATCTATCTATCTATCTATCTATCTATCTATCTATCTATCTATCTATCTATCTATCTATCTATCTATCTATCTATCTATCTATCTATCTATCTATCTATCTATCTATCTATCTATCTATCTATCTATCTATCTATCTATCTATCTATCTATCTATCTATCTATCTATCTATCTATCTATCTATCTATCTATCTATCTATCTATCTATCTATCTATCTATCTATCTATCTATCTATCTATCTATCTATCTATCTATCTATCTATCTATCTATCTATCTATCTATCTATCTATCTATCTATCTATCTATCTATCTATCTATCTATCTATCTATCTATCTATCTATCTATCTATCTATCTATCTATCTATCTATCTATCTATCTATCTATCTATCTATCTATCTATCTATCTATCTATCTATCTATCTATCTATCTATCTATCTATCTATCTATCTATCTATCTATCTATCTATCTATCTATCTATCTATCTATCTATCTATCTATCTATCTATCTATCTATCTATCTATCTATCTATCTATCTATCTATCTATCTATCTATCTATCTATCTATCTATCTATCTATCTATCTATCTATCTATCTATCTATCTATCTATCTATCTATCTATCTATCTATCTATCTATCTATCTATCTATCTATCTATCTATCTATCTATCTATCTATCTATCTATCTATCTATCTATCTATCTATCTATCTATCTATCTATCTATCTATCTATCTATCTATCTATCTATCTATCTATCTATCTATCTATCTATCTATCTATCTATCTATCTATCTATCTATCTATCTATCTATCTATCTATCTATCTATCTATCTATCTATCTATCTATCTATCTATCTATCTATCTATCTATCTATCTATCTATCTATCTATCTATCTATCTATCTATCTATCTATCTATCTATCTATCTATCTATCTATCTA